>JAFFSR010000328.1:4740000-5340000 GCA_017163975.1 Anastatus disparis | reverse complement strand
GATAACGATCAACTGTGGCGTACGATTGCATCTCATAGCCCTGATTTACCGCTGTTATCGTCGTCAGAAAACGAAGGTTATTATTCTACAACAGCTACTGGTCAAACGAGTGTAAAGGAAAAAGAAGTTGAGAGGGCGAAAAAGCGTAAAAAAGTTGGTAGCAAGTTGGCAGCTACGCCATCAACCCCTGTAAAAGAGAGTCGCCTCGAACAGCTAAAATGGGACCGTATGTGAAATCATGGAAGGGAGTGATGGAGGGGGAGGAGGAGGAGGAGGGGGCGGAACTGGTTCTTTTATAGACCGATTGATTTTATTTGCACCCTTTGAAATGCATCTACCAGGCTACCAGTTTCTCAGCCCTGGCACGCAACTCGAAGAGCGTCTCAGACGTGGTCAGAGAGGAAAAAATCCTTTTGACAACGCCTGTCTAGAGAAAGATATTTCATATTCAAATGAAAAAATTAACAAATCATATAAAAGCCGACAGACTGCTGGCTGAACGAGCCTTTTTACGCATGCTCTCGGAGACTGCAGATGGTAATGAAAAGACTGCAGCTGGCATTACTGTTTTGTGCATGATCAGCTGAATTGCGTTTGATAAATTTTTAAAATGCATTAAAAATACATTTAAAAGACAGTAAAAGAGAGAGAAAAAGCTAGTTTGTAAGAGGGGGAGGAGGAGGAGCAATGAAGAAGAAGAAGAAAAAGAAGAAGGAGGCGAGAAAGCCGGACGATCTTAAGCATTATTACTATAATTTTTTTACACCATCAGCGTACGCTGGTGCTCATCTACTGAAACACGCAAAACCCAAAAAATTTGATAACAATACCATTGCCAAATGGTTGGAGAGTCAGGATGCACATACCTTACACAAACTCGTGAGACATCGTTTTCCTCGTCGACATTACAACGTTTTTAGCCCCTTTGAAGTGTGGGAAGTTGACTTGGCAGATTCTAGATAACTTAAAACCTACAATGATGGGTACAGCTATATTCTCATTGTCATTGATGCACTTTCAAAGTTTGCCTAGGCAGAGCCTCTTCTCGACAAAACCAGTCAAAGCGTCGCTGTAGCATTAGACAAAATTTTATCACGATGTAATGATAGACATCCTATTTATCTACAGACTGATAAAGGTAAAGAGTTTATCGGACGAGAGGTGCAAGAAATGCTAAGAAAGAAACATATTACCTATTGAGTTGTCAAAGACCCTGATATAAAGGCAGCTATTGCCGAACGCTTTATTCGAACTCTCAAAGGTCGTATCTGGCGATACTTTACTCATTTGCGCACAAGACGTTATATAGATGTTTTGCAAAAACGTGTTACAACGAGCCGTGGCACAGTGCCATAAGAATGCCCCCTTACAAGGTCAACTTATATAATGCTCACGTGGTACGTCAAAATTTGACGTTGCGTTACAGCGAAAAACAGCCGTTTCCAGTAGCTAAATACAGCGTTGGCGATCTGGTTCGTGTCAGTCGTGCCAAGACAGCCTTCAGGAAAGCATACGAGGGTGGCTGGACTCTGGAGCTGTTTAAAATCATAAGAGTCGACACAAGACAACAACGACCCGTCTAGATTTTGACAGATCTTGATGGAGAAAAAATTGACGGATATTTTTATGAAGAACAGTTGAGCAGAGTGCACAAAGATTTAGATAGCGAAGCGTTTGAGGTTGATGAGGTTTTGAAGAGCGAAGGTAGGGGGTCGAAAAAACAATATTTGGTCAGTTGGAGGGGGTATCCAGAAGAATTCGATTCTTGGATAGAAGCTAAAGATTTAAAAAATTTACAATGAACGATGAATTTTACATGGTTTTACCGAGCAACAGCAGTAAGTTTGTCTTTCCATACAATGTGGCGACACATTTTACAACACAATTATCACAAAATTTTTATCTTCATGGCGACTGGTGTGTAGGACTCACGGAAATTCAAATACCTCTCACATTTCAACATATATCAGTAGTAGAACGTGAGGGGGTGATTTCTGTTAAAACATCCAAACGTGACGTGGCAAATGTTTTGCGAGAAACAGAGAAGACTCAACAGAAGGCCAAAGTGTTTACCCGCGTTAAACCTGGTGTTTACCGTGACATTGAAAGTCTCTTAGAAGAAATAAATAATCTCGAGAATGTGAAAAATCATTTATATTTCGAAATCCGCGCTGGTAACTATGCACAGGTTAGATGTCGATGTGGTGAAGATTGTACAACTTATAAGCACACGTTTACCCTATCGGAAAAGTTACTTAGAATTTTAGGTTTGGAAAATGTACCAATTTTCTCTCGCAAAGGTAATAAAGAACACTACATTGCCGGTAATCGTCCAGCAAATCTTGTGAACGGGTTACTAACCGTGCTTATGGTTTACAGCAACATTTGCCAGCCTTATGTAACAGGTGACATTTGCACGAGCTTACTACGTATAGTCTCGCTTCATTAGCGTGACTACGTTTACGGAGGTGTTGGAATTAAAAACTTTCCACCACCCATGTACCTACCACTGCTGTCTCCAGCGTTTTAGTCAATAGAAATAGATATAAGAGACGGACACGGATTTCCCATTCCATTCGACTGCGGTACGTTGACTGTAACGCTTCACTTTAAGCGCATTCGATAAAATGCCTGTGTTTGAAGATTTTTTCAATAACCAAATGATTGGTGGTGGGGGTAAGTGTGTTACAGTTGATTAACCTTGTTTTGGTTATCACCAGCCGGGTGCAGGAGTAGGTAGTTTTTTGAAAGGTCTCTTCCGAGCACCTATACCGAAGATCAAACAAGGTGCAAAAGTGGTGAGTAAGGAGACTCTCTGAGCGGGTAAAAATATCCTAGATGATGTCACTCTAGGTGGCATACCGGTCAAAGAGGCGACTAAACAGCGCATTCGCGAGAATGGTGAAAATCTCAAAAGAAAAGCTGACTTTTTTCTGGACAAATTGCTCTTGGGTGAGTCAAGTGCGAAAGAGGGAAAGGAATCAGAATGTAAAAAGAAGAACAAGACATTATTAACTCAGTTATCGAATGCACCTGGCACTACAAACACCTCAGCGGCTAAACGCTCAAAAAGTGGTAAAGTTGCGAAAAAGAAGAAGCAGAATAAGAAAGCACGTGTAGCTAGAGATATTTTTGAAAATTAAAATTTCAAGATGGTGCTGTTGCATACAGAATCTTGTCAGTCGATCAAGTCGGAATTATCACTTTTTGAATTACCCTCGACACAGTCTGCAATTGAAGGCTCTTACCGGGTTCAGTACAAACTGATATCTTCACTTAACGACCAATCACCAATTGAATTTACCATCCCTGACAACACTGAGTATCTAGACTTGGCTCACACAATGTTAAGTGTGAGTGTAAGTGTAACATGCACTAGTGCTGAACAACCTAAAGATCCGAACGTTGGACCAATTAATAATCTTTTGCATTCGTTGTTCAATCAAGTTGACGTGCTATTCAATCAGAAACCTGTTTCACCACCAAACAATGCTTATGCATACAGAGCTTACATTGAAACATTACTAAATTATCGCCCAACAGCTAAAAAGTCTCATTTAACGAGTGGATTGTAGTACGATGATACAGCAGGGAAAATGGACGATACCATAGGTAGTAATATAGGTCTTAGCCAGCGTAAAGCGCTTATGGTTGACAGAAAGATTGATTTACTTGGCCATTTACATTGTGACATTTTTAATCAAGACAAATTATTACTGGGTAGTGTTGAAGTTAGAGTAAGGCTCGTGCGTTCTCGTGATGATTTCTGTCTCATGGATCCCGCTGGTGCTTTCACAGTAAATATTACAGAGGCTACGCTTTTTGTGCGTTGAGTAAGATTAAATCCTTCACTTGTGCTAGCACACGAAAAACTATTGTCGCAGACTACTACAAAATACCCACTGATACGTGTAGAAGATAAGGCTGTTACGTTACATAATGGTGCGCATGGGGAAACAATCGACAATGTCATATTAGGTCAACTTCCAAAAAGAATTATACTCGGTTTCGTTGAGAATAAAGCTTACAACGGAGATAAAAGTCTTAACCCGTTTAATTTCAAGAATTTTAATATAAATTTTTTATGTCTGTACGTTGATGGAATGCAAGTGCCATCAAAACTCTTACAGCCAGATTTCAAAAAAAGCAAAATGTACGTTGATGCTTATTATGCACTTTTTTCCGGCACTGGTATTCACTTTATGAATTTAGGCAACTCGATTACCCGTGAAGACTATCCAAACGGTTACTGCCTATTTGCTTTTGATTTGACACCTGATTTATCGGTGAGTGATGGTTGTCATTGGAATTTGATAAAAAATAGTAATGGACGAATTGATGTTAGATTCGACGACCCGCTAGAGGGCGCTGTAAATTATATAATTTATGCTGAATACGACAATTTTCTCGAAATTGACTCGTCGAGACAAGTTGTCATGGATTATAGCGGTTAAGTAGTAGTGGTGGGGATATAGTTCTTGCTATTTAAGTGGAGCAAAGCCATCTTCATCAGTCGGCGAGCAAGTTTTATTGCAAACAGTATGGATGTGGTGATTGACGTGCAGTTTTTAAAGGACAACAAAAACCGTTCAATTCCAAAGGATGTGGCTGTACTTGCTATTCATAAGACGCTTACCTAAAAATGCTTTGAGTCAGAACAATTGGGTGACACTGAATCATCATGGTCTGGAGTGGCACGAAGGTGATATATCAATAAAAAGATTATACAAAAATTTGGAAGATATTTGCAAGCATTGTCGTGTAATTTTCGTGCGAGGTCAAGAAAAGCTTAAACTAATTTCCAAGCTCACCACCTGTAAGATTGAAAATTTAGGAAAACAAGATTGTC
Source organism: Anastatus disparis (assembly GCA_017163975.1). Lineage (NCBI taxonomy): Eukaryota > Metazoa > Arthropoda > Insecta > Hymenoptera > Eupelmidae > Anastatus > Anastatus disparis. The sequence goes on along the minus strand of JAFFSR010000328.1, from coordinate 5,335,151 downwards.
CAGCTTTTAGAAATTTAAATTTCAGCAGTGTACAGTGCATGCATCATTACATAAAATCATCTTATTCAAATTACGTGTGTGCTCTAAATAACGTTGCTAATCTGAAACATTGGCTACTAAAACTCAACCCCAGCGTAAAATCGCTGATTGAGGAAGAATTTTTCAAAATTCTCCGCAATGAATTCAAAAGAGACTGTTCGATATCTGATGAGGATCAAGTTTCACGCAGTAGGCGTTTACCCAGCGGATCGGATTCCACTGATGTGGGTGGAACCTTGTGCGCTTGTGCTTAAGACGCAAAATTGTAACCAGCGTGGTGCGCACTGGGTTGCCATATACGTTAATAAGTATGGCACAGGTGTGTACTTTGATAGTCTTGGTAAGCCGCAACAAATTCAACAACATTTACGACGTATTTAGCAAAATTGTAAAAAATTTAAATGAAATAATAAACGCTTAAAAAGCGAATATTCCAATGTTTGTGGTCATTATTGTATTATGTTTCTGTATTATATGTCTACCGGATTGGGTTTCAAGAAATTCTTGAAAAATTTCTCGCAGAATTTGCAAAAAAATTATGCTATAGTAAAGAATTTTATAGAAAAACTTGCTATGCGTAATTTGATACTTGACTGACTCTGATTGGTTGCACGCCACCTTTTTTACGACGTTCCTACCAATTTTTACAGTATAAAAGAAGTGGTATCCACTTGGTCCAGCCACAGTTGTGTGTGATCGACGGTGACAGCAGTAACAAGCAAGAAAACCTAACCAAGATGGCTGGTCAAAAGAGAAGCCTGGAGCAGACATTTGGGAGTGACTTGGCATATTTAATAAAACAAAACAGCAAGAAAAATGATTGGCAGCAGGTTCTGCCAATGTTTTACGGGCTGAACAGCTCTTTTGGAAAAATTATCCAGGTAGGCCTGGAGAATATAGGCGGCGAAGGCAAAAACGAGTTTGCATCCGTAGTACGCCTCGGTGAAGCCAATTTTCAAGGTCTCTTCTGTCACTAGACTCTTGGGAGGCGTTGAAGCAGGAATTTTATTAAATTGAAGATTTTTTCACTCGCTATAATGAGGAATCTATGCTAGATCAGCGGTTATCTATTCCCGGATACACTATCCGTTTTATGATTAATTTTCACGAGAGAGCTTTTGAATTGGTACCCAATCACGCACAACCAGAAGGAGAGGAGTGTGGTAGACCACCGAAAAAATATGGTCAATTTAATCGGTCACTAGTATTTGAACGTGTCACGTTTGAACGTTTAAAAGATTTATCAAAATGTATAGATTATAGAATTAGATATTTAAATACTGTTGCAAAATCTGTAGATTATATATTACGAAAAATGGTTGCAAATATGAAAAATGTATTAGAAAAAAGTCAGGAATCTCAATATGTACACTTTACTTCTAGCGATATAAAAACCGTTTTAATGATAATTTTGTAAATGATCTCATCGAATTATTATAAAAGAATAATCTAGTTTTAGGAAAAGAAGATATGTTTATAATCATACACGAATTTATTATTTATCATATGTACACACTAGTTAATTATATGAATGCTACGTTGTAATGTTTTATTATTAATAATAAATATTGTTAAACTTTAAAACGTGAGTATTTCATTTACCTCGTTCATTACCAATTCCTCAACCTTCATACACACAGTAATATTGTAAATTATATATTTCACGATTCAATATAAAATTTTTATTATTTTAATATTCAAAAGTATTTAGTTGCAAATTTAAATCTTTTAAATTAATATTATATGATTCAATATAAATTTTAATAATCAAAAAGTATCATGTTGCATATTAAAATATTAAAAATTTTTAAATATCGATTAAAATATTTTTCATCCCCACTCTAAATTTAGGGGTCAGTGACCCTTCAGTTTATCCTCACTCTAAATTTCTAGGTGGGGGATAAGTGACCCTCCAGTTGTTCGGGTACCATGCCTAACAAGCCCCTACTTCACCTTCTCAGAGGTCATTGACCCACCGGTCAGTAACCTTTGGGGTGGTGGAGTGAGGGTTTGTTTTTACGATATATGGTGCCCCTATAACTACTAGCAATCAATAATATCAAATTAATATTTTTTTCAAAAAAATATAAAAAAATTAAAAAATAATCCATTTTTTGGAGTTAGATGTCTCCAATCTAAGATACTTCTAGTGTTATACACTATTAATAACTATTTTTTTATGTTTGGTTTATTTTTATTTTATAGTGGTAACATTCAACTACAAATAAACATTCATGGCATTTAATTGATTTAAATTCTTTACCGAGAGACTTTTGCACCATAAAAGATAGTGCGTTTTAGAAACGCTCTACAAGGTGGCGCGCATGCACAATATTTTTGGAATATGCAAGATAAATATCGATGCGGCGCCACCTTGCGCTGTGTTTTACGATTAATGCACGAAAAAAAGTGATGCATGCATTATAAAATGTAAGGCAATACATATGATTTACGTAGCAGAAGGCATCACTTTTTCTAGTGAGGGCGCGCATCAAGTTTATTGAGGCAAAAGTCTCTCTGTGTTGATAATGAACTTAATTTTGTAACATAAAGTTAATATCGTTCATTTTTTTTATCAACGCACATTTTTTTTGAAATTTTGCATCCGTTAGTAAGATATTTTTAATAAATATAACTGTAATGAATGATTGTATTTTATTGTTTGAATAAAGTAATATATATTTTTATAAACATTCAATGTTCATGATTTGCATTGGTTTCACCTAATCAGAGCGCCATTAAATAAAAACATTGATTTGGTTCCCTTAAGTGTTTTAACTTTTTCACCAATATTTAATTTAATTATACTCATCAAATCATTTCTTTGTAGATATTTGTCATAACAATTGTTTTGCATTCATATAATGTTATATTAAGATTGTCTATTGAAGAAGACATTGTTCAATTGTTCGTATTATTCTTATTTTATTTATGGTTGATTCCATTCAGATTCATGCAGGCCGTCACTGATCGAATTTTTTTTTCTTTTAAGTAATAAAAATACCTTCTATTATGTATATAAAGATAAAATTTACCTCGTTGAACGCTCAAAAAATTTTATTTACTTACTACAGCAATTTTAGTGTTGGATGTAAATTGAAAATTCGAAAATTGAAAATGAACCTCTACTTTTAAATGACTATAACTCCGTCAGTTTGCAACCTTTTTGGGCGTTTTTCAACGAAAATGTGCGAAATTCTGTCTAGTTTTAAATGCAATCTCGATTTTCGTAATGCAATTTGATCTTACTGAGTTATTTACGAAAAACCAAAAAAAGCGATTTTTTTCAAACACGATTTTCTCAAAAACTATATATTTTTTTTTAAATTTTTATATGATTTTATACATAAAAAATACTAACTTTTAGGGTAGCTGAATATATGGGATTTTGCCTTATTTTTCTTTAACAGATTTTTAAACGTTTTTTTTATATTTTCGATTTTAAAACATTGATACCATGGTGCAACGTATTATTTTTTTAACTTTACGTGTTCTTACAACTATTTCAATGCTCTTAATTATTAATATATCAAAAATATTAACAATAATGTTTAAAATAAACCCCGGATCGAATATTTTGATCAATTAGAACCAAAGTTATGACGATTTAAAGTTTTAAAAAAAATGCTGAAACTTTAAATAAATATGATATTTACATTGAGGAAACGCAATTTTCGTTAAAGATTGAAAATTTGAAGATATAAATTTTTAATTTAAAATAAAAGTTGTTTTGATGAAAGAATACATAACCATTTATCCTTTTTTTATGGTACATTATTATAATAAAAATTTTTTTGTTGGAGAATATGATTTTTTTATTAGTTCGAATCTCGCACCTAGAATTGGAATTTATTTTGTAGAGAGTGGACGCATGTCACCACTAGGTGGCAATGATTCGTTCTTTGCATTCTCATTAACGACTTGACGCGTTTAAAAATATAAGAAAAGGAAGATAAAAAATAAAGATGTTTAAGAAAAATTATTTTTATCGATCTGTCATTGAACAGAATATCAATAATGGCATCACTGATTGTTAAAATAAAGTGCAAGGATTTAAAAAAAAGGCACAAAAAAGTTGTTTATGATTGCTCTAAAAGTCCGCTTAGAGAATTAGGTGATCTAACGGAGTCTTTGAAGCGCTTGTATACAAATACTTCTTTTTCTAGAGAAGATAAAGTATGCCCTTCGTGTTACAAAATATTATTGGATGAAGTGAAAAATGCGCCTATTTCATCGATTTCAAGCAGTCAACAATTCAATCTTCGGAAAATTTTATTCATAGTGAGGCTGTGGTAGAACAGCTCAACGAGACTTCAAGTAATTTGAAATTAAACATTTCACCAATTAAAATGCCTCAAAGTATTAATATCAAGATGCGAGAATCTTATGCTCTCCGAAAAAGAAAACAAATGAACGATGCATTTGATTCACAAATAGCAAGTAAAATGATGAAAGTCTACGATATAACGGATTTGTCCGCATCGAATGAAAATAATGAATGTAAAACAAATGATAAGTGGATTGAGAATATTGAAATTGCATTAGATAATTGTTCAAATTTTCTTGAGAAAGTGCGATTGTTGAGTATTATACCAAGTGATATTTCCAAAGATTATTTATTATCAGTTTTACCAAATGTAACTATTTATTTGATTGATCAAGCACGATCATTGGTAAATAATAAAAAAATTTACAAGCAGTCTGAGAACTATTGTGGCCATTCTTTGGATAGTGAAATTTTAATGAAAGTAAAGGATTATCATCTGAACGATGATTTTAATTGTTCTCGTCAAAGTGCAAATAAAAGCGACACAGTATCTATCAAAGAAAATGGTATAAAAACTAAAAAAGTCAAACACTTTCTTACGCGAAGTATAAAAGAAATATATCAATTATTTAAAGACGAAAATCCTGAAATGAAAACAAAAATTGGTAAATCAACATTCTACGCTTTAAGACCGAAGTGGGTTATACCACATCCACCCACCGATTCGTGTCTTTGTGTTTATTGCGAAAATCTTAAACTTATGTTAGATGCTTTGAATAATTATAAAAAAGAGAATAAACAAGACATTGCAGATTTGGAATTGAAAATATGTTCTTCACTTTTTTGTTCAAAAGATGATATGAAATGTGTACTACGAGAATGTAAAGAATGTCCCATTATATGAAGAAATAATTTATGGTGTTTGGAAAAAATCAAATTTACTGAATAAAACTAGCACAATTGAAAATTTCTTAATAGAATTAAGAGAGCGCGCTCTCACTGTGAGTGCTCATAAATTGGTCAAAAAAATTCAACGTATAGCAATTAAAGAGGTTAATTTTTTAGCGAAGAATAATGACTTCCAATTAGTTATTCATGTCGATTTTGCAGAAAATTGGACAGTTCTGCTCCAAAATGAAATTCGAAGCTATCATTGGAGTAAAAACCAAATATCAATATTTACGTCAGTATGCTATTTCGGAAATGATAAAACAGTCAGTTATGTCACCATCTCTGACGATATAAAACATGATTTGTCTCATGCCCTAATGGCTATAAATTTAATTGTCGACAACTTAAAACAAAAACATATTGCGCAAGATCTTGATGAAATCATAACCATTTCCGATGGAACTGCCAGTCATTTTAAAAATAGATATCAATTCTATGAGCTTCAAAACTCAAAAGTAAACAGAAAATGGCTTTTTGCTGCAACAGGTCATGGTAAAGGCGCTTGTGACGGTATTGGTGGTTTAGTTAAACATTATGCTACCATGCATAATCTGTCCAAGAAAAGTGCTGATTTTATTAGCAACGCTGAAAATTTTGCCTCTCACGTGTAAAAATATACTTTGTCGATTAACATTCTTATTATCCGCAAGGATGATTTAGAAGTTTTCCGACAGACAAATAAAATGGAATGGTTAGGAAATGCAAAAGAAATTAAAGGTATTCAAAAGATTCACTGTTGAAATAGTGAACGAAACCAAATCTACACTGCCAAAACTTCGAGATATGAGTGGCAAGAAGTAAATTGAAAGGTTTTATTCAAATTCGGATTTTTTTATTCACATTAGTTCTCAATTCATTAGTGTTTATTTCTCAATTGTATCGCATATTATTTGTTCATTGAAAATGCCAAATAATATATTTTAGTGTTTAAAAAATTCATCTTTTCAAAATTCAAAATTCAAATTAAAAATTCGAAATTCAAAATTCAAAGTAAATATATTCATTTAAAGTTTCAGCATTTTTTTTTAAACTTTAAATCGTCATAACTTTGGTTCTAATTGATCAAAATATTCGATCCGAGGTTTTTTTTTTAAAAATTATTGTTGATATTTTTGATATATTAATAAATAAAAGCATTAAAATAGTTGTAAGAACACGTAATGTTGGAAAAATAGTATGATGCGCCGTGATATCAATGTTTTAAAATCGAAAATATAAAAAAAACGTTTAAAATCTGTTAAAAAAAAATAAGGCAAAATCGCATATTCTCACCTACCCTAAAAGTTAGTATTTTTCATGTATAAAATCATATAAATATTAAAAAAAAAATATATAGTTTTTAAGAAAATCATGTTTGAAAAAAATCGTATTACTTATAATCGTATTAACTCAGTAAGATCAAATTGTATTACAAAAATCGAGATTGCATTTAAAACTAGACAAAATTCTGCACATTTTCGTTAAAAAACGCCAAAAAAGGTTACAAATTGACAGAGATATAGTTATTTAAAAGTAGAGGTTCATTTTCAATTTTTGAATTTTCGTTTTTACATCCAACACTAAAATTGCTGTAGTAAGAAAAAAAAAATTTGAGCGTTCAACGACGTAAATTTTATCTTTATATACACAATAAAAGGTATTTTTATTACTTAGAAGAAAAAAAAAATTCGATCAGTGACGGCCTGCATGAATCTGAATGGAATCAGCCTTATAATATTTTTTTATACACAATATTTTCAGTATAATTTTATTTTTATTTTTTAATTCATTAGGTTTTATTTTTGCATTATTTAGCAATAAAACTTCAAAATTTTTCTTATTCTTAACCCTTGATAGAGCAACATATAATTGACCATGACTAAATACTAGTGTTGGTAAGTATACACCAACATGATTATAGAATTGTCCTTGAGATTTGTTGATTTATATAGCAAAACCTAATCGTTCAGAAAACTGTTTACGACACATATTAAATGTCATTTCTTCTTTGGATGGAGATAATGTTATTCGTGGTATCAAAACTAATTTTCCTGGATTTTTCGATTTAAAATTTCAGCGTTAATTAAATATTTCACTAGCATTTTTATTGATAGTTGTGTTTCATTACAAAGGCCATCGTTGAAATTTAAATTTCTTAAAAGTATAATAATAGCACCAACTTTTACTTTTAATTTATCTAAGTCCATCAAGTGTAATTAAATTTAAAAATTCTATTAGTAATATAACATCTAAATTTTCACCATTATCATCGTCTGCAGAATCTATACTTAAGTATTCAATAGTTTGTCTTTCCATAATATCGAGTATTTTATTATTAATATTTATTACGTCATTATTCGTAGGTGCTAATATAAATTTATCATTTGAATTCATTTTCTTGTATTATTATATCATTATGTATTCCGACCGATTCATTTTCTTTTTCATAAACGTTTGAATATTTATCTTCACCTATATTTGATAATTAATTTTAATTTTTTTTCCTTCTATCGAGTTAGGATTTACGTTGCAAATTGTAGACTCTGAGATATTCAGTGGCAATTCGAATGTAGTGTGTACTGTTTTTCCTTTTTTTAATAAATTAACAGCAATTCCTGTCCAAGCAACACATAAAATTGATATACTTACAAAATTTAAATAATCTATTGAAACGTTAAGTAAATAACCTTTTTCACTTCCACTGGGCCAGTCAATCGAAATACAATTGTTTCCCTTTTTTCTTAAACATTCTAAAATGCTATCGTAAATCATTTTAGGAAATTCTGTTCTATCGATAGATGTGTATAAATCATCCATATGAGTTGATATATCTGGTAAATTGAAATCACTTGAACAATATCCATTAATTTGTAAATTTTCTTCAACAATATTAAATGCTATATTTTCACCTACATTTTTTTCATATTTTGGATGATCAAAAAAATGCTTATATTTTTCATATAAATTTCTAGCATTAATAGGATTATGAAATATATAAATAAATGCAAACAATACACAAAGAGCAAAAGGAAACTGTATTTGGGATACTTCTTCTAAGCATCGTTTCCACTCTTTATCTTCATCAACCAAATGTTTGGCTACAGCAGCCTCGAAAAATAAAGGATATGTTATACCATCGACAGTACGTAAATCTTAGAATGAAGTTGCACCTTCGTGTAAAAATAATAATCTTATAAAATATCTTTGACAATCTTTTGGATTTACCAAACACATTTGGCTCAGAATTAGTTTGTTAAATCTTTGCCTATTATTCCATACCTTCAATTTTTGATTAAATACATAATGCAATGAGAGTTCCGAATATGTATAGTTTTTTACTTCAGAATCTATTTCATGTAATTTAAAATATGTTGTTAAAGTTGTTTCAACAATTTTATTTTTTATTTCTTCTTCCTTTCTTTTTTCCTTATTTTCATTGTGAATAGCTAATCGTATGATAAAATGAAACATTTTGTGTAAACTATATTCTAGTTATCTGTGCACAGCTTCTGGCGAGCACAAATATTTTATATTAATATATTGCTTCATCTGATCATATTAATATTCACTACTATCATTATTTTTATTTTGACTCGAATCGTCAAAATTTTCTTTAAAATTCATTCCTGCACTGTGTATTTCAATAAACGCACAGTCCTGTCATTTGTAACAATATTTGAACAAATATTTGATACATTGTACAACTGAACATACTTCTACATTATGATGGTAGTTAAAGTAGTAAATAAGAATTATACGGAACGATAAATTTTTTATCAGCTACTCTATTGTTATTTTTACTTTTGTAACAAATTTTTTTACTATCATCTCTCCGCATATAAATTAGATAACCAAATGTTTTAAGTGATGTTTTTTCATTATAATTTTTTGGAAAATTTTTTGTAAATTTATTTTTATTTTTCTGCATACAAGGAGAACTCCTGTTTTGTTCCCGCATGGACCATGGAACATAAATTGTTTAACAATTTTAAATAATTGTGGATAAATATCTTTATTTGGAATTCCTGCACTTATAAGTACATCAACTTTATCGGGAGTATTAATTTTATCTTTTTCATCCAAAAATAATAACATATGCATGTGTGGAAGCCCTCACTTTTGGAATTCAATAACATAAGTATAAGCAACAGTATTTCCTAATACACTTTTTTAATTACCATTTCTATGAATTGTTTTAGTTTTTCTTGAAACACTTTAACTATAATGTCGGTCCTCTCAATTGAATTTTTATAATCTTCTAAGTTTTCAATAATTTCTTTGCAGTTAGGAGTAGATGTAAGAGTTATAGATAAGTTTGGCTTCTCGTAACGATTTACAAGTGTCATTGAGTTGATATAATTTTGCTTTAGAAATCGTGAACTTCCCGTAAAATTCGTTGGTAAAATATATATTATTCCAATTTTTATATTTCCAGTATCTTTTTTCTAATGTGAATAATCCATTACCCCGTTATAAGAATCGCTTCTTCAAATATTTTGATTTTTTTGCATATAATATAATTTTGAACTTTCAACTTTTACAAATACATCAACTATTGCCTGTTAAAAAACTTTACCTAAATGAAGATATGGATTAAATTTATTTCTTACAAAAAATCTATAATTATAAAACTGCAGATTTGAAATATTGTTTTTGATTAATTTACATCTCATATTAGGCATTTATCCGTATCCTCCATGAGGATAAATAAGTGGGTAAGTCATAGGATTGATATGTTTACTAATTAATGGAATACTAACTGGTTTATCGTGTTTCGAATATATATCAATATCACGTTCTACTATGGGTAAACCATATTTTCCTTAGAATATCATAGCAACTTCATTACATGTAGCTTCATTGTATATATTTTTGTCTAATTTTTCATTGCGTTTAATAGACATAGTTACAGTTGGTGGAACACTAATTTTCTCGTACCGTCCAATTTCTCCTTTTTCTATTTCATACATCATTTTATAAGCTTTAGCACAAGGATTACTTTGTCTTAATAATCCATCTAATTCACGTAATAAGTCTACATTTTTATCTGAGCTTTTCCGTTGCGAAGTTACTAATTCATTATCAAGAACATATAATTGTCCATATTTTCGAGCTTCATTTTCATTAGGATGCAAAGCATAAACGTTGTGATATACTTGACGACAAATTCTGATTACTTGTGGTCCTCTACTTGTTACTTTGTCGAAATTCGCACCAAAACTTGCAAAAGCTATAGAAATGTTGTATGATCTAATATTTTTACGAAAATGAATACTATTTTCTGAAAATCCTGTAGCTAATTTTTTGAATTCTTCTGAGTCGGTAGGATTATTTGGTGGTTTTATATTTTCTTTGTGACAGCAATTAATGAATTCCTTATTTTATGTATATTCAAATGCAAAATGTTTAGCACTCCTCTATTTACATATAAAAATATTTAATATTTAATATTAAAAAAAAAGAAATAAATTAATTTTTTTTTCATTTAATATTTAATATGTACATATTGCATATTTACATTTATAAGGGAGTTCTTTCCTTACTACACACAAGTCAATGCAGATAATCCGTAGTTCTCATTTGACTCTTTAGATATAAATATTACATCTGGCAACATTGCAGTACTACAGCTCTTGCGTGCATGTTTGTTCGATACTGTGTTGTTTTTCAGTCTTGCATTAATATAATAATTATATCATATATTGATGCAAAGTAATGACATCATATGATATGAGAAAAAAATGATAAATGCAATATTTGAACAATATCTGTTTGTTAAATAAACTTTATTTTTTAATTAAGTTCGGCAAAAGTGCGTTTCACCATAAGACTACATGTTAAAATCCCGAAAAAAAACTTCGATTACCTTTCTCCTGTGTACCCTAGCCTTCCAAAAATTTAATGACGTAATCTTATATGTACCATAACGGTGTGCTTGAACGAACTCTAATTGGGAGAGTTAAGAGAGGTCTTATATTATTGTTGGATTTAGTAGATAAGCTATGGGGTTTTTGGCTCACTGCATTTCTGGCTCACTGCATTTCCGGCTCACTACATTTCTAGCTCACTACATTTCTAACTCAGTGACTTTGAGAGTCAGGTGGGTTAGAAATGCAGGTGAGTCAGAAATGTCGTGAGCCAGAAATTCAGGTGAGCCAGAATGTCGTGAGCCAGAAATGCCGTGAGCCAAGAACCCCATAGCGAGAGGGCGAGCTGCTGGCGGCCGGCTGCGGGCTGTCTCATTTTTTTTTTTTATTTAAACTGATTGAGCTTAAATTTAAAAAATCCTGTAAATTAAAATAATTATTTATAATTAGTGATATTATTATATAATATTAATATTATTTTATTATATATTTTGTTTTTATTTATTTAACGAAGTGAATCGTTCGAACGTTTAAAAAATTTATGGCCCTGAAAAGGGCCGATTGTTTGTTACCATTGTGGCCCTAAAAAGGGCCAATTATTTTTACCATTGTGGCCCTGAAAAGGACTGATTATATTACCATTATAGCCCTGAAAAGATCTGATTTTATTATTAAGAGTTTTTAAACTGTATAATTTAATTTACGCTTAATATTTTTTAAGCGTTTTTGTCTTTGGTCTTCTTCCTCCTCTTCTAATTTCCTTTTAGGTGTTGATTGCAACACTTCTTTGATGATCTCAGGTGATGATGATGAAGGCTCGATGTTCTTCACCGGTGAAAAATCTGGAGAAGGTATAGATGTGTCTTCTATCTCCTCTTCTTCTTCCTTCATCTCTTCGTATCGACGTACAGCCGGATTATATAATAAAATCGGCGAAAGCGATGGTATCTCAAGACTTGGGGGTGGTGACGAAGATTTGACCGGTGTGGAAACTACAGGCGTTCTTGGTCGACGTAGACGTGGTAATGGCAGGAATTTCTCATCTATGATTAACGACTCCAATGTTTCCCATTGAATGTTCTCATCTCCAAAGTCCATGGTTGGAAAATCGAAGTTTTCAATCCCTTCAATTAAAAGAGGTTGAAACTCTCCTAATCCTTCCTGGAAGAATGCAAAAGTTCTTGGACTGAAGATTTCCAATTCTTTGATTTCTTCTGGATCCATGATAAAATTGCCAAGTCGAAAGAATGAATGAAATAACAGAGACTGAACGCTCTATTTTATACACACAGCGCGAGACAAGTTACGAAGAGTGGGGATGTTACGAAATCAACGTAATACAAGTTGCTAGGAGGGGGTGAAATATGTTTTCAGCGACGCGCCATTGGTGCGGAGCAGCTTGGTCGCGCAATATGATTGGTGCGCCATAGCTGTGTGAAAGACTATAAGTAGACGGTTTCTTTTTTCACTGCTTCATTGAGGCATTATGGACGCTAACAAGCAACAGCTTCGCAAGAAGAAGAATCGGCGCAGCACGAAGGAAATCAAACGGAATCTCTTTGGAAGGTTTACGGAAGCTTTTAGGAGCCTTTCACTAAATTGTTTCAATGTCGATTTCCAATATTTCGCTAAAAGGTAAACAAAGTCTTCTATTTAAGCTTCCATGAAATCTTTCGGTGCAATGATTCATTAATCTTCCAACGTTATCTTCCTTGCAAGGTTTACGGAAGCTTTTAGGAGCCTTCCACTGAAATGTTCGAATATCGATTTCCAATATTTCGCTAAAAGGTAAACGAAGTCTTCCATTCAAGCTTCCATGAAATCTTTCGGTGCAATGATTCATCAATCTTCCAACGGAATCTTCCTTTCTTTACGGAAGCTTTCAGGAGCGTTCCGCTGGAATGATTCAATGACAATTTCTGATATTTCGCTGAAAGGTAAACGGAGTGTCCCATTCAAGTTTCCATGAAATCTTTTGGTGCAATGATTCATCAATCTTTCAACGGAATCTTCTTTGGAAGGTTTACGGAAACTTTCAGGAGCCTTCCACTGAAATGTTCGAATGTCGATTTCCAATATTTCGCTAAAAGGTAAACGAAGTCTTCCATTCAAGCTTCCATGAAATCTTTCGGTGCAATGATTCATCAATCTTCCAACGGAATCTTCCTTGGAAGGTTTACGGAATCTTCCAGGAGACTTAAGTCGGAATATTCCAGTGGAAATTCCCAACATTTCCCTGAAAGGAAAACGGAGTCTTCTATAAAGCTTCCATGAAATCTTTCGGTGCAATGATTCATCAATCTTCCAACAGAATCTTCCTTGGAAGGTTTACGGAATCTTCCAGGAGACTTAAGTCGGAATATTCCAGTAAAAATTCCCAACATAACCGCGAAAGGAAAACGGAGTCTTTTATAAAGCTTCCATGAAATCTTTCGGTGCAATGATTCATGAATCTAACGGAATATTCTTCGGAAGGTTTACGGAAGCTTTTAGGAGCCTTACACTGGAATGTTTCAATGACAATTTTTTATAATTTGCTGAAAGGTAAGCGGAGTCTTCCATTTAAGTTTCCATGAAATCTTGCGGTGCAATGATTCATTAATCTTCCAACGGAATCTTCCTTGGAAGGTTTACGGAATCTTCCAGGAGACTTAAGTCGGAATATTCCAGTGAAAATTCCCAACATTTCCCTGAAAGGGAAACGGAGTCTTCTATAAAGCTCCCATGAAATCTTTCGGTGTAATGATTCATCAATCTTCCAACGGAATCTTCCTTGGAAGGTTTACGGAGGCATCCAGGGGTTCTTCGTAGAAAGTTTCCTATGCAATATTTCAGAAATATTTCTGGTTTCTCCCATGAAGCTTTCATACATATTTCAATGAAATATTCTATTGGAATATTTCAGAATATTCCAATGATATCTTTCATGCTGTGTGGGGAACCCATAGCTAGAATACTTAAAAATTTCAGAAAAAAAAGTTGCCACTGAAAAGAGTTTTCAGAAAAATAAAAGTTAATTTATATTTAGTCATTTGTTCTAATGATTACTTTGATATTTAAATTAAATGAAATGAAAACATACTTTGGAGAACATGGTTTAAGCTTATTAAAGTTATTTATAAGCTTCAAAACTCATTATTCGAAAAAATGATTTTTGTCGACAAAATTTTAAAGTTTATTCCATATCTTTCGTTCTAAAAGCATTATAGCTTTACAATTCTTACTCAAAGTTAGTTTCAACCAGTAGATTAATGGAAAATATCTGTTATAACCATAGCTAGAATACTTTAAAATTTTAGAAAAAAAAGTTCTCACAAAATTAGCTTTTTGAGGAAAAACAAGTAATTTACACTTGGACATATTTTTTGCTATGGTCAAATTATATAAAAAATATTCTGCCTTTTTAGTATGTCTATCAGCTCAACTGATGCATGGCAGCCCTGTTTTAAAACATTTTTCATAAGCAATCTATGAGTAGGTCAAAAAGTTGAATCGTGGTCAACTGTACATGCACAAGAGTAGTAACCTATAATAACATTTTTATACGACTATACTATTATGATTATGTAAAAAAAATAGCTATGTTGAAAACAAAAAGCAATGATTGTCCGTACGTTAAAAATTATTGTAGCCCTGAAAAGGGCTGATTAAAATCATTTAGGGTTCAGAAGGTTAGCTGTCTTCTGCTCCTTGGCGGCTTAACATCTTCATCTTCATCATCATCAAGATCGATGATTTCAGCTAATATTTCTATTTCAACAACTGGTGGTTGAACTACAGGTGATTGAGTAATATCAATCACCTCTAATTCAACTGACGGCTGTTAAATAGTTTCTGGCGATGCTGGACTTTCCTGGTCTGGTGACTCTGGAGAGTCTGGCAGTGGCTACGGATCGGGTGACTCTGGAGAGTCTGGTGAAGGCTTGGAAAACTCTTCTTGCAGCGGCTCGGGTGACTCAGGCGACCACTCCAACAGCGGCAAATCCATCTCCGATGATGATGATGATGATGATGACGATGATGAACTTGGCGGAATGAACGCCAAGTCCGGCACATCCAAATGAGTGTAAAAGGACAGCGCTTAACCTTTCATCGTTACGATACGCATAACGCATGAATAAATGATTTCAATCGCGACAGTGTGCCTCTTTTTATACGAGCGTGCGAAGTGACGCCGCACCAATCAAACGAAGCAGCGTCAGACCAATCAGCGTCGAGTACGAATGAAGCGAGGGAGCAGTGGGGATAGAGACGCGACATAGACTACAGTGCGCGTAGCAGTAGAGGTCTCAGTAGCAGCCAGTATCCTGTGGACTCATCACCAACCAACAGTGCATGCAGTAACGCAAAATGAAGTCAACGTTATCATTTAAATTTTTTGATTGATGTGAAGCGGACATTGCAGTCACATTACTTTTTTGGATTGGCACGAGGTAGATGATGGATCAATAAGAAGAAGAAGCCAAAAAGGAAATAATATGAAATCGGCAGACGACTGGAATGGCGTTTCAAGAAAAAGAAAAATATATTAAAAGTTAAATCGGCCCTTTTAAGAGTCAACAAACTATTCATTTATTTCATTTCATATTTTTTTCTTTTAAAGAGAAACAATCTGATCTCTCTATGAGGTGATCGTTGTTTCTTAATTTCTTATAATAGGGAAACTGTCAGATCTCTTTCTACAAAGGTGATCGCAGTTTCTTAATTTTTTATAATAGGGAAACAATCTGATCTCTCTATGAGGTGATCGTCGTTTCTTAATTTTTTATAGTAAGGAAACTGTCAGATCTCTTTCTACAAAGGTGATCGCAGTTCCTTAATTTTTTCTAATAGTGAAACCGTCTGATCTCTTTGTATAAAGGTGATCGCGGTTTCTTAATTTTTTATAGTAAGGAAACTGTCAGATCTCTTTATACAAAGGTGATCGCAGTTTTTTAATTTTTTCTAATAATGAAACCGTCTGATCTCTTTGTATAAAGGTGATCGCGTTTTCTTAATTTTTTATAGTAGGGAAACTGTCAGATCTCTTTATACAAAGGTGATCGCAGTTTTTTAATTTTTTCTAATAATGAAACCGTCTGATCTCTTTGTATAAAGGTGATCGCGTTTTCTTAATTTTTTATAGTAGGGAAACTGTCAGATCTCTTTTATTACAAAGGTGATCACAGTTTCTATATAATATTTAGCTTTTAGGAAGAGAGAGAGAGAGAGAGGCAATTAAATCATAACGAACAATATTTTTTTATTAATATAGGTTATATTTGCATAATAATCAAATCTCATATCACAGGTGATTGCTAGCTATGCAAAATCGAATAAAATCGGTCCTTATCAGGGTCACCAAATTATTAAAACGTAGTTCAAATTATTTTTTTTTTTCTGTTTCTTTTTGAGCATATCCATGTGCATGCATTCTCAACTTAAATTCTCTCTCAAAGACTTGTAACTTTGAAATTTTATTTTAATAGTTTGATTAAACATAATGATTCAACAAAAATCATTGTTAAAACAATAGCTAATATAGTTCATGGATATTAAAAGTTATAGCAAACATTGAGTTTTCTGGACGTAACCAACAAAAGTTACAATCAGACATTTTTAACTCAAATGAATAGAATATTTAACTTAAATTATGTGGAAAGTATTTCACAAACATGGTTTGAGTTTCTTAAAGCTGTTGAAAAGCCTCAAAACTAATTATTTAGAGGAACAACTCGCAGCGTAGAAAATTTAAGAAATATTCTATATCTTTTGATCTAATAGCATTACAGCTTTAAAATTATAACTGAAAGTTAGTTTCAACTTGTAGATCAATAGAAAATATTTGTTGAAGTCATAGCTAGAGTAATTAAAAATTTCAGAAAAAAAAGTTGCAACTGAAATAAGTTTTTTTTTGAAAAAAACAAAAGTTAATTTACATTTAGTCATTTGTTGTAATGATTAATTTGATATTTGAATTAAATGAAATGAAAATATACTTTAAAAACATGGTTTCAGCTTATTAAAGATATTTATAAGCTTCAAAACTCATTATTTGAAAAAATGACCTTTGTTGACAAAATTTTAAAGTTTATTCCATATTTTTTTATCTAAGAGCCTTACAGCTTTGAAATTTTAACTCAAAGTTAGTTTCTACTTGTAGATTAATAAAAAATATTTGTTTTACCTATATTTAGATTATTTTCAAATTCCGGAAAAAAAAGTTGTCATAAAATTAGCTTTTTTGAAGAAAAACCAGTAAATTTACACTTGAACATTTTTTGCTATGGTTAAGTTAATATTTGAAATTAAATTATGTAAAAAATACTTTATAAACATGATTTAAGTTTCTTAAAGTTGTTAAAAAGCTCTAAAACTTATTATTTGAAGAGACGATCTTAAGCGAACTTTATTTTAAGAATTATTCTATACCTCACTCTTGATCTAATGGACTTACAGCTATAAAAATTTGATTAATAGTTTGTTTTAAATAGTAGATAAATAAAAAATAATTGTCAGAAGCATAGCTGTCATATTTTTATATTTCATCAAAAAAAAGTTATAAACTGAAATAAGATCTTTGAACGAAAGAACTATTATTTATACTTTTGCTAAATTTAATTTAATTTTCTTAAACACATCTCATATCTTTGAATCTAACTTAGAACTCGAAGATTTTAACTACTATTTAGTATTTTTGAGAAAAAAAAAAATTTTTGAAACTATAGCTAATTTACTTTGAAAATTAAAAAAAAAAAGTTTTTAGTAAAAATGGAACTGAGACTCCATACAACACTCAAAATTACATTAACTTTTTAATGAATGTATAATAAAATAGATTAGAATATAAATAATTTATTACTCTTAAATATAAAATATTAAATTCAGAGAATGGTAAGTTTAATAAGAACAACAATTTTGCAAAAATAAAAAACCATTTATTAATAACAAAGAATTAACAGTAGATATTAATTTCTTTATGCATCCGATTGTCGAGCATCCATCGTTTTATAGCTTGTACATTTCTAAATGCACACACTGCGTCATCATATGAGCAATGCATCCAGTACAGAAAAATATGGAACGTGTCTCATCTTATTTAAGATATGAAAATGAATATGATTTTAGTGGAATACAATTCCCAGTTCAACCAAAACAAGTTAAGAAGTTCAAAAAGCAAAATGATATTTCAGTGAACGTGTATATTTTGAAAAAGAAACGTGAAACCTATGAAGTTCTACCACTCCATCTCACAACGCAGAAAAAAAATAAACACGTTAACTTGCTTCTTGTGGAAAATTTTTATATCGATGAAGACGACGATGAACAAGAAGATGAACTTGATGATTTTTATTGGCCACACATCTTTCATTATATTTGGATAAAAAATCTTTCTCGATTAGTGAAAAGTCAGTGTACTTCTCATAGAAGTAGAATACATATTTGTGATCGCTGTTTACATTTCTTCTACACAGCTGAAAAACTGTCTGTACATGCAATTGACTGCGAGAAAATGAACGAATGTAAAATTGTGCTTCCCAGTCAAAAGGACAATGTATTACGGTTTAAAAACTTTGCTTACAATAATCGAGTACCTTTTGTGGTGTATGCTGACTTTGAGTGCCTACTACATCCAGTCGATGACGAGCCGAAATATCAACATCACGAAGCTTTTAGTATAGGATTTTTTGTCAAATGCAGCTATGACGAGACTCGTTCAGTATACAAAAGCTATCGACAGCAAAGAGAGGAAGATGAAGCTCCAGCCAAGTGGTTCGTAAAAAATCTTCATTCTTTAGCTTTGGAATTAAACGAGATGTATCAGAATCCTCAACCTATGAAGGAATTGACAGATCAAGAAAAAGTAGATTTTGCTAGAGCTCGTTCATGCTATATTTGCTCAAAAATTTTTAGACCAGATGATCATAAGATTTGAGATTATTGTCATTTCACTGGAGAGTAAGTATTTGACTTTTTCACAATATTATATATAAAATATTACATATTATATATAAAAATTAACACAATATTATATATAAAAATTAACGAAATTTGGTTTAGATATGTATTAATACTAATCGAATAATATACTAAAAACTGTTTTTATAAAAACCGAAAATTATTTTTAAAAAAACCATTTTGCAATAAGCTATTGAAAATTTATTCAACTTCTCCTAAGGCTAGGAAATTTTTTCAGGGGGGATTTGATTTTTAAAGCATAAAACTAAAAATACGTGGAAGAAAATTTTAGTGCACTTAATTAGAAAAATAATTATGCATTTTTAAATATTGGAGTATGAGCGCAGACTGACTGGTTTTTGGCTTGTAAAATGAAAACTACTAAGAGAATTACTATGGTGTCAATAGAAAATTTGTAGGAAATTAAATTATCAAGAAAATGAGAGGTCAAGCGATCTGATCGGTTTATTAGAACCGAAAAAAATTTGGAAAAACGGGAGAATTTTTCGTTTTTTTCAAAAATTCATAACTTTGTTATTTATGAAGATTAAGAGCTGAAATTTGGCATCGAAGTAAATAATTATATCTTCTTTTAACGGTCCGAAGGCAGATACTATCGGATTATTAGTTTCTGCGCATTTGCAATTTTAATTTTTTTACGCTTTTTTTGTCAGGTTGTTATTAATTTTTTAAAATCGTTGTACATACTTTTCCAAAACGGTTTTGAAAACTAGAAATAAAATACTATTAAACATAATTTTAAGTTTTTATTAAAATAGTGTAAAAAATTAAAAAAATTAAACGCTTCATGGCACGCGCCTGTATATCTATATTGCTTCCCCGTACATCCCCACTTTTTACTGTCCGTCGCATGCTCAGCCGTTTACATTGATGTTATATAGTGCATAATTCATAATAAAAACTTGGAATAATGGTTAATGGTATTTTATTTCTAGTTTTCAAAACCGCTTTTGAAAAGTATGTACAACGATTTTAAACAGTAATAACCTGGCAAAAAAAGGCGTAAAAAAATTAAAATTGCAAATGCGCAGAAACTAATAATCCGATAGTATCTGCCTTCGGACCGTTAAAAGAAGATATAATTATTTACTTCGATGCCAAATTTCAGCTCTTAATCTTCATAAATAACAAAGTTATGAATTTTTGAAAAAAACGAAAAATTCTCCCGTTTTTCCAAATTTTTTTCGGTTCTAATAAACCGATCAGATCGCTTGACCTCTCATTTTCTTGATAATTTAATTTCCTACAAATTTTCTATTGACACCATAGTAATTCTCTTAGTAGTTTTCATTTTACAAGCCAAAAACCAGTCAGTCTGCGCTCATACTCCAATATTTAAAAATGCATAATTATTTTTCTAATTAAGTGCACTAAAATTTTCTTCCACGTATTTTTAGTTTTATGCTTTAAAAATCAAATCCCCTCTGAAAAAATTTCCTAGCCTTAGGAGAAGTTGAATAAATTTTCAATAGCTTATTGCAAAATGGTTTTTTAAAAATAATTTTCGGTTTTTATAAAAAAAGTTTTTAGTATATTATTCGATTAGTATTAATACATATGTAAACCAAATTTTGTTAATTTTTATCGAATAGTTGCTGAGAAATCACTATTTTATCAAAATAGCGAAAAAAAATTCATTTGTTTATAAATATTTCAAAAATTGAAATTTTCCAAAAATATTTTAAGACATTGATTTTGACATATAAACCTTCAATTATCTGTGAAAAATTATATTAAATTTAACTACTCGATTTTTAGTGGCCCACTTCAGAAAGTTTGACTCAATCTAATCTACATAAACTCACGAACTATACCAGTAATTTTCCACAACTTGAGTGGTTATGATGCGCATTTGTTCATCATGGAGTTAGCGATCAGTTTTCCAGGACGAGTGCTTCTTTTACCTCAAACGAAAGAAAAGTACATCTAGCTCACCAAATTCGTAGAGGGTACAGATATGAATTTACGATTCATTGATTCGTTCAAGTTCATGACATCGTCTCTGGAAAAGCTTGCATCATATTTGGAGAGGCTCGACACTGTTGATCGAATATTTCATCAGGATGATGGATTCTCTTCAGAGCAAATCACTTTACTGAAAAGAAAAGATGTTATTCCTTATGACTATGTGTCATCCTTAGATAAGCTTGGTGAGACTGACCTACCGTTGAGAGCAGATTTCTTCAGCAGCTTGTACGAAGACGATATCACTCTTGAGGACTACCAACATGCAAAGAATGTTTGGCAAGTTTTTCAGATCCAAACTCTTGGTCAATACTAGGATTTATACCTTAAAACAGATGTATTGCTGTTAGCTGAAGTTTTTGAAAACTTTCGAAGCAATTGTCTCGAGGCTTATGATTTGGATCCAGCTCACTATTATACTACTCCAGGCCTGTCATGGGATGCAATGCTTAAGTTCACTCAGGTAATAAATTTATCACAGCTAGCAATCATAATGATGTATTAATTAATTGATAATTTTATAGGTTGAATTGGAGCTCTTGACAGACATTGATATGCTCATGTTCATCGAGCGTGGAAAATGTGGAGGCATCAGCTAATGCTCGAATCGTTATGCGAAAGCGAATAACCCATACATGAAAGAGGGTTACAAGGCTGACGAGGATGAGAAATATCTCGTGTATTTTGATTTCAATAACCTATATGGTTGGGCTATGACAAATCTCTACCTTATGGTGGTTTCAAGTGGATGCTCGACGTTGATCAACCAAACTTTTTCGATGTTCCTGAAGATAACTCGATTGGATATATCCTCGAAGTTGATTTGGAGTATCCGTTTACTCTTCATGATGCTCACAAAGATCTTCCGTTCTGTGCTGAGCACATGACACCACCAGAATCCAAACAGAAGAAGCTCATGACCACGCTTTATGACAAAAAGCGTTATGTTATACACTACACAGCACTCCAACAAGCGCTTAAACATGGACTGCAACTCAAAAAAATTCATCGAGCCTTGCAATTTCATCAGAAGGCTTGGTTAAAACCATATATCGATTTGAATAGTGAAAAGCGCAAAAACGCTAAAAATGAGTTCAAAAAGATGTTATTCAAACTGTTCAACAATGCAGTTTATGGCAAAACGATGGAAAACGAGCAAAAACATGTAAATATTAAAATGGTCTGTAAATGGGACTGTCGCTATGGTGCTGAGGCACTTATCTCTAAACCGAATTTTCATAGTTGCACTATCTTTGATGAAAATCTCGTAGCAATGCAACTTACGAAAACGAAAATTTGTATTCGGAAACCTATATACGTAGGACTTTGCGTTTTGAACTTATCTAAAACACAAGTGTATAGGTTTCATTATGATTACATGCGAAATCGTATTGGAGATAAGTGCAAAATATTGTACACTGATACTGACAGCCTAGTGTATGAGATCACCAACATCAATATATATGACATCATGAAGGAAGATATTCACGAATTTGATACATCTGACTATCCTGAGAATAATCAATTCAACATGCCTCGAGTCAACAAGAAAATCATTGGCTTGATGAAAGATGAATGCTATGGTGAAATCATGTTGGAATTTGTTGGATTGAGAAGCATAATGTACTGCGTGAGAGTTGAAAATAAGAAGCCTATCAAAAAAGCTAAAGGTGTCAAGAGCTCTGTAGTGAAGGCGACCATCATCTTCGGTGATTATATCAAATGCTTACGCGAAAATAAAATTTTGGAACGAGAGCAGCGAAACATCAGATCTGATCATCATGTTCTGTACACCGAGAAGTCTACAAAGATCGCTCTAAGTGCTCATGACGACAAACGGTGTATGTTGATTGGCTCTACGGACACTCTACCTTGGGGTCACTATTTGGAGGGGCTTGACGCAATTGAAGAATTGCAGGAAGAGTGGGGAGGTGCCACCGCGTTCGAGCCGCCGCAAAACCCGCAAGACAAAGGAGAAGGAGTAGAGGTGGGGAGAGATCTATATGAGTGGCGGTCTCACACGCCAGATCTCATTCAGTCAACTGAAGATCCACCAAGAACATCTCCAATCATCAAAGAAGTTGAAAGAAGCCTGCATCAGCGACCCGAGCTTCCAGAACCAGCAACTAAAAGGAGCAGAAACTTTTGAAAAACTAAGTCAAGTCTAGTAAAATAATTTTTTTTTCTTTTATTTTTTCTTTAGCAAATAAGATGAATTCTAAATATTTAATAATTTTTAAAAATATTTTTTGTTATAGATGGATCTTAGCGAGATTAATAATATCGCTCAAGGAGGCTTTCTTCCAACTAAAAGGTTGACTGAGCTCGATAAAGGTCATAACTACATGTTGTTTGCGCTCAAAAGGGTGACTACCAGATATGAACGTAAAACTGTAGCTGTCATCGACAATCAGTTTGATATATTCTTGCTTAAGCGAATATCTGGTGCTTTAGTGAAGAGCGATGATTTATTCAATAAGATGTCTGCAGCAGCAAACAAACTTGAACTATTTATAACCTACAAAGGTGATTACAACATTGAATTTTCTAGTGTTTAAGTGTACATAAGTGTGTGTGTTTAAATAGTGTATATGTTATGATAAATATTAAAACTTTAGCTAACTAGCTATTCTAGTTAACAAAGCATGTAAAATAAGTTTTTTTAAATAAATACTCTTTGATTTCTCACTCAATTTGTGTGTTCACATTTATTTAATAATCGTTTATGAAAAATAACATTCTTTATCATACTTGAAAAAATACAATTTTCTTTTTAAACTTTTTTTATAATCAAGACAAAATTTCATTAAATATTTGTTTTATTAATCCAACTATTATGAGAACTGTCAAAACCTAGCCATTTTACAAATACTTGATTTCCACGTCTTTTGACAACTTTTTCTACGAGGTAAACGTCTGGATACTTGACCTTCTGCAGAAACCACCAGAGATGGGTTGATCTTGATAATCTTTTAAATGATACGTCGTTGGATCAGTGACTGCTACCCGTACAACTGTGAATATCTCCGTCGACCAGATTGGAGTATATCCTTTCTCGAAGGTGTGCTTCGCATTGCTAACTCGGACTTTGTCACCAACCTTAAACTTTGTTTTCTTCTTGGTTCTGCGTTTATGAGCAAATTTCAACAAAACTTGGGCTTCATTAGCAGCTGTTACATCTTTAGGCTTCATTCCGATGGTACGATGCTTACGTTCATTATAAGCTGCTATTAATTCAGGTAAGATATCCAACCATTTGTAATTACCACGTAAGCTGAACTTTTTCCACATAAGATTTTTTAAAGTGCGATTGAAACGTTCGCAGATCGATGCCTTCAAACTGCTGTATGTTGAGTATAAATTAATCTTGTATTTGCGCATCAGTTTTTGAAAATCTGAATTATAAAATTCCTTGCCTCTGTCATTGTGAAGATTCTTAGGCACTCTACCTTTTGATAATATAGATTTTATTTCTGCAGAGACTTCTACGCCAGTTTTATTTTTAACTGGGACTGCCAACGCGTATTTGGAAAAAATATCTATAACTGTAAGCATGTATTTGTAGCCTTTGTTTTCTCGAGAATAATGTTGCATCTCTACCAGATCAGCTTGCTATGTCTCATCCAAACCTCGCACATCAAACTTTCGACGAGGATAATTACGACGTGCTGGCTTGTGAAGCTCTTCTACAAGTCTATGACGTTGTTCCATCGATGGTTATCGATTGACTGTTTTGCACTAACAGAGATAATGCCTCTTTTTATAGTCTCAATTTCCAACTGGCTTTGTATGAATTTCTTATCTAGCTCGTCTCTGTGCACCTCTACAATTTTATCTAGGTTATTGAGATCACTTCTCAAACTAGATATTGAATCTAATAATTTTTGAACTTCCAAACGTACGATACGCTGTAAAGTATCTAAATTAACAGCTTCATTGAGTTGATTAGGTGATGCGAGATTACAAAGCCTCTTATTTTCTATATCGTATTGTCCATCTTTTGTGAGTTTATAGACAATACCCGGAGGTCCTCGACTACCCTCGCTTCGTTTGAGATTACGTCCGAATACATCGACGCTCATTTTGATAATGCATGGTATAGGTGTCTACACCTCAATATATATAGCCCCCTTCACGTAATTCTTCGATAATTGAATGTATCTCATTTGTATGACTAGAGTTTCCAGCTTCTCTTTCAGCAATGAGTAATCCAAGTCTATCAACTAGTTCATTTGAATCATCCCAGCATATATAATCCATTCTCATATCTCTTCTTGCAATTTTATATCGAGGTAACGATCCTCCTCTTTTTTTCAATGAAAACAAAGGACTAATGATACTGTCGAATTTCTTACTTTTGTGCGTACGAATAGTCTCATCACTTTTGTAGCGTCGTTTGTGAGCATTAGTAGTTTCAAGAATCTTCTTGTAATTTTGCATATCATTAGTGTTTATCTGACCTCTATCGGGATTTTTCGTAATTAGCTGGAATCGCTAAAGCGGTAAACGATTCCAAAGCTGCTAAACAACAATTAGAAAAAAATAAGAGACATAATATAAAGATGAAAGAAATAGCTCTTGGTAAAGGTCTTTACTTGAAACCATATAAGACTGGTCTTGGTCTTCGTATGAAACCAAAGAATTTTAAAAAAAAAAAAAAGATTCTCAAAGTAAAATTACCTCAAAGAGCACTCATCGATGCTGATCTCATCAAGTATGCAAAAATCCTAAAAATCTCAAATTTTCGAGGAGTATTCATGAGGAATGCTATGCCTATTAGCGGACCACGCTATAGAGAATCAGCTATTGTTAATCTCGATGATGCGGATGGACCTGGAACGCACTGGGTAGCATATCGCAAACGAGGAAACAATGTTGTGTATTTCGATAGATTCGGTGATCTTCAACCTCCTTTGGATTTGATGACATATTTGGGAGTAGACAACATCAAGTACAATCCTGAGAGGTATCAAGACTTTGATACTTTTAATTGCGGTCATCTTTGTCTAAGATTCTTGAGTAATACTCTTGATATATAAAGAAAAGAATGATGAGTATTTGTTCATTATAGGCTCAACAATCATGGCAGATTCATTGACTTTGAGTCTTTCAGGCACATCATCTGTACTGGAAGAACAGTATTTTCCACCGATTGAACTCTCACCTGACAAGAATTACGTTCTCGGATTAGTTGCTTTCATGACATTCAATTCTATACCTAATATCGACAAGGGTAGTAATCTATTCCACGTTGGACAGGAAGAAATTGTTTACCGACTGGTAGTTATGAGATCGAAGATATAGAGAACTATCTCAGTGAAACATTGACGGCAAAAAGTATATCAATCAGTATTAAACCAAACAATAATACACTTCGTAGTGAAATAAAGTGTAATCATCCGATTGATTTTCGACCAGAACGTTCAATAGGACCTTTATTAGGCTTCGCAAAACGTGTACTTCCTGCTGACGTCACGAATCATTCAGACTTACCTGTAGCTATCCTGAAGGTCAACGCTCTTCGAGTCAAGTGCAATATCGTCTCTGGTGCCTATATAAACGGTCGACAAGTGCACACGATACATGAATTCTTTCCTGCAGTCCCACCAGGATATAAGATCATTGAAGTTCCATCACAGGTCATTTACCTTGCAGTCATCGTAAAGAGCATAGATCATTGACAAGTGCGCATAGCCGATCAAGACGGGAATTTAATAAACTTTCGTGGAAAAACTATTACAGTTAGATTACATATTAAATCAGTATAAAAAATGGGCGTGGTTTATGACCATAAAAATAACAAAGGGTATATAAGTAAATCAAGATGGCATTCGAACATCAGTCGTCATCGACAAGTCAAAGTATTAACACGGCAGAACATTCAGTTTTTGAAAAGCCAAGGCTTAAAAATAAAAGCTCCTGGTGGAAAATTACGTGCTTAATTTTTTGCTGTTTTCAAAGAAATGGAGGAAATTCTAAACATAAGGACAGGAGTAAGATTGGATGAGTCAATAGCTCACTGTGAGGTGCACGCGTACCAGCCTTACACCTCGTCAAATTTCAATAACAGTGATGAAATTCGCATATCAATTCAACATCAAGATTTAAATCTTTTGTCTTCGCGGAGTTCTCTGCACATAGTGGGAAAATTAACTCAACAATATGGCACTGCTTCATTAAGAACTAACTTAGTTAATAACGGCATCTGTCATCTATTCGAGAAAGTTCGCTACGAAATTAATGCTATAGAGATCGATCGGTGTAAGAATGTGGGATTGACCACTGTTATGAAGGGTTGGGTATCACTCAACCCTAGTCAGAGTTTGATTATAGAAAATGCTGGTTGGATTGATATAATGGAAACTCGGAAGATCATTAATAACAATGGCTATTTTGATATTTTCATACCTCTCAGTATGATTTTAGGCTTTGTCGAAGATTATCGCAAATCATAGTCAATGTTAAACATGAACTTATCCTCACGAGATCCAGGAACGATATTAACGCAGTAATACAAACACCAAATGCTACTAATGCTTACGAAGATTTCAAAATTGATCTTTTAAGGATCGAGTGGCTTATGCCTCACATACAGTTATCCAATGAATGTAAAATTCGCATGCTACGACAAATCGAAAAAAATAAACCTATCTCAATGAGTTTTCATTCCTGGGAATTATACGAATATCCATTATTACCGGCATCAACGAGACATGTATGGACAGTCAAAACATCTAATCAGTTGGAGAAGCCTTGTTTTATCATTCTTGGTTTCCAGACAAATCGGAAAGGACAAAAAACTGCTAACGCTAGTCAGTTTGATCATTGCAATTTGAGCAATGTGAAACTATTTCTCAATTCTCAATACCATCCTTACGGAAATATGAATCTTGATATTGTCAATAATAAGTATGTAATATTATACGATATGTACGCTAATTTCCAAAATGCATACTATGGGAAGGAGTCCGAGCCAATGCTGAAAAAATCAGATTATATCAATCACATGCCACTGATAGTCATCGATTGTTCAAAACAAAATGATTCTCTGAAGAGTGTTCCGGTTGATGTACGTCTTGAATTCGAGACCAAACAAAACTTTCCAGCTGGAACTTCAGCTTACTGTCTAATCTTACATGATAGAATTATAGAATACAACGCTATAAGCGGTGATGTCAGAAAATTAGTCTAAAGAAGTGGGGATAGTCTGCAAAGGAGAGGGGGTCGTCTGCAAAGGAGGGGGGATAGTCTGCAAAGGAGTGTGAATAGTAGAATATAAGAAAGCAAGAGCGAGCTGAGATCTCATTCTTTAACAAGATGGAATACGCAGTGGACTTACAAGGTTTTAAAAAGCCAGATAAAGAGTTTGTTTCAAAAGAGTTGGCTGTTGTTCCTCTCGTTGAATCGGCTGAACCTACAGTACATCTTTTCATACCGCCTTTTCCTTGGAAAAAGTTAACTACAAAATACAAGCGTGAAAATCTCTGGCTCGAGCTTTGCTATCATGGACTAGCTTGGAATTCTGGAGATCATGACTATACTGAAATAGAAAAAATTCTTCGACAAACTCTGCAGAACGCTACACAAGTTTTTGTGATTGGTAAAGTGAAAAAAGAGTGGTTAGAGAAGTTTGATTTTAAAGTTGTGGATATTAGCGAACTGGGTATTCCCCATTTTGATCAACGGCTAACTAAAACAGACTCTTGTTCACATCATAATTGCATGTATAAAAATACGTGTGCTGTTGACAACGTTAAATCAATACAGAAGTTGTATTTCAGTGATTTCAGTGATTGGGTTATGGACTGGGAGGACACTCGTCTAAAAAAAGATAGTGAATTAGTACTATGAAAAAGTTATTAATCAGCATGGAGTACTTGGTGGATATGCAAGGTTTCAAACAGTCTGGTGATGACTATATTCTCAAAGAGTTGGCTATAATGCCGCTCAACGATGATACCAAACCTCTGGTACTCCTTTTCAACAAACCATATTCCTGGCGTAGACTTTCGGACGAGTACAAAGAGCAAAATACTTTGTAGAAATATTATTACCATGGTTTGTCATGGAACTCTGGTACCATTCCATATACTGACGTAGGCAATATTCTTAGAGAAGCCTTACATGATGCGACCAAAATTTTTGTCGTGGGTAGTATAAGAAAAAAATGGCTAGAACGCTTCAAGTTTAAAGTATGCGACGTTACAGAAATGGGTTTTCCACCAACTGATAAAATAAAGCTTGTAACTGTTTGTCCAAATCACAATCATACGTACAAAGCTCGTTGCGCTCTGCACAATGTTAGACTTATGAAAAAATACTCTTCTAAAAATAAATAAGTTGATTTATGCTACCATAGGAAGTAAAAAGGAGAGATAATGCTTAATGGATGTATCTCACAGGTGGAGGGCGATGGTTGGGGCTCTCACCACTGCCTAAAAACAAAGTTTTTGTTTTATTTTATGTTATGGGGGAGAGATCTGCGCAGTAGTCACGGCTCAACCGCTACTTAAGAGAACTCCCGAACCAGCTCGAGTCATTCATTTATCAGACTCTGCTAAGTAAACTTAAAATTCTTTATTAAAGAAATATGGATCTTGATAAATTCAACGAGGCAGCTCGTGGACGCGTCCATCGTGCCATTGGGAATATGTTCCCCTTAAAGAAAGATCAGACTTATTATGTGAGCGAATTTAGACAAGTCAAAAGTAAGGATAAGTTTAGATTGATGGCAGTTTTAGATCACGGATGGCGCATTTTTATTCCATCTCGCGCATGCAGAGCCTTACAGGAGAATAAGGAGTTTTACTTCAAGTTGAAAGAGGCCATTAAAAATTACAAGTTGTTTGTGAAGTATTTAGATAATGACAACGTAAAAGGTCTCGAGTTCTCCTTGGCATAAGCGCTCGGAAGTTAACGGAGAGGTATACGAGTCACGGGTGCACTTCTCGGAGTAAGAGGTTCACAAGTGGCGATTCTTGGTTGTACCTCACAGATGGGGGCGAAGGTTGGGGCTTCCATCACTTCCTATAAAAAGCAAACACATCGTGATTCACATTCATTTCATCATGCGACAGACTCCAAGTCATACTACTCAAAATTGTTCAGAGTACACTCCTCTTCTTCCACCTGATAAAAAGGTGAAGGATGAGAAAACAACATAGAAAGAGTACTATGAAAAATATAAATCACAAACACCATCTAAAGATATAAAATATAAAGAGCTTTAGATGCTTGAATACATAGTAGTGTAAGAGATTGCGCTTAAAGCATTTGATTGACTTCGGGGATTCCCCTAAAAATACTATACTGTTTGTAGCTCGCTTGACCTATAGTCTTCCCTCCCCTGTGTCGATACTGCAGTCAATAGTACGCAGTTGGCTGTCAGCAGCTTGCCCTCTCGCTATGGGGTTCTTGGCTCACGGCATTTCTGGCTCACGACATTCTGGCTCACCTGCATTTCTAACCCACCTGACTCTCAAAGTCACTAAGTTAGAAATGTAGTGAGCTAGAAATGCAGTGAGCCAGAAATGCAGTGAGCCAGAAATGCAGTGAGCCAGAAACCCCATAGCTAATCTACTGGATTTGATTCTAGAATATTTTAGAAACAATTTAAAAAAGAATTGAAAACATTCTTAGAGTCGATTTCAATTTTGTCCTCTTTTATGTCGATTTTTCTAATAATTTGATAGAACGTATATATTTCCAAAATAAAATGTGTTCAAAGTACACAAATAATATGTTTTAATTTTTTAAATCTAAATGTTATATAATAAATGTATTTTTAAATCATTTTTAATGTGTTTAATTTTATGTCTGTATGAAATATTACATTTAAAAAATATAGCCTAAAAACTTTAAAAGTCTTAGAACTTTAAAAATTAAAATAGTAAACATTCATTTTAAATTAAAAAATTAAAGTTACTGTATTTGAAAGAAATTTTTTAACACTCTGTGCGTGAAACACGGTTCCTCATGCTCATTTTGCATATGTGAAACATACAATTTTTTCATAATGTGCGAAACATGTTTGCCATCTTACTTTTGTTTTAACAACAAGATTGATAATTTTTTCACGAACTTGGAGTCGATTTTTATATTACAAACCAGGTCATCTTCACAGAAAATTTTTTTCGAAAAGCTGAATCCATTTTTTCAAAAAGTTATTTGAAAAAATGAATTCAGTTTTTTGTTTTATTTTCAATTTAATTTAATTTAAATATCATTGCGTCTATAAAATTAAAAAAGTTTTTGTAAAATTATTAAATTCAATTAATGAAATTTTTTTAATAAATATGTATTTTGAAAATCTATGATACTTGAATAAAAAAAAATTATTGATACTTTGAATAAGTTTTTTTAATTGATTCTTATTCACTAATAATCAGTATATTTTTAACCTAATAACATGCGAATAATACTCAAAATTTCTATTTAAAGTAAAATATTTATTGTATTCATAATATAGTTACAAATATTTATGATTTATCACATATATTGTCATCATTTACCCGCTATGCTCGGGTAACAGATTGACTCGTCTCGCTCCGCTTGGTTCATAATCGTAGAAATAATTGAGTTTCGCTCACGATGTGTTAACAAATAGTATACGCAACATGTGCACAATACAGATGATCCACGCACTCGTTTTTTTTCGTCCTCGCTTTAATTGGGTGATAAGCTCGACTCGTGCTTGAATTACCTGTTTTGCGTACTCGACTAGGACCTCTCTTGATCCCCCCAATTAAAGTTCGTTCAGGCACACCGTGTCATGTACCAATCAGTGATGGATTTCGAAGATGCTTATATGATATCCAACAGCCAACTTCAGAGTATATACTATAGAATAATACATTCTGCTTATACTCTAATTCTACGGTATACTCTGAAGTTGGCTAAAGGATATCCTAATATATAGATATACATAAATGTATAAGGCATCCTCGAAATCCATCACTGGTACCAATATATCGAATTTCATTAAAATCTATTTGTTGATTCTATTACTTCTTTAAGCTTCAACAATGATTCACTAAAAATAGAAAAATGTAATAATAGTTTATCGACAAAACTTTTACGCAGCTATTGGACATTCCTCCTAATCCAATATACTCTTTACATAATTTTTTGCAAAGATCACTTTCTCCTGTGTCACTCTTGCATTTGTTGACTTAAAATGATGATTTACTGAAAATTAATATTTTTTACTTATTAAAACTTTTTAGAATCACACAAATAAATTTTACAAAATATAAACTTGATACATGTAATAAATTTATATATGTAACATAGTTGTAAAACATTTTACTAATAAAAAATTGATTTTTTCTTATTCAAATTTTTTCAAAGTTATTAAATGAACTTAATAGAACTATGAATCCATAAATGTAACAAATTTATATATAAATATATATATATATATATATATATATATATATATATATATATATATATATTTATATATATAACATACTTGTTTTTAAGATATAACTACTGCATTATTACATATGAGTCTAGAAACTTTTGAAAAAAAAATTTATAAAAATTTTACCCAAAAACATTTGATTGTTTCTCATTGCAATGCTGAAGACATGACGCTTTAATCGTATTATTCTATGAATCCCGCAACGAAAAATAACTACAACAAAGAATAACATCAAACTAAAATATCAAATGCTCAAATATTGCACGCATAATAAAATATTTTTATTCAATTAAAAGAGCAATATTTAATTATTTGATATTTCAGTTTTATAAAATTTTTATGCAGTTACTTTTTATGTTGAAATTCATAAAGTAATGCTATCATAGTGCCATTTCTTTATCATATCAATGAGAAACAATCAATTATTGTTAGGTAGAAGTTTTTCTCAAAATTTTATTTCAAAAGTTTCTAAACTTATATGCAATGATGCTATGTTTATATTAAAAAAAATGTTTATTACATATATGAATTTATTACATATAAAAAGTTATATTTAATAAACAATTTAATAGTTCTTAAGTACCCAGCTGGAAATGACTTATTAAAATCAATTTAAAAAAATTTAATGGATTTAAATAAGGTATCTTAATACCGATTATAACATATAAAATTTATAAAATTAGAAATGTCAATTAAAATTAATTAATTTATTTCGTTCATGTATAAGTAGAAGTAGTCAACTTTAATATAATTTATTAGTATTAAAATTAATAAGAATAAATTGATTGTTATAAAATAACAAATTATATTGATTTTAAATGTAGAATGAGGTATTAAGACTCTACACTTGAATTCTATGAAACTATATAATCTTCAGATAATCTTTCAAGTACCATACCCGTACAGGTTCTACAACCTTTTTACGGGACACCTCGACCACCTATGTGTTCCGGTGTTTTCGCGTTCGAACCCATACCTTTTTAACACTGGAAGGTGTTCGCGTACCCGTGCAGGCCTACTCAGGCGGGGAGACTCGCTCTACCCATCCTTTTAAGCGCATCGAGAGCTCACACCAACCCGGCAGAACGTTCCGGCTCAACTAAAGTAGTGGAGCAGTCGCATTCTGCCTTACCGAACCTCGAATAATTATCTGCGGTTTTTGTTAAAACCGCGGAAAATCATTCGGGGGTGGTCCACCACGGTGTCAATGAGTTCGAAAAATTCTCCACTTTTAATTAAAAATGGAAAAAATCCCGCCCTCACCGGGACTCGAACCCCGGCCCTCTGGGTGAGAGTCGGACGTTCTAGCCCCTGAGCCACCGTGGCTCTTATAAAACTATATATTTAATTGCAACTAATTGTATTTTATGTGAAATATTTTTGTTGATGATAAAAACCGATATTTATCGATTTTTATGGCTAAAAATCGAAATAAAAGTGATCGTTTTTTATCGAATTTGATAGCTATATATCGTATTTAATAGGAATGAATTCGGTCGATAGCTAAATTAATTTGTATTAAATTTTATTGAAGCTAATCCTTTTTTTTATCGAGGTTAATAAATTCGTATCATTTTTTATAGGAACATATTTGGTTGATAGCCAGGTCGATTGAAATCTATTCCTATCGTACTAAATTGTATTACATCAACTTAACGTTTTCCTACAAACGATGATACGAATCTATTAAACTAGATAAAAAATGATTCGCTTTAATAC
The DNA here is from genome assembly GCA_017163975.1 of Anastatus disparis. Classification (NCBI taxonomy): domain Eukaryota; kingdom Metazoa; phylum Arthropoda; class Insecta; order Hymenoptera; family Eupelmidae; genus Anastatus; species Anastatus disparis. Next base: position 5,300,980 of record JAFFSR010000328.1, on the reverse strand, counting down.
GATTTTATACGATAGAAATCGATTGAAATTGATTTAGCTACCGACCGAATTTATTCCTATTACAAGGACTCAATTGTAAAGCATGTTGATTTACGCTTTAATACTGAATGAATTCATGATAAAGTTTTTGGCTATAGGAACTTATTAATTTTGTTTTAAATTTGTAGTGAAAAATCACTTTAAATATCATTTAAACGATTCACTATTCAAGTCTATTCAAATTCATGAAAGTGTAATGTTGATTGAAAGCATTTGAATCAATATATAAACACGCAACGATAGTACCCGATAGGAATCGATTCATTTTCCGATGTTCAATTCATGCATTTATACCATAAACTCTTTAGTACTAGGAATTTATTGATGTTAATTAAAATTTATGATGAAAAATCTAAATCAATATAATTTAATATTATCCACGATTAAAGTCAATTTAATTTGATTGAAATTTGATGCTGATTGGATATTTACATAAATATATTCTTATAATTATTAAATTCGATACGAGTCAAATCTTTTTTCAATGTTCAATTGAATTATTGAAGCCTATAAACTTTTTAACATTAGAAGTCTATTTATTTAGATTTAAAATCACTGGAAAAAATATAATAAAATCTTATTAATATTCTTTGCCATGAATGTAAATTAAGGCTAATTAAAGTTTTATATTGATTGGAAACTATAAGATGAAAATCCCTATACACAACGCTTAAATTGTATAGCATCTTTATTTCTGCTTTAATACACAATGAATTTATTCAAACCGATAATTTTTCGACAATAGGAACTCAAGTAGATTCAAATTTGTCGTAGAAATCACATTCAATCTCATTTAAACAATGTACTATTCAAGTGGATTCAAATTCATGAAAATTTGATGCTGATTGGAAACATTCAAATAGATAGATACATACGCAGGTATAATATTCAATACGAACTAATTCACTTTAAAATGCTCAATTCATGCATTTTTACCCCATAAACTCTTTGATGATAGAAACCTATTAATGTCAATTTGAATTCATGGGAAAAAGCTCTAATAGATCTTATTTAATATTATTCACGATTTATGTTAATTCAATTCGATTAAAGTTTAATGCTTGTTGGATACATTTAGATGGATCCTACGCAACAATGAAATTTAATTCGAGTTGATTGATTCCTCAATTCATACATTTGAATCTTATGAACTCTTTAGCGATAAAAATCTATTAATGTCCATTCAAATTAATAGGAAAAAATTTCAATCAATCTTATTTAATATTATCCACAATTCATGCCAACTCAATCGGATTAAAGTTTGATGCCAATTGCGTCGATTGAGATCGATATTTCTATAGAGATATATGTATGCGTAACAATTAAAATTCAATCAGTTCATCAGTCAATGTTCAATTGATTCATTCGAATCACCAAACTATTAACCAATAGGAACTTATTGATTCTGATTCGAATCTATCATCAACAATACTATTGAATCTTATATAATTATTCTTACTATGAAAGTTGATTAGAATCGATTAATGGGAAGCATTTTTTATGAAAAAATCTATTATATTTATCAGGTAAAATACAAAAAAAAATTAAAGAACCGTATTTATTTGTTTTTTAAAATATGCTGAATTGCAAAAGTTATAATCCGTATAAGTTAATACAATTTCCATATATATATATATATATATATATATATATATATATATATATAGCACCATAATGCGTGACGTCAAAGGTATATACATACCTTTGATATACACTGGTTTGAATTGCATCTATCTCTTTAAATTTTCATTTCCATGGAAAAAGAAAAAATACGGGTCTTTTATTTTTTTGCGTTCTACCTGACGGATGTAATGGATTTTTTCATGAAAAATACTAATTAAAATCGATTGAGATTAAATTGACAAATTTTAGAAAGTCAATTAATCAGACTTCAATCAATTATCCAGACTATTAATGTACTTTATTAGGTCTTTTTCAAGTTAAATCCGCAAGCTATTTAGCTATAAGAACCTATCAATGTCTATTAAAATTTTTAATAAACGCTATTTAATCTTATTCAAAATTTTTGTAATAGAAAGGTATTAAAGTCAATTCAAATTTGTAGTAAAAAATATCACTTAATGTTATTTAATATTTATCACTATTTAAGACGATTCAATTCAATTAAAGTTCATGCTGATTAAATAGGGGAAAACGGGCAAATCAGACCCCCGGGAACAAGGAGACCGGCATCGCTTTATATAAATATATAGTACATATTTATTTCACCACTAAGATTTCAATATTGTTACATCAAATTAATTTCTTTGTTAGAGTTTATTTATTGTTTCAGGGGTCTGATTTACTCCGGTTTCCCCTACAATAAGATCTACATATTTGTATAAGGAATAAATCCAATACATATCGACTTATCCGTTAATGTTCAACTAATTTGTTGAAACAGATAAACAATTTAGCAATCGAAACATATTTATTTCGATTAGAATCCATTAAGAAAAATAGTATTAAATCTTTTTTAATATTAGTGACTATAAAAGTTAATTTAGTTTGATTAAAGTTTGAAGCTGGTTGGAAGTATTAAAATCGATATCTCAGCACTAAAATTGAATTCAATAAGTACATATTTATTGTTTGATTTTTAATTAATTCCGTTAAAACCATAAGCTATTGAACAATAACAATCTATTTATATTTATTCGAACTGTTATTGAAAAATATTATTTAATCTTATTTAATATTTATAATTATTAAAGTCGATTTAGTTTGATTTAAATTTGATGCTGATTCGAAATAATAAAATCAATATTAATGTATAACGATTAAATCCAATTCATATCGATTCATCCTTTAATGTTCAATCAATTCATTTGAACTGATAATTAACTAATCAATAGAAATCTATTAATATTAATCTAAATCTATTACGAATAATCTTATTAAATCTTATGTAAATATTCTTACAATTAAAGTTGATTAAATTCGATTACAGCTCAATGAAAAAATTGCATAATTATTCCGATTCCTATTAATTTCGATTAAAATTTATTCAGATTTAATTGACAAATTTCGGAAAGTTGATTGAACCGATTCATCGATCTATTTAAGTCGATTCAAGCTTAATCAATTTAATAAGACATTTTCAGCAGGGTAGTTTAAAAAAAAATTTAAAAATTTCGTATGAATATTAAGAGGAGGTCGAGTATATGAGGATATCTCTACAATTTTTAATCTTTCCGTGATATGTCATTTTACAGTTATTACTGGGTTACCCAATGATGTACACTATTTAAACTAGGTTTATACCTTTTGTACAATCCGGAAACTCTATTTTTTATGTATTTAGTGAATGTGTCACCAATGGTATAGTAGATATTTCTATAAAACGTAAATTTTTATATGGATAAAATTTCAGAAATGGTATAGTAGATATTTCTATAAAACGTAAATTTTTACATGGATAAAATTTCCGAAATTTTATCCATATAAAAATTACCGAAATTTTATCCGTATAAAAATTTACTTTTTATAGAAATATCTACTATACCATTGGTGGCACATTCACTGGATACAGAAAAAATAGAGTTTCCAGATTGTACAAAAGATATGAACCTAGTTTAAATAGTGTGCATCATTGGGTAACCCAGTAACGCCTGCAAAATAAATTTTCAAAAACATCATAAAAAGATTAAAAATTGTAGAGATATTCTCATATATGTCCTTTTCTAATCAAAGAATTGATTTTATTACAATTACTAATGAATTTAGCTGCATTTCGTATAAAAAAGCAATATCTTCATTGATGAGAAAGAATTAATTTGATCGCTTTGTTTCCAAGAAAACCTTGAAAAACTTCAAACGTAGAGGTTAGGGTAAACAATTTGGTTTTTCAAGGTTTTCTTGAAATCGAAGCAATAAAATTAATTTTTTAGAAAATTTTACTTTTCCTGATACTAGATGCGGCTTTCTCTTTATTTTTTGCTAAAGTTATTAGTTTTTGCTAAAAATTAATTATTTGATTAGAAAAGGACAAAGATACGTGACCTTCTCTTAAAACATTTATAAATTATATACATTTAAATTATAAATTTTTTCTTTTTAAATCATTAAAAATAATATTAGACATATGACAAACAATCACTATTGATTATTAATAATAAATTTTTTATGCATGTTGAAAAAAAACCGAGTAAGTGTTAAATAGTAACAATACTTATTGAAGATAAATAACATAAAAATTCAGGAATTTAGATAATATAACATATTTTTTTTGTTTAATTTAAACTTAAAAAGAAATATAATTAATCAATTGATTTTTAGCAAATTATTATCTTTATAAGTATTTCATAATATTTTTGCAATATTAAAGAAATATCCATAAATCAAAAAAAAAGCTTATAAATGAAATATAAAAATACCTATAAATAGAAAAATTCTATATATTTTATTTATAAAATATATTTTACATGAGTATATTAAAAATAGAACCAAGTGAGCAATAGCGAGCGAAGTATTTGTGGCTAGTAATACATTATAAACTTATTGTTATAATTTTTACAATGTATACATATCTACAACATATATTCTTAATATTTACAACATGTACAACACACAAATTTAACACTGTTTCATTATTTCACTTTGAATATTAACTAAAGCTGCAGCAATTATGTCAGAAAAATCCAAAGGGTCAAGTAAATTATTATCAATTCCGGAATGTACATTCGAAAATTGAAAATTTCTTATTTGATTAATAACTCTTTTAACATTAATTTGAATACTGGCCATCTGTTTCGTTAAATTTACTTCTTTTTTCGTACTCTTGATACCCTCTTGGACACTTGAGGGTCTAATTAATTTACATTGTTTTTTATTTATTACTGAATCCAGTTTGAAACCTCGATCAGTTAAGACTAAGTGTTTGGAGGTAATTTATCAAGATATCAACAATTTTCAACTATTGCGATACCACTGCTTCTGTCACAATATTCTTCAGTAATTAAATTAACTAGGCCATCTGGGGTGACTGATATCAAATACTTAGCCGCATTACATTTATTATAATCAGGCCATGTAAGTGCTTGGTTTACTGTATCTGAAGGCTTCTCAATCTCAATTTTAAAACAATCAATTATACTCTTAACATCTGAATATCTAAATCTAACTTTCAGTGGTAAATTCAATGATATATCTTTTAAAGTTAGCCATAGTATCAATTCTTTGAAAAGTTTGCAATAATATATACAACACTTCTAAAGACTTTACCCGATTAAGATTCAGACAGACTAAACTTAAAAATCGAGCTTTCTGTAGTGTATTAAACAAATTAATGATACAACTAAATTTATGAAATTATCAAAGCGAATTACAAAGCGTCTCGTTTTTATAATACAATGAATAAGTGAAATTAAAAAGAGTTGTTTTCTTTGATTTTATATTTTTGTAAAGTATATTGATTGTTTGATAAAGATTGAGAAAAATGGAAAAGGCACCGGCAAGAAGGTAATCACAACATACTCCTATAACAATAAAGAAATCAAAATGATTCTGTATGATGTTGATAATAAATATAGTTATACTTTAAAGAACAGAAAAAATTGCAGAATCGATTCAAGAACGAAAAAAAAGCATCACGACGGTTATACCGCAAAAACTCGTGCAAAGATAGTCATTGTGTCTTACACGCGTCTGAACTTGCACTGCACATTGATTGACATACTATTACCGATTTCGCGGCAGTCTATGTACTTTTGAAACCTTTAATTTCCGCAATGATTAAAATTCGCTTATAAATAATTTTTTGTTTTAAAAATTTTCCATATTTTTTCGCCGTTTCTTTGCTTTTCTGAAAATTATTATTTTGATTCCGAAGAATAAATTTACAATTAAATGAATTTTGTGTTCGAAATTACTTTATTGAACAATGTTTATGTAAACTAAAAGTTCAGTTAAATATATAATTGAATGGAATTATAACATCTCAAATCTGGATTTCCATAAATAATTATTGTAAAACTGGACGAAAACTAACGGTTCAAATGCAAAAATCGCAGAAAGCTGTGTAATTTTATTCTCTAATTCCTTTTGATTGGAATTTAATATTATGACAAAGAGGAAAACCTATATGTTTCGTGCATAATATAGAAAAGCATTTGTAAATCTTTGTTTCAAGATAACAAATGAATGGTGGACGATGAATACGTTATTATAAAGATTATTTTGAATTTTAGATAGTGGTTTTTACTTTAAGCATCCTTATACTAAGAGGACAAGCCATTTCACCTCTCCCGTCTACCTTTTGGTGTCACCCTTTTTACAATAATAACTTCCTAATTAGGCCTTTTTTATCCTGATATCTTATGGCCTTTATATATTCTAACCTTATATTTTTAACCCTTATATTTATGGCCCTTATATTTTTGGCTCTTATATTTTTGGCTCTCATATTTTGGGCCCTTATATTTCTAACCTTTATATTTTTGGCCCTTATATTTTTTCCCCTTATATTTTTGACCCTTACATTTATAGCTCTAATATTTTTTCTATGATTATGATGACGACGATGATGATAATGATGATGTTGATGATGACGATGATGACGAAAATAATGACGACGATGATAACAACGAAATGATAGATTTTTGAAAATGATAGAATGATAGACACGGTGAGAGAGAAAGAGAGGTGAATACAAACTTTCCATTCTCTAAAAAAAGTAATTATTTAATATAACTTTTCAAATGCTGCCAAATCATCAAACAATCGTATCAGGTCGATTTTTTTCCAAATTGAAGAGGAAGAGTTGTACTTTAAGGTACAATAATCAGAATCACCGAGGAAAAGTCACCTACGCGCAGGTGCATTACGAAAGCTTACAAATTTTGAGCTTTAGGAAATGATTTTGAATTTCAAGGTCACATAAGTTGCGTTTGCGTTGCATCAAAAAACTAACACCTCTATTTTAAAGAGAAGTCATCAACATTCCATTTATAAAAAATTAAACCTTGTACGACTTTTTTTCCTAAGATATCTATCTTCGAAAATAAGCAATTTTTTATTCAGAATTTTTTTAATCAGTGTTGCGTTCATTTTGTTGCCGAATGTATCATCAAAAAAAATATTAAAACCTGCTCACCATAATTGTATAACGAATTGAAGATTGGTTGAAATATGAAAGAAGTTTAATATATAAGGTTTAAAAAAAATTAAAGAAGTACATATTTACAAAAGTTATATTTTTTGCACATTGATATTATTTAATGAAATAATTTTGACAAATATAAATTTAAATAATTCTATAATTTCGCTATTAAAGTAATGTAATACGATACATGTTCACTATTTAGCTACCAACATTGTAGTTTTTCAAATTCTTTATCTTTCTTCAAAATTTTTCTGAAATTTCTCTATATTATGCTTTTTATTAATTAAAATAGAAGGCTGTGTAATATAGAGATATTTCTTTTAAATTTTGATTAAGAATACAAAATTTGAAAAACTGTAATGTCGATATTTTACATCCCCTTCAATATGTTCACTATTGGTTTTTGAAACATTTCATTTTTTCTTTTTATAAAACTCAATCCATTTTTACGAGTTGAATTACATAGTTTACAACCACAAACTTTGCTTTTTTTCGATCTTGTCTCCTTTTGTGGGAAAGTAAATTTAGATTAATCTGGTTATATTATTTTTTTATCACTTTCTTATTCAGCTTTGTATACTTGATGAGTCCTGATTGCACAATTAGTGCATATTACAACAGGTAGCTGTACGTCTATTGGATCGTATGCGACAATCAACTTTTGCAGTAAATTAAGATAAGAATAATTTTCTAACTTTTCTTTTGTTGTCATAATAAACAAATTTCTAATTGATTTTCACTACAAGTGTACGCGTGATCTATAATTTTATTTGCAAACATTTTAATTATGAATTAAAGTTTGTATTTGTAAAATATTTTTTTATTCAAATAGTAGGGGAAGAGGTTCGGTTGTGGGCATGGTTTGGTTGTGGACACCCCTGCGTTTCTATTGACAGAAAGCAGATGAGGTTTTTCTGACAAATGTCATTTATGTATTATGGCATTACGTTTTTTTATGCCAAATATCGAAGCGAACAAACGCGTCTGTTTCGTGCTGTAAGCAAATTAATTTTTCTGTGATCAATGAAGCTGAGTGTAATGCACATTTATTTGGTAGGAATTTTTTCCTACTTTGTGATGCAATATGGATTTCAACCAATATCTTAACACCAACAATTTTGTATGATTGTCCACAACCGAACCAAAATCTTTTTTGGTTCGGTTGTGGGCATTTCATAAAATTAACAAAATAGTATTTTATGTAACTAGTGCGCGAAATAAGGGATTTTTGCACGAGTGAGAATTTGTCACACGAGTGCCAAATCTCTTGAGCGCATGTGTTGCACATACTATTTTTTGACTCAAGCTGCGCGAAATTCGATGCTTAAATCGATTATCTTGAACATAAGAATTTACATTGGTATTGTATATAATACTTTGACATCAAAAGAGTCAACTATTTATAATAATAATTTGCAGTGATTCGGTGTAAGAAGGAAGGGGGAGGGGGGCGAGTCCGGGGTTTTGGGGGCGTAGCGCCCCGCCTCTAAAAAATAAACAATAATTTTTAAAATAAAAAAACAAAATTTGTAAAACAATTAAATTTATATTCCATGAAAAATATATTAGATCTCAATATTAAAAGATTATTTACATAACTATAAAATAAAGGTGAAAATTATTTTCAACTTCACCTATCGATCTACTTGACTTTTACGAAATTAAATATAGTCTTTTCAATATTTTTCAAATATTTATAGAACATTCTTAGAATAGCTTTTACTATACTGGACTAAAGAATCTCTTTAATAACCTTTTCTATTCAGAAGTCGAGAGTAAAAACAAAAAGAATACATAACATACATGATAACTGTGTTGCGACCTTATATTGTTTATATTTTTGACTTGACGAAACGTCAATCAGAGATATTGACAATCAATAAGAATCTTTTTATAATATTTTCAATACGCTTTGTGTATCAATGTAAATTATGATTAAATATTAGATATTTAAAAAATTAAACAGTCATACGTCTTGTTATTTATTTTTTGATTCTAACATCTTTGATTATCTATTTTTTACATCGTTTTAATTCTCAGAATTGATGCGCATTTTTATGTCAAAGTTTTGACCAGCCTAGATGTAGTTCCACCGTTGATTTATCGTGATCATCTTATGATTCATAAATTCTTTGTTCGATCTGATGCTCAAATAATGTATTCTGAATATATAGGTATCGTAAATTATTGGCCTTTTGTCAAACAATTTGAAAAAATACCTTCTGAATATTAAGCTTTAATTAGGGATTTAATGTTTAAGTACTATCAACGGCTAAAATCAGATAATCAAATAATTTTTTATGTGAATAACATCGATTTGATTGATGGTAGTACATTTAAAGCTCGGTTTGTATGCAATGAATAATAGTTTTAACCGATCCAGTAATCCAGTACATATAGGTGACGTTCTAGGTAGATCACGCACAACCATCTCGAATAATAACTTAGCTTTTTATTTGGAGTTTACAAAAATAATTATATTAAATCAGCAATAGAAAATTAAATGGATTAGTTAGTCTCTAAATTCAATAAAAATAATGACTGAAGAATACTCACTTATCATATCACGCCTATGGTAAAAGCATTTTTCAAAATACCACAAAATAAAAGTTGCCTAAAATTTGATGCTATTTACCGCTCTGTAAAAAAGTCTAAAAATTACTCAGAACAAAAGCAGTTGTAAAGTGAGCAAAAGAAAATGCTATTTATGTGACCCATGGTAAAATGTACTTCTGAAAGTGATGGGCATTTTGTTCTTAGTCCATTTCATGCTACTCATAATGATGTAAGAAAGTATCACGATACCGTGATGAAAAACTCCAATATATCTTTGTTCTTTTTGACAGAGCTTTAACAGGACGAAAGTATATTAAGAAATGTTTTTGTATGTGTGGAAGTGGCTCTAGAACAGTTGGCTGTTGTAGACACATGCCAACTATTTAGTTCTCAGATACGGATAATATCATAAAATAAGTACAATTAAACTCTTGAATATGTGAAGTTTCGAATACTATATCTAAGGAAAAGATACGAGCAGTGCAAGTAGAAAACTAAATAATCTAAATTACAACCATGCCTTTGTTGGCTGGATCTGGATTATTATGTCTCGTCTTTGCTGGCTGGATTATGAACTACATCTTGCCTTTGCTGATTGGGTTTCGCTTTACATTTTGTCTTTGCTAGCTTGATCTAGCATTATATCTTACCTTTGTTGGTTGGGCTATTCTATCTTGCTTTTGCTGACTGGATCTGACATTAGATTTTGTTTCCATTGTTTGGATTATTTAATCTTACCTTTGTTGGCCGGATCTGGCATTACATCTTGCCATTACTGTGAGTTGGATTATTACATCTTGTCTTTCTCATATATATAAGTGTGGCGAACACATCGAACAGATGTTCGAAAGTTTAATTTATAAAGTTGGCAGCGCAGTTATATTCGTATTTATTTATTATTATCAATTATTTTATTGTTTTCTAGTCAGACTAATTTCTGACGTCCTTGTAACCAGACGCAAATGAAACTTAATAATTATTATTATAAATAAAATCTTATTTGTCTACATTTATTTACCTCATTGGTAACCCCGACAAAAAGAATAAAGTTATAAAAAAAGAAATCGGGAATTTAAGTGAAACTGGTTATCATGGTGCTTCCTCGAAATAAGAATCATGCTGACCTTCGTGTGCAGATGGAACGGCTGCAAGAGAAAAATGAGCGAATGAACAGGGAATTGGCACAACAACAGGAGCAACAACAACAATAACAACAGCAGCAGCAGCAGTTTCAACGACAGAATAATAATAATGAAATTCCTGCAGAGGGCTTTGCGGTAAATGAAAATTTTCAAGCGCCAAATGTTCATCGGGTCGCGCTTAAGTTACCACCCTTTTGGACTAACCGACCAAGTTTATAGTTTGCGCAAGCGGACTCTCAATTTGTAATATCAAATATTACAAGTAAGGTAACAAAATTTCACTATGTTGTTTCCTAGCTAGAAACCCGTGTTGCTGTGGAGGTTGAAGATATAATTAATAACCCTCCTCTCAATAACCCTTTCACTCACCTTCGTAATAAACTTATTGAACGTTTATCAGCATCCGAAGAGCAACGTGTAAGGCAACTCATCAACGAAGAAGAGCTTGGCGACCGTGAACCTTCGCAGTTTCTTCGTCACCTCCGCACGCTGACTAGTTCAACTGCAATTCAGGACAATCTTCTGCGACAGCTTTGGCTACGACGACTTTCTTCACATGTCCAGGCTATCCTTACGGCGCAATCGGAAATGTCTTTAGAAAAATTGTCCAAACTGGCAGACAAGATTGTGAGGTATCTCCTGCGGCACCTAACCTTTCAGTTCGTGCTACTTCTGTTGAGCCAGGTTTTTTAAAGGAGAGCGCTTTAATCTGTACTATTGAATCATTGACTTAACAAGTGGTAGAACTCTCTGCGCGTCATGATTCTAGCTCTCATAACCGTAGTTGCAGTCGTCGTTCGGGAAGCAGATCAGGTACTAGACAAGATGCTAAAAGATTATGTTGGTATCATAATAAATTTTAGAATAAAGTAAAGAAGTGTATACAGCCTTGCACTTACAGTTCGGAAAACCTCAGCGGTAATTCGTAAGGACGGAAACTAACTGCCTTCCTCCAGGGAGCCGTCTATTTGTTACAGATCGGACTACTAAACGAGATTACTTAATTGATACTGGCTCCGATATTTGTTGTTTCTCTCGTCATTTTATTCAGAAACATCTCTCTGCAGCTGACTTTGACCTGAGTGCAGAAAATAGCAGTAAGATCAAGACTTTTGGTTATATAAATCTTAACCTCAATTTTGGTCTTCCGCGAGTTTTCAAATAGAAGTTTGTTATTGCAGATGTTAACGTTCCTATAATAGGTTCTGATTTTCTTTCTTATTCATATTTATTACCTGATTATCATATGAAAGTTTTGATCGATGGTACTACTGGTTTGCGCACAGATGCTCAAGTAAGAAAAGTTTTTCAGTTAAGCGTTAAAATTGTTGACACATGTTCATCGCCTGAATTCACCTGTATCTTTGCTGAGTTTCCTGATTTGACTCGCCCTTGCGCTAGAGATCGTGAAATCAAACATGAAACAGGTCATCATATTCGAACTTCACCAGGTCCACCGATTTCAAGCGCTCCTGGACGTTTAGCTCCGGATAAATTTAAAATTGCAAAGAAGCAGCTCGATGATATGATGGAAGCTGGCACTGCTCGTCCTTCGGAGAGTTGTTGGTCATCGCCATTTCATTTAGCTCCAAAAGGCAATTCTGATTGGTGACCCTGTGGTGATTATCGTAGTCTAAACAGTCGTACCATTCCATGATTTCACTTGTAATTTAGATGGCTATACAATATTTTCAAAAATTGATCTTGTTAAGAGGAGGCCGTATAGCTCTATCCTTGTCAAATCTAAATTTTCGTTATTATTAACAAATTAAATATTGTTATACAAAAGTAAGGATATAGCCCAATAGATTTTAGGATGAGCAAACGATCCTATTTTATGAAAAAATATAAAATTTCAATTAGTTTTCGAGTGAGGTCTGAAACGAAAAAACAGTTATCAAGTTCAATTGTTTTTCCGTTTCAGACCTCAATCGAAAACTAATACAAATTTTATTTTTTTTCATAGAATTGGATCGTTTGTTCGTTCTGAAACCTATTGGGCTATGCCCTTACTTTTGTATAACAATATTTAATGTATTAGTAACAACGAAAATTTAGATTAGACAAGGACAGAGCTTTACGGCCACCTCTTAAAGCTTATAATCAAATCCCTTTTTTTAAGGTTTTTAAGGACGACATCTATAAGACTGCAATCACCACCCCTTTTGGTCTCAACGAGTTTCCTTTTATGACATTTGGATTGCGTAATGCTGGTCAAATTTTTCAGCGTTTTATTGATGAAGTTCTTGATGGTTTAGATTTTTGTTACGCTTACATTGATGATATTTTGGTTTTCTCTCGATCTGTTAATGAGCACAAACATCATTTAAAAATATTGTTTGAACGTCTTTCTCAATATGGGATAGTCATTAATTCATCTAAGTGTGTTTTCGAAGTTTTAGAATTAGATTTTCTTGGATATACGGTATCAGCTTCTGCAATTCGACCTCCTGAAGATTGTCTCAAGGCCATTTAAGAATTCACTATGCCGCAAACTGCACAAGGCTTGTGTCGTTTTCTTGGCATGATTGATTTTTACCGAAGATTCATCCCACATGCTTCAGAGTTCGAAGCACCTCTTCATGAAGCTATTAGTAAACCTTTACCTAAAGGCTCTCAACAAGTGCCGTGGATAACTGAGTTAGAAAAATATTTTAAAGCTTGCAAAGATTGTTTATCTTCGGCTACTCTTTTGGTTCTTCCTCGAATTGGTGTTCCTCTTGGACTTTTTACAGATGCTTCAAACTCTGCTATTGGAGGATGTCTTCAACAATTCGTTGATGATTCTTGGCAGCCTCTTGCATTTTTTTTTAAAAAAAATGACCAAAAAGCAGAGTGATTCACCAGCTTATTACCGAGAACTTCTTGCTATTTACGAATCGGTTCAATATTTTCGTCATTTTCTTGAAGGTCATCATTTTATGATTTTCACTGATCATAAGCCTTTAACTTACATCTTCCAACAAAAAAGGGATAAGTTACCACCTGTACAGAGAAATCAAGTTTCATTCATCTCCGAGTTTACAACAGATATTCAACATATCAATGGAGCGGAGAGCGTTGTTGCTGATACACTCTCTCGCATTGAAGCAATTTCCATGTCTTTGGATTACAATAAGCTTGTTGAATTTCAAGATAACGATGATGATTATAAAACTATTTACAAGAGCCTACGTCACTTAAACTTGAAAAAGTTTAAATTCCAGGATCTGGAGTATTTGTATATTGTGACACATCAACTGGTGAATCAAGACTGTTTCTCTCAACTCCGTTGTCGACAAATTTTTGAACAGCTCCACAACAGCTTCTTGTTTGGAGTGTCAAGGATCTAAGATTTCTCGACATGTAAAGTCACCAATTGGCGTTTTTGATCCACCCTCACATCGGTTTTCACATATTCACGTCGATATTATCGGTCCTCTCTCTCTTGTAAATAATTTTAGATATTGTTTAACTGTGGTTGATCGCTTTACTCTTTGGTCTGAAGTTTTTCCATTAGAGTGCATTACTGGAGAATCTGTTATCCAAGCATTTCTCAGTTGCTGGATTTCTCGCTTTGGTTGTCCTCAGATCGTGATATCTGATAGAAGTTCTCAATTCACCTCATTTTTATTTAGAATTTTCAAAAATCATTTTGGTTTTAAACACCAGTATACAACAAGCTGGCATCCTTTAGCCAATGGTCAAGTCGAATGTCTCCATCACCCTTTAAAAGATGCTATCATGGCACACGCTGATATTGGCTGGGTGGAAGCTCTTCCACTCGTTTTATTGGGAATCCGTTCAGCTTCTAAAGTTGACATTCAAGTTTCATCAGCGGAGCTTGTTTACGGTGAACTTCTTCGGCTTCCTGGGAAAATGTTTGTATCTAACGCTCCAAATGCTGAGGATTTAACAAACTTTCTCACATGTTTACGTGAGCATATGTATCGTCTTCAACCAACACCAGCATCAAGACATTCTAAACCTGGTACCTTTGTTTTCAAGGAACTTTCTTCTTGCACGCATGCATTTTTATGGGAAGGACCGTAGCGTAGATCTCTTCACCTATCTTATCAAGGACCTTATGAAGTCATTGATCGCGACAACAAGACCATCACGCTGAAGATCATCAACAAACCAAATAAGGTATCAATCGATCGTGTTAAACCTGCCTTTGTTTTTGAAGAACAAGAAAATTCTACACCATCATCTACCCAATCATCTTTACCAGATTCTAATGTATTACCGTCATCGCCATCTGTACTTCAACCTACATCATTGCCATCAAAACCAGAATATGAGACTCGTTCAGGTCGGAAAGTTCATTTTTCTAATAAACCTGGTTTTATTTACTCCTCAGGGGGGTAATGTGGCGAACATATCGAACAGATATTCGAAAGTTTAATTTATGAAGTTGGCGGCGCAGCTATATTTGTGTTTATTTATTATTATTGATTATTTTATTGTTTTCTAGTCAGACTAATTTCTGACGTCCTTGTAACCAGAGGCAAATAAAACTTAATAATTATTATTATAAATAAAATCTTATTTGTCTACATTTATTTACCTCATAAGAACCGTAAACTCAAATCTTAAATGTTCAAAATCTGATACTTCTTTCATTTTTTACAAACACTAATAACTGTAGCAAAAAATAAGAAGATAGCCCCATCTTGTATCATAAAAAGCAATATTTTCATGGATGAGGAAAAATTATTTTTATCGATTTGTTTTGAAGAAAACCTTGAAAAACTTAAAAAAATAGAGGTTAGGATGAACAATTGAGTTTTTCAAAGTTTTTTTAAAAACGAAGCGATAAATAGTACATTATTGACCAAGGATGCATATTGATCATTCTTGGCGAGTGCAAACTTTTGGGGCCGAGCGTAGCGAAGCCTCGAAAGTTGCACGAGCTAGGATGATCAATATGCTTCCATGGTCTAATATATTATTTTTTTGTCCCAAAGCCGAGACATTTAAAGTTTTTCCGTAGGACGCAAAATGATCATTTTGCGGCCTAGGGCAAAAATAGTACATTATTGACCAAGGATGCATATTGATCATTCTCGGCGAGTGCGAACTTTTGGGGCCGAGCGTAGCGAGGCCTCGAAAGTTGCACGAGCTAGGATGATCAATATGCATCTATGGTCTAATATACTATTTTTTTGTCCCGAGGCCGAAACATTTAAAGTTTTTCCGTAGGACGCAAAATGGTCATTTTGCGGCCTAGGGCAAAAAAATAATTTTTCCTCATAAAAGAAAATATTGCTTTTTATTATACGAGATCGGCTTTTTTTCTTATTTTTTGCTATAATTATTAGAAAAAGATAAAAATATACGACCTGCTCTTAAGCGTGGATTCTGCAAAAGATGTAAGTGACGAAAGTTTAGACGCAATTTCGCTAATAGAATTTCTAAATTCTTTAACGCTTAATAGTTTATCCCCACATAGATTACAATAAAATGGGAATTATAGGAATGAATTTAAAAAATGTAAATCATATTGAAGCACTTTGTAATGATACAGAATTAGTAATCACAAAATCAAAACTACGTATGATAATTGCACAGATAATTACAGAATATAAAAAAGTGAATACTGTTTTTGTTCCACGTATGACTTGATCAGCAAATGATGAAGCACTATTTCAAGTGACCAGAAACTTATTTTTTTGTAAGACTTGCTCATGTAATAATTATTAATAAGTCACAAGGACAATCATTTTAAAACGTAGAAGTGTATTTACTAACACCAATATTATGTCATGGACAATTGTACGTGGCACTTTTAAGAACTGAAAGTAATAAGAAATGAAATCTATTTCAGCGGAAAATTTAAAAAAGATTAAAATTAAAATGGTCTACACTAAAAAGATTATTCACTAAGAATTATTATAATATTTCAAAACAGAAATTGAAAACAATATTGTTGAGGTCGTAGTTCCTGATCAGTACGTAGTTTCTGATCAATTCCTTACAAAAAATATAATATTAAATTTTACGGTAGAGAAATTATCATAAAAAAATTTGTATAATAATAAAAATGTATTCAAGTTTCATGCACTAAAATTTGAAAACATATTATATTAAATTTAAACGGAAAAAATTAAAATTGGTCCTATTTTATTAGGCTGGACACGACGCCATTTTCTTACAACAGACCGTAACAAATAAGCGTCTGATATTTAGTTCGATTTGCAATACTTCTGCGTTTTCAACTGTTTAAAACTTCTAATCTGTAATCCTTTCAGACCACAAAAGTATATTGAAACAAATTTTACGTGAAAAAAACAATAATATTATTAAAAAATTGGTGATCAGAAATTGGTAACATTCGCAGGAGAGGATTTAATTTTTGATCAGTTGTTTAGAAAATAGGTAAGTTGAAATAAATATTATAAAGGAAATTATGACTAATTTTCAATATATAAATTATCTCAAACAATGAAAAATGGAAGATATAGCTTCATTCTCAATAAAAAGTAGTTTTTTATCACGTATTTCTATGATCAATATAAAGAAATTTAACACATTTTTCTGAAAAATTTTGAGGTTAGGCCTCTATTTTTATTAGAAAGAGTGGTCTGCATGTACGAAGAATTATACATATTCAAAAAAGAAAGATAATATTTCTAAAAAATATCAACTTAAATATATTTTTCAGTGAAGTATGTTAAGAAAAGAAAAAAATTAAAGTAGAAAACTAATAAGAAATGATTAATCATATCAGATTATTTATTTCAAGCTTTAATTTTAATTAGTATATTTCATAAATTAAAACAATTGTTTTTTATATTTAAGATTAAAGGAATGCTATTGTGATTGTTTTCTTAATTTAATAAATTTTAATGTAAAAATATAAGTTGTTGCGTTTCTTTAGTATACTTTTTGAATTACAGATTTATATGTGATCAGAAATTGAGTCTAGTTTAATCAGAATTAACTCCTGCCTATAGTGAATATGATCATGAATTGCTCCAACGGTAGATTTTATATTTTTTATTAATTATTTAATTATTTTAGGATATTTGAAAAGAAAAAAACACGTTAATTGATAAAGTAGACCATCAACTACGATATACAAAGTAAATAAATTCGATTCGTTTCCTTGAATCACTTTTCTTTCAAAAAATTATACACCATTCCAGCTTAACTGATCAGGAATTACGTCCTTGGCGGTAAATAAGAAAATAAAATCTAACATGTGTTTAAAATCAATATAATGACATTTATTATTAAAAAAATTTTTAAAAGTGAGAAATTTTTCAAAATTAATAGCACTTACAAAATAATTATTAGGTTATATGTATTATCATCATCATCGTCATAGTAATTTTAAAATTTAATAAAAAAATAAAAATATAATGAACTAAAAATCTTTGACTTGGATTGAAATACTACCGTTTTAGAAAAGTTATAAGAATCCAGCCCTTTCAAAAAAAAACTTTGAAAATCCAGCCATTTCAAAAAAGTTTGGACGATATTGCCATTTTTATAAGGTGGTAAGAACACGCCATTTCCCTCTTGTCTTAATAAATAAAAAAACTCATAGAAAAAATCATAACTCTTAACAATTAAGAAAATTTATTTTATTAATTAAAATTTTTTTAATAAACTCCAATTATTACGAATTATTATCGATCAAACCAGAAAAATAATCAATTTATAATAAAGTGGAAAACTGTCCGTAGTGAAAGTTAAATCCAAGACCTATCGTACAAAATGAACTATTTTCCATCAATATCGTTGCATTTCTTTTACCGTTGCATACTCTAAAACTTGCATACTTATTAACCTCTGTAAACCATGACCAAACGGTACGCTTAACATAACTAACAATGAAAATCTAATGTTTCTGATGTAAACTAAATATATTCAAATGTTTTTTATTTACATCGGAAACATGAAATTGTTATTGTTAGTAAGAATACGTTGGGAAAAATTAAAATTACTTATCAATAAAATTAAAATCATTAAGATTACTTTTTCAATTGTTAAAGATTAAGGGATTTTCCACATGATTATCGATTCATCAAGACAAAATTTTTGAAGCTTTTTTAATTAGCTAAATTAACAAAAAGGGAAAAAAAACTTGGATGGAACGTAGGCAAAGAGAGAAGAAAATACTTCTCAATTTATCTGCAAGCAGCTGGTGACCAAACTTGTAAATGAGGAAATGGTTTTTCATTTGAAATGATCAAGTGATTGAAAATGCTCGCACCATTTACCATTTACAGAGCAAGTAACTGGTAAATGGACCGACCATTTACCATTTACTCACCCAGTAGCTGGTAAATGGTCCGACCATTTATCATTTACTCACCCAGTAACTGTAAATGGTCTGACCATTTCCAGTTCTTCATCTAGTAACTATCAACTGGTCCGACCATTTACCATTTACTCACCCAGTAATTGGTAAATAGTCCGACCATTTACCATTTGCTTACTCGGTAACTGGAAACATTCACAACCCTGCTCCAAACCTCACTAAAAAGTGATGGCCTTCTTGAGCGTAAAAGGCGGTATGCATAATTGTAGTGACTAGTTTCCGCACTATTACTTGTAAATATCGTCTAAATCGTTGTAAAATATTCGATTGTTTTTATTATTATTTAATCGCCAAGTATAATTATACTCGAATATAGTTTCAAACCATAATCCATAATAGCATGCTTTAGATAACGATTGTTTTGTAGATGTAGAGTAGAATCATTTAATCGTAATGTTAGAATATATAAAAATTATTTGAATTATAGACTAAATTTCAGATTTGATGTCATTGACATTGATTACAGCTATAAGTGTGGGAGAAAATAAAATTTTTTTTGCACATGAGATTTCACGTGAGATCTCATGTGAGATCTCATATGAGATTGGGTATCGGGAAAAATTAATTTTTTTTACTATTTTAAAAATTATTATACAAAATAATGGTTTTTGCGTTATGATGAATTAGTTGTATTGAATTTTGATATATTCGACAGCGCCGCAATAAGTATTACGTAGATACTATGTTTGTAAAAAATAATTTAGTCCTGTAGTACGGAAAAATTTAATATTATACTAAATATTACTTGGGGTGAGTCGCGTTAAAAAATTTACTAATATAGGTCGTCTTAAAATATATACTGACAAGGAGAGTATTTGACCTCTGGGAAACGGATTTGGTTGAAACTGCAGGATATGATTTTTTGATTGAAAAAATTAATCCGTGTTTTTTCTTTTGTGCTAATAGACCCTATAGACGGAAATACAAACATTTCTTTGAAAATGTAGTGTAAAGAAGTCTTTATAAGAACTTGAATAACTGAACAATTAAAACTCTTACAGAAAATTGTGTAAAAAATAAAAGAGAGCACAGGTTAAAAACTTTAATTTAAGCTGTGTGGCATTAAAAAATCTCATATGGTTTAAAAGTTACAGACGATTAAAAAATGCTAATGAAATAGGGAAAAAATTTGATCGTATGTTACATGCTAAAAATATTAATAAATATGTAGTAATTTTCAATTAGGCACAACTTTTGAACTACCGAAGGTTTTTTGATGCAATAAGACTTGAATTGAAGCTCTTAACTTGTACTTTTTTCTATTTCCTATACATTTATTAATAACATTTTTAGTTGGTTAGCTATTCAAGTTCCTATAAACGCTTCTTTTCTTTATATTTTCGAAGAAATGTCTATATCTCCGTCAATAGGGTCTATTAGCACAAAACAAAAAACACGGGTTTATTTTTTTCAATAAAGAATCATATCCTGCAGTTTCAGCCAAATATGTTTTCCGGAGGTCAAATACTCTGCTTGTGAGTATCAATTAAAAAATGACTGGTAATATTCTTTCTAAAGTTAATACATTCTTCTTAGGTATTTTTCTTTCTCCGTGTATGTTATCTGCACAGTTTTCTGTGAAGTCGTTAGCCATTGTCAGTCGTATCGCTTATTCTAAGCTTGTCACCTGCCTGCATCTTTTTTTAATATCCCATTCAACTCGTACTTCTTTCTTTCCCTGATCCATCCGGCCGCCGAGCTTTGATCTTCATTAAGGTCAACTGAATTTGTTTACTTCACGCTATTCATCTCTTATATTTGTTTATTTATTATTTTATTAATATTATTTTAATTTTATTATTATTATTATTTTTATTTGTTTTTTTTAGGTTATTGGTAATGAACTCGGTTTATTATGAAATTAAATAAAATAAACATCTTCGGTATGCATAGAAAATTAATCTTGATTCAAAATAATCTAAATAAAAACTTAAGGTGATGTAATACGGTGTATGTTTAATACATAGTTACCGATATTGCAGTTTCCCGAATTTTTAATCTTTATTTGAAAATTCTCTGAAATATCTTTATATTATGCTTTTTATCAATTAAAATAGAAGGCTGTAATATAGAGATATTTAAAAAAAATTCTGATAAAGAGTAAAAAATTTGGAAAATTGTAATCTCGGTATTTTACATCTTCTTAAGGGAAGTAAAAGCAAATAAAAAGTCAAAAGAGAACTTTTGTGTTTCCAAATCAATTATATCCAAAAATTTAAAAAGGGAAAATCCCTACTAGTTAAAGGAACTGAAAATGAAAAAAACCTCGAGAAATGCAAAGCAGAGAGAAAATAAGGACAATCTAAAAGATTTAATTGATGGACTCGAGATTATTATTTGTAAAAACATAGTGCTGTTAGATAGATATGAATATTTATTTGTAATAGTTTACAAAAAGTGTGTAACAAACAAAAATATAATATTTAATACATAATAAGATACAGAAATGAGATAATGTAATTATTGCACTCATGATATCACAGTCGATTTCCTAAAACTAATAATACTACAAAAGTAAGTCACTTTTCAGAGTGATATCACGGATCATTACAATAATAAAATACACACACAATCATCAATAATATAACAATAAACAAATCTGTCGAATTAATATCTATCAGTCAAACTAGTAAAAACAATCTAAAAATAAAATATAATAAAATCAAACGAGTCAAAAAGTAAAAAAAAAATAAAAATAAATAAAAAGTAATGCATTTACTCTCAACCATGCGCTCATCATCCATACTATAAATACAAGCACACCTTGAATCTATATACATGACTACACATGATAATAAATTAACATAAAGGGACTATAAATATAAGATAAAGAGAGTATCCGTTATTCAAGGTCAAGCAAGTACCCCCTCACTGCCGTCTTAAATCTTCTGATGGATGGAAGATACTTAATTTCAGCAGGTAGGGAATTCCAAAAATGCACACCTTGAACTTGGAAGGAATTCCTTCCAGTCTCAGTGCGCATAAAGGGCACCGCAAGATCCTTAGCCTCTCCCCTAGTAGCCGCCCTAGGTACACATCTAGTGAAGAGATTCACTAGATGCTCCGGAGTATTCATGCGCACGATTTTGTACATAAGCACAGCCAAAAAATACTGTCTCCTCGAATTAGTGCGCAGCCAACCCAACGCGGTTCTATAAGGAGAGACATGATCACCCATTCTTAAACCCATTACATATTTCACACATGAATTTTGTAATCTCTGTGCTTTTTAAAGGCAGTCTGCATTGGATCAAGTATTTTACTAGCAGTAATGTACTCCTGCAATTGGTCATGGGCGATCTTTTCAACAACCTTTGAAAGAAAACATAAAATAGCAATAGGCTTGAAGTCTTTAGGCGATTTGGATGCAGAGCACTTCTTTAGTGGCACAATACGTGCCTGTTTCCAAAGGCCAGGGAAAACCCCCCGCGCAAAAGAGGAATTGAATAGAGTCACAAGATGTTCACCAATAAATGGTAATGCTTTAAGTATCACACTTTGCGCAATGCCGTCTTCCCCACAAGCCTGCGATGAGACGTGAGAAACTGCAAGAATAACATCGTTAATATTTATTGATTTATAAGCGGAACCATTTTCGCTGCATTCAGAAAAGAAACTTCTTGCGTTCCTTACCATCATCATGTGGCGAAACCGACACCCCAGCAAAGTGTGCATTAAGCTCATCTGGAGCAAATCCATTCAGATCCCCTTGGGGTCCGGATAAAAGTCCCAGCTCTCTCAACTCCTTCCAGACATTACCACTTGCAAGAGCCTCGAATAGTCTGTTATGATAGTATTCACTTCTTGTACGCTCAATCTGCTCGTCCAACGCCTTACGTAAAATTAAAAATTCTGAAAAATACTTAATGTCGTTTGTCCGTTTGTATCGCCTATATGTGGCATCCCTCCTGCGCTGCATCTGTGACAACTCTCTATCCATCCATGGTGGCTTCTTTTTCGTACATTTAAATATTTTCACTGGTGCTAAATTTTCAATAGCAGCAGTGAGATTATCACAAATGCAGTCAAGTGCAGACTCAGGATCCACTATATCAGTTGTCAATTTGGACCAATCATAGCCGGCCAATTTCTCCAATAATAATTTTCCACTAATATTTTTACAATTTCAATACTTAATTGGTTCTTGCACTAAGCTGCTAGCATTGTAGGCTATAGAAACTTCAATTAAATTGTGCCGACTATAAAAGTTCGCAGGCACGTTACGTGCGTCAAGTATGGTGTCATTGTCATCCACAAAAATCAGGTCTATCCATGTGCAAGACGATGGAGTTATATGCGTGGCACCGTGCTGGACCAACTGAAGCGAAAGCTCAGCGGACAGTTTACTAAGAAACTTCGCATCACTGCTTTCTCGCAGAAGATCGGCATTCAGATCTCCCATTATAATCTTAAATGAAAAATCGGGAGTCAAACTTACTAATGTATCAATTAGATCAGAATCTTTTGTAAAGGAAATGACAGGAGGACAGTAAATGACGGACACCAAGACAGATTCAGAGTTGCCTGCTCCAACAGAACAAAATCTATATTCAGGCACTTCAGGCTTACCACTGGCAGTTATAGTTGTGGTATTCGAAAAAGCTAATATCTCACATTTCAAACTATCTTTAATGTAAAGAGCAACCACTCCTCCATGAAGGTTTCTATCCTGTCTAAAAATTTTATTCCCCTTAATCTGAATGACGTCATCCGAGACAGTCGAACTTTGCCAGGTCTCAGCCACTCCAAACAGATCATAAGAATGGCCGTCACATAGAAGCTCACGCACCTGTCCAATGTGAGCCCTCAAAGGAGTCACATTCAAAAAGCCCGCTCGCGATGCACCCCTTCTCCCTTTTCGACTCACCGAGGAGATCTGGCTTAGTGATTGGGGAGAGAGTTCATTATTATTTAATTTACTTTTAATATCAGGACATTCATCATTGGGAGCTATCTTAACAACATTGTCAACCTTATTTAAACATCCACTAATCACACAAGATTTGTCAGCAATAAAATTTTTGACTAAAATAACATTATTTGAACTACTTAAAATTTGATCTATATCATCTTTGGTAGCAAATGTGTATGCTCTCTTCTCTTTTGCCCATCTTGCCAGAAATCTGCCACTTCTATGCCAAATAAATTTAATACCTTGAACCTTAGCATAATTCTTTAGATCTTTGAAATTTTTGTATGTATCTTTTTGAAGATATTAGTAGTTATAGGGGCACTATGGACCGTCAAAACAAACCCCCACTCCACCACCCCAAAGGTTACTGACCGGTGGGTCAATGACCTCTGAGAAGGTGAAGTAGGGGCTTGTTAGGCATGGTACCCGAACAACTGAATATTTAAAAATTTTAAATATTTTAATATGTAACATGATACTTTTTGATTATTAAAATTTATATTGAATCATAAAATATTAATTTAAAAGATTTCAATTTGCAACTAAATACTTTTAAATACTAAGATAATAAAAATTTTATATTGAATCGTGAAAAATATAATTTGTAATATTACTGTGTGTATGAAGGTTGAAGAATTGGTAATGAACGAGGTAAATGAAATACTCACGTTTTAAAGTTTAACAACATTTATTATTAATAATAAAACATTACAACGAAGCATTCATACAATTAACTAGTGTGTACATATGATAAATAATAAATTCGTGTATGATTATAAACAAATCTTCTTTTCGTAAAACTAGATTATTCTTTTTTAATAATTCGATGAGATCATTTACAAAATTATCATTAAAACTAGACATTGTGGTTTTTATATCGCTAGAAGTAAAGTATACATATTGAGATTCTTGACTTTTTTCTAATACATTTTTCATATTTGCAACCATTTCTCGTAATATATAATCTACAGATTTTGCAACAGTATTTAAATATCTAATTCTATAATCTATACATTTTGATAAATCTTTTAAACGTTCAAACGTGACACGTTTAAAAACTAGTGACCGATTGAATCGACCATATTTTTTCGACGGTCCACCACACTTCTCTTTTTCTGGTTGTGCGTCATTGGGTACTAATTCAAAAGCTCTCTCGTGAAAACTAATCATAAAACGGATAGTGTAACCTGGAATAGATAGCCGCTGATCCAGCATAAATTCCTCATTATAGCAAGTAAAAAAATCTTCAATTTTATCAAATTCCTGCTTCAACGCCTCCCAACAGTCTAGTGAAAGAGGCAGACCTTGAAAATTGGCTCCACAGAAGCGTACCACGGGTGCAAACTCCTTTTTGCCTTCACTGCCTATATTCTCCAGGCCTACCTGGATAATTTTTCCAAAAGAGCTGTTCAGCCCGTAGACCATTGGCAGAACCTGCTGCTAATAATTTTTCTTGCTATTTTGTTTTATTAAATATGCCAAGTCATTACCAAATGTCTGCTCCAGGCTTCTCTTTTGACCAGCCATCTTGGTTAGGTTTTCTTACTTGTTACTGCTGTCACCGTCGATCACACACAACTGTGGCTAGACCAAGTGGATACCACTTCTTTTATACTGTAAAAATTGGTGGGAATGTCGTAAAGAAGGTAACGTGCAACCAATCAGAGTCAGTCAAGTATCAAATTACGCATAGCAACTTTTTTCTATAAAATTCTTTACTATAGCATCATTTTTTTGCAAATTCTGCGAGAAATTTTTCAAGAATTTCTTGAAACCCAATCCGGTAGACATATAATACAGAAACATAATACAATAATGACCACAAACATTGGAATATTCGTTTTGTAAGCGTTTATTATTCCATCTAAATTTTTTACAATTTTGCTGAATACGTCGTAAATGTTGTTGAATTTATGGCGGCTTACCAAGACTATCAAAGTACGCACCTGTGCCATACTTATCAACGTATATGTCAATCCAGTGCACACCACACTGGTTATAATTTTGCGTATTAAGCACAAGCGCACAAGGTTTCACCCACATCAGAGGACTCCGATCCGCTGGATAAACGCCTACTGCGTGAAACTTGATCCTCATCAGATATCGAACAATCTCTTTTAAATTCATTGCGGAGAATTTCGAAAAATTCTTCCACAATCAGCGATTTTACGCTGGGGTTAAGTTTCAGTAGCCAATGTTTCAGATTAGCAGCATTATTTAGAGCACACACGTAATTTGAATACGATGATTTTATGTAATGATGCATACACTGTACACTACTTAAATTCAAATTTCTAAAAGCTGGACAATTTTGTTTTTCTAAATTTTCAATCTTACAGGTGGTGAGCTTGGGAAGTAGTTCAAGCTTTTCTTGACCTCGCACGAAAATTACACGACAATGCTTGCAAATATCTTCAAAATTTTTGTATAATCTTTTTATCGATATATCACCTTCGTACCACTCCAGACCATGATGATTCAGTGTCACCCAATTGTTCTGTCTCAAAGCATTTTTAGGTGAGCGTCTTAAATTACAAGGAGGCGCCACAATTCAATGAGCGATAAAGTTTTTATGAATAGCAAGTACAGCCACCTCCTTTGGAATCAAACGGTTTTTGTTGTCCTTTAAAAACTGCACGTCAATCACCACGCCCATACTGTTTGCAATTAAAGTTGCTCGCCGACTGAGATAATAAAGATGGCTTTGCTTCACTTAAATAGCGAGAACTACATCCCCACCACTACTACTTGACCGCTATAATCCACGTCAACCTGTCTCGACGAGTCAATTTCGAGCAAATTGTCGTATTCAGCATAAATTATACAATTTTTAGCACCCTCTAGCGAGTCGTCGAATCTAACATCAATTCGTTCATTACCATTTTTTATCAAATTCCAATGACTACCGTCACTCGCCGATAAATCAGGTGTCAAATCAAAAGCGAATAGGCAGTAACCGTTTGGATAGTCTTTACGGGTAATCGAGTTGCCTGAATTCATAAAGTGAATACCTGTGCCGGAAAAAAGTGTATGATAAGCATCAACGTACATTTTGTTTTTTTTGAAATCTGGCTGTAAGGGTTTTGATGGCACTCGCATTCCATCAACGTACAGACATAAAAAATTTATATTAAAATTCTTGAAATTGAACGGGTTAAGACTTTTATCTCCGTTGTAAGCTTTATTCTCAACAAAACCGAGTATAATTCTTTTTGGTAGTTGACCTAATGTGACATTGTCGATTGTTCCCCCATGCACACCATTATGTAACGTAACAGCCTTAACTTCTACACGTGTCAGTGGGTATTTTGCAGTAGTCTGCGACAGTAGTTTTTCGTGTGCTAGCACGAGTGAAGGATTTAATCTTACTCGACGCACAAAAAGCGTAGCCTCTGTAATATTTACTGTGAAAGCACCAACGGGATCCATGAGACAGAAATCATCACGAAAACGCACGAGCCTTACTCTAACTTCAACACCACCCAGTAATAATTTGTCTTGATTAAAAACATCACAATGTAAATGGCCGAGTAAATTAATCTTTCTGTCAACCATAAGCGTTTTACGCTGGCTGAGACCTGTATCACCACCTGTGGTATCGTCCATTTTCCGTGCTGTATCATCGTACAACAATCCACTCGTTAAATAAGACTTTTTAGCTGTTGGGCCATAATTTAGTAATGTTTCAATGTAAGCTCTGTATGCATAAGAATTGTTTGGTGGTGAAACAGGTTTCTGATTGAATAGCACGTCGACTTGATTAAACTACGAATGCAAAAGATTATTTATTGGTCCAACGTTCGGATCTTTAGGTAGTTCAGCACTGGTGCATGTTACACTTACACTCACACTTAACATTGTGTGAACCAAGTCTAGATACTCAGTGTTGCCAGGGATGGTAAATTCAATTGGTGATTGGTCGTTAAGTGAAGATATCGGTTTGTACTGAACCCAGTAGGAGCCTTCAATTGCAGTCTGTGTCCAAGATAATTCAAAAAGTGATGATTCCGACTTGATCGACTGACAAGATTCTGTATGCAACAGCGCCATCTTAAAATTCTAATTTTCAGAAATATCTCTAGCTACACGTGCTTTCTTATTTTGCTTCTTCTTCTTTTTCGCAACTCTATCACTTTTCGAGCGTTTAGCCGCTGAGGTGTTTGTAGTGCCAGGTGCACTCGACGACTGAGTTGATGATGTCTCGTTCTTCTTTTCATATTCTGATTCCTCCCCTTCTTTCGCGTTTGACTTACCCAATAGCAATTTGTCCAGAACAACGTCAGCTTTTCTTTTGAGATTTTTACCACTCTCGCGAATGCGCTATTTGGTCGCCTCTTTGACCGGTCTGCCACCTAGAGTGACATCATCTAGGATATTTTTACCCGCTCGGAGAGCCTTCTCACCGACCACTTTTGCACCTTGTTTGATCTTCGGTATAGCTGCCGGCTAGCCTTTCAAAAAACTACTTACTCCTGCACCCGACTGGTAATAACCAAAACAAGATTTACCAACTGTAACACACTTACCCCCACCACCAATCATTTGGTTATTAAAAAAATCTTCTAACACAGGCATTTTATCGGATGCGCTCAAAGTGAAGCGTTACAGTCAGCGTACCGTAGTCGAATGGAATGTGAAATCCGTGTTCGTCTCTTACATCTATTTCTATCGACTAAAACGCTGAAGACAGCAGTGGTAGGTACATAAGTGGTGAAAAGTTTTTAATTTCAACACAATTTAAACCATGAGCATGGTTGGTAACCCGTTCACAAGATTTGCTGGACGATTACCGGCAATGTAGTGTTCTTTATTACCTTTGCAAGAGAAAATTGGTACATTTTCCAAACCTAAAATTTTAAGTAATTTTTCCGATAGGGTAAACGTGTGCATATAAGTTGGACAATCTTCACCACATCGACATTCAATCAGTACATAGCCACCAGCGCGGATTTCAAAATATAAATGATTTTTCACATTCTCGAGATTATTTATTTCTTCTAAGGGACTTTCAATGTCACGGTAAACACCAGGTTCAACGCGGGCAAACACCTCGGCCTTCTGTTGAGTCTCCTCCTTCGTTTCTCGCAAAACATTCGCCACGTCACGTTTGGATGTTTCAACAGAAATCACCCCCTCACGCTCTACTACTGATATATGCTGAAATGTGAGAGGTATTTGAATTTCCGTGAGTCCTACACACCAGTCGCCATGAAGATGAAAATTTTGTGATAATTGTGTTGTAAAATGCGTCGCCACATTGTATGGAAAGACAAACTTGCTGCTGTTGCTCGGTAAAACCATGTAAAATTCATCGTTCATTGTAAATTTTTTGAATCTTTAGCTTCTATTCAAGAATTAAATTTTTTTGGTTACCCCCTCCAACTGACCAAATATTGTGTTTTCGACCCCCTACCTTTGCTCTTTAAAACCTTATCAACCTTAAACGCTTCGTTATCTAAATCTTTGCGCACTCTGCTCAACTGTTCTTCGTAAAAATATCCGTTAATTTTTTCTCCATCAAGATCTGTCAAAATATAGACGGGTCGTTGTTGTCTTGTGTCGACTCTTATAATTTTAAACAGCTCCAGAGTCCAGCCACCCTCGTATGCTTTTCTGAAGGCTGTCTTGGCACGACTGACATGAACCAGATCACCAACGCTGTATTTAGCTACTCGAAACGGCTGTTTTTCGCTGTAACGCAACGTCAAATTTTGATGTACCACGTGAGCATTATTTAAGTTGATTTTGGAAGGGGGCATTTTTATGCCACTGTGCCACGACTCGTTGTAACACGTCACAATTTTTCGCAAAACATCTATATAACGTCTTGTGCGCAAATGAGTAAAGTATCGCCAGATACGACCTTTGAGAGTTCGAATAAAGCGTTCGGCAATGGCTGCCTTTATATCAGGGTCTCTGACGACTCGATAGGTAATATGTTTCTTTTTTAGCACCTCTTGCACCTCTCGACCGATAAACTCTTTACCTTTATCAGTCTGTAGATAAATAGGATGTCTATCATTACATCGTGATAAAATTTTGTCTAATGCTACAGCGACGCTCCGGCTGGTTTTGTCGAGAAGAGGCTCTGTCCAGGCAAACTTCAAAAGTGCATCAATGACAATGAGAACATAGCTGTACCCATCATTGTAGGTTTTAAGTGATCTAAAATCTGCCAAGTCAGCTTCCCACACTTCAGAGGGGCTAAAAACGTTGTAATGTCGACGAGGAAAACGATGTCTCACGAGTTCGTGTAAGGTATGTGCATCCTGACTCTCCAACCATTTGGCAATGGTATTGTTATCAAATTTTTTGGGTTTCTCGTGTTTCAGTAGATGAGCACCAGCGTATGCTGATGGTGCAGAAAGATTATAGTAATAATGCTCAAGTTCGTCCGACTTTTTCGCCTCCTTCTTCTTCTTTATTGCTCCTCCTCCTCCCCCTCTTACAAACTAGCTTTTTTTCTCTCTTTTGCTGTCTTTTAAATGTATTTTTAATGCGTTTCAAAAATTTATCAAACGCAATTTTGCTGATCATGCACAAAACAATAATACCAGCTGCAGTCTTTTCATTACCATCTGCAGTCTCCGAGAGCATGCGTGAAAATGCTCGTTCAGCCAGCAGTCTGTCGGCTTTTATATGATTTGTTATTTTTTTATTTGAATATGAAATATCGTGCTCCGGACAGGCATTGTCAAGAGGATTTTTTCCTCTCTGATCACGTCTGAGACGTTCTCCGAGATGTGTGCCAGGGCCGAGAAACTGGTAGCCTGGTAGATGCATTTCAAAGGGTACAACTGAATTCAATCGGTCTATAAAAGTACCAGTTTTCTCCCCCTCCTCCTCCTCCTCCCCCTCCATCACTTCCTTCCATGCTTTTACATACGGTCCCATTTCAGCTGTTCGAGGCGACTCTTTTTTACAGGGGTTGATGGCGTAGCTGCCAACTTGCTACCAACTTTTCTACGCTTTTTCGCACTCTCAACTTCTTTCTCCTTTACGCTCGTTAGACCAGTAGCTGGTGAAGAATAATAACCTTCGTTTTCTGACGACGATGACAACGCCACAGTTGATCGTTACCAATGAATTCTCGAGGTATGCTAACTTGTCGCAAGACGCGTGCAATCTGTTTGTATCCGCGCGGTGGCGGCCTTTTTCTACTTCTCATAGCTTCGTTCATTAAATCGACAATATTAGCACACTCGACAACAGTGCCATTTAGCTTGATTATACCACGACTATTTCATTCAATATTACCAGCCTGCCGCAAATATCTAATGAGATCTCTAGCATTACTTTGAAATTTCTGCGGTATCGACTGGACAAGCTGTTCGTCGTCGATTTCGTCATTATTTTCTGTACCCATCGTCGTTTCCGTTTCTAATAATGTTGTCTTGTTTGGACGTATTATACCCCTATTTTTATCCTTCTCCTCCTCTTTTAGATGCAAGTAGCGCTGCAAGATTTGTTGATATTGCAGAGATTTTATGACGCTCATTACCCGTAGAATGTAAAATTTTACTCATTTCTTCGTCAAGGCATGTCGTGGCTGTACCAGGTGTCTGGACACTGGATGGTGGTGTTGTATGATTGGTAGTTGGTACGTCGTGCTGCTGCTGCAGCCGCTGTTGCTCCAAGCACTCTTGCGGTACTATAATCATTTTTCTTGCGTACTCCATGCCGATAAAACAGGTTTCACAATTAGCCGTAGTAAATATGCTGATTTTACCACCAATTTCCTTTTTACCTCATAAAAAACCCGGTTTAGCGAGTTTTCGTAACAGTGGTGCGACTTTTCGCAATTGTTTCTTATAATACTTGCTGAGTGGAATATTTCTACGTAAAATGTTCAAAGCACACTCGCAAATGTACGTTATAAGTTTGGAATTTGCTTCGCGTAATATGGCCTTGAGTTGAGAAAGTTCGATTTTACACAAAACATGTAGCTGAGTCCAGTACTTTTCTGGAATTGGTCTGCTGCTACGACTACGTCTTACCGTCTCCATTACAATCGCACGACTGGTACATTATTCGAGCGAGCACCAGCTTTTATGAGTTTGCAACGAGGTACATAAACGTACTGATGTTTTTCGAACGGAAATATACAAGTACGAAATCTCACGTTTTCAGGCGTACCCTGTTTCAGATCTATGAACAAATAGCCGTGTGGTTGTGCTGTGGCATCGAGATATGCCTCTTGCAAAAAACGAGGCTCCTCGGGGCAGACTTGGCGCGCTAGATGATTTTTTTTGCGCTCGATCGCGCGGATTTTTAAATACCACGATGTAATTAGAGCTTAAAAAAATTTCTCGCTGACCTTGATGAAAGAGATTTTGCGAGATGAAGATGACGCTCAAGTTATTGTGATGACTGCCTTTGGTAAAGAGATTTACTACAGCTCTGTTGGACGATTCTTTCATCAAATTGTCGAGAATCAAGAGTTTTGCTCGTGGATCATTGGCATAGTCTTCGCTCTTTGGTAAACCCTCGTGAAATTCGATACCCTCGGCCAACTCCTTGTAAATTGGCTGCCACTCGGTATAGTACAAGAGTATACGCTCGAATTTTGTATCACTCATGCGATCAATGTGATGCAAAAAATTCTTCACGAATACTGTTTTACCACACGAGCTGGGTCCACAAATCATTAAAGTCCACGGATGCACCCACCTGCAAACGTCCATGTTACCGCTGCTGCTAAACTTCTATTACTAACCTCATCAAATCCTCGAACCACTCTACATATACGATCATTAAGAGTGATGAGCAAGAGTGGGGGGCGGCGGCGGCGGCGCGCGCATGTGCGAGCAGTATCGTGCTGGCGCTAGCCAATCGTTTAGCTGATTAGCCATATAGGTGGCTGACGCCAGCATTATTCCGCTCTTTAGCTATATGGCTGAAAGAGCCAAATAAGTATTAATCACCTACTTATAATTATTACCCCAACCCCACCACCACCACCACCACCATTTATAGTATAAAATTAAAAGCGTTGGTAAACGGTCAGTGCTGGTTAGTCTTGAAAAAGTGCTGCTATCGTGAGCAATAACCAAGAAATTGAAAAAGGTAATAAATTTTCATCAAAGAATTAATCAGATTTAAATTTTGGATTCTCAACAATTTTATAGAAAAGAGAGTCTACAAAAAGTACAGTGAACGATGAATCAAACAAAACAAGTGCATTTCAAAGAGGGTAAGCCGGAAATTCATGTGATACGCGTGTGGGACTATGCGAGTCGTACAGCGTGACGTGGAGAGTGGAAGCAAGCGGCTCATGATAGAGAAAGATTCAGAATGAGGGTGGAAGGGATGCGGATTATTCTGGAACCTGTGCTTTTGAAAAAAATTGATGACTACTTAATTAATAGAAAATAAATTTATTTTTTCGTTTTACATTTTTATAAAATATAAAAATTTATTTCAAAATAGTTTGTGTTTTGATTCTCTCTCTTTATCCTGTATCATATATTCGCTTTAGTGATAATATATTTACAATAATTTATTTTTAATTAGACTTATAACCGTATGGATAGCTAATCTCGTTATTCACGAATCGTCTCTTTGAGTACACAGGCTCGCATATTTTATATTCAGGTCGTGTTATAACATCGTGAAACCGTGTGCGTCTAATAGCGTCATAGTTTGCAAAAAGTGGCGGTATTTTACCAGTAATAAGATCTCGTATAGAATCAAAGTTTATTTTCTGACTCACCGACGAATTAAGTCTTATACCCTTGATTTTGCAAACACATCCTTCAACGCCATCTGGTGTCAAATATTTATATCCGTAAAATTTGGGTCCTCCAGAGATGAATGATGTGATGCTTGTGCCAAAACCATAACAGGCTAATTCGTCGGTCAAGTCACCCAAGAACGGCCCTGTTTTTGCATCGTACTCACCCACGCGACTTACATACAGAATAGAATCAGTATCGTAATACAATACACGTTCACCGAGCGGTTGCAATTCTTCGTAGAGTTTTAAATGCGTCAAGGCTTTGGTATAAGTGGCTACGACAACGTTACATAATGGTGATGGCTCAACAGCTGATTCTTTGTTGTGTCAACTTACATAAATTGTCGTTTCATTGATCGGTAAAATTGAGTCGATCTCGGTCTCGACACTGCAGAGTAATTCAAACAATCTCTATGGATCATCTAGCACTTCAGTCTTTGGCATATTCTCTCGTTGACCAAATTTACCCCACAATGAATTTAAACAGAGTTTTGCTACAGATCTCAAACCAGCGCTATATTTTATTCGATTTTTGTCTAATTTAATGCCCTCTTGTTGCACAAATTCCTCAATATATCGAGCAATCGCGTTTTCATCACCGTCAGCACATTCTGAAGGGTAACCCAACGCGTAAGTTTTCTCAGCGAAAAATTTATCGATATAAGTTGGAAATAGACCACCCTGACTCGTGGCTTTGTTGTACTGAGTAATTTTATAAGACCATATTTCAAATATTTTTCTGATGATATAACCCATCTAAACAGCTTTTTTCAACTCGTCAGCAACCCACGTGCCGATAAAAACTCGATCATCAGGATTTTCATGGTCACAATCTGCGATATACATTGATTCGGCACATGTTCGACACAGCGGAAACAAAAGCTTATTATGCATTTTAACGGGTAGTACAGCATGATATATATTTCGCGGCGGCAATACTTCGCATTTAATAAGACCTTCAACGTGACTTATATTATTCGTTTGACCCACCAGAGAGCGACACTCATCTTCACCCACGTAAAGACTAGGATGACCAACGGGATATCGACCGTATTTACAGATATATGGATATAATGAACACACGTCCACGTATTTTATTTTCTCACCCTCTTTTGCATCGTAAATTTTGACTGTATTACCCGTACGACCACCGAAAAATGCTTCTGGAGGATTCAACGGTTCATGCCAATTTCGTGTTTTATTATCGATATACGTCTCCATACTTTCGTTCTGTGAGTACTCATGATCAAAAACACATTCCCACTTTTCTATTAGTTGGTAACCGTGGCTTCTTATCTTTTCGGATATTCGCGCGGTTCTCTCGAAACGTTCGTCCATATTTTCACTGTTTACGAGGCGTGAGGCACGGTTCACTGTGTAACACCATACACAGCCATGCCAATAACACCCGCGGAATTGTAAAACAATTTTCGTACCGTTTTCAAGTTCGCAGTATCCATCCACTAGAGGGCCCTCGGGAAGTCTCTTTTCTCAAGCTCGGACAGTATACCGAATTTGATGATTCAGCACATTTTCCATTCAACACAGCCACCGCATCGCCTTCATAGACTGCTTGTTTGCTTGTCTATAACCACCCTGAGGTATGATTCCTATAGTGTCTTTTTGTAAAAAATTTTTTCTATATACACGCATACAAGATGATGCGATGGTGGCGCACTCTACGAATAGATCTGTATTACCACATTCTATGAAGGTTTTGCGAAATGCCAAACATGCTAATCGTAAAATTTTTACATCTTGTTTACAGTATTTTATAATCTCATTTCTAAAATTAAATATATGATTTTTTTTTTTTTTTTTATTATACCACTGTATAAATTCTCGTCGCTCATCGACCTTCATCGAATCTGGTGAAAAAGACCACACAGGTTGCATTTCTCCAACGTAATTTTGATTCTCTGGTGTTTTAAACAAATGAGGAAACGTACTTTTCTCGATATTAGCAAGACCGTAAGCTTTTGGTAGTGCAGCTAAACTCATGTGTAAGTAATTTCAGCTTTCTATGAATTTAACGGTTGAAATTTCCATTATGATTATTTTTGAACTGTTAAAAATTACATCTGGCTTATCTCTAGGATCTGTACGTTCTGTCAAATGCTTGAGAGTAAATTGCGCATCAAAACCCTGTGCATTTTGGGCTATACAAATAATTTGCTTGAAACTTTTGCTTGTTGCTGAGGCCAAATCAACTAGCTGTTTTTTACAAGGTCGATTTCAAACACGTATTCGCGTATACCACATATTTCGCAAGGATTTGTTATATTCTCATCATCCAAACAATAATTACATACTTGTTGTACAACACACAAGTTTGGTACATGCAAACTTATTTTTTCACCATCAGCACCCGAGATAATTTCCGATTGTTGAGTCTCAAAATCATAAAATAAATAAAGTATATTCTTTTTATTGGTTGCAAATCCTTTTTTGCTGATAAAGGGTTGCATGTAACAAAGATGTTCTATCGGCATTTTACGATTACATATTTTGCAAAATATCGTATTACAATTATGTGGATCTTTATCGCACATTCGAACTGTTTTACTGCACAAACGACAAATTTTTATGCTCTCGCATACCGACCGAAAATTATCGAAAGATTTTGAGATTTTATGATTTTTCAGACAAACATTACCGTAAAAATCTCTAGTGCATTGAATACATTTTATTTTTTCCTGATTTATATCGTAAGGGGGACTCTGAAAACATTTACAACATTTTTGTGGACATTTATGATTTTTTCGATGACTAAACTTTTTATTACGAGGTATGCAGTAGCCACGGCTGCCAGCTGCTGCGAGTAAATTTAAAATTGGCTGGTAATGATTAGAATTTTCGTAATACATAATATTTAAGGTATGTCTAACTACATTATCAACATCGTGTACAAAACGTGCACCATCTTAAAGTGGTTTATAGCCTCGAGCAAAGTTTTGAAAAGAATAAACAACTATTGCAACGCCGAAAAGCGCATAATATTCTTTTAATAATTTTATTTCTTTGATACCACAACCTGTTTTGGGTATCGTAACTCTCGCAGCTTTGACAAGTTTCAACGCTTGCTTTTTCTGATATTGTGCTGTGTGGTGTCTTATTCTATTCCACCTGTCATGGTGAATGCCACTGCGCATCTGACCACGTATAGCATATACATGAGCAGCGACTAGCGAGCGTGGAAGGCAAAGATTGTCGGTATTTTGAATATTTAGAAGGGATTTCTTGAAAACTGATTCGCTAGTGAGTGATACCTGACCACGTCCCTCTGTTTTAGAAACAATGCTGACTTTCACGTTTAAAACATCATTGATTTCAAAATTGTCATTACTCTGTACTACAGAAGCTTATAACTCGAGTAGATCTGTCGGTGAAAAATCACGAACCAGTCTTAAAGAAATCCATAAAGAACCGTGAACAAATCGGTCAGATTTTGTAGTTATACCGATATAATCTGAAGGTCGCGCATTTTCACACACATGATGATATAAATAATTTATTGCTGCCTCAAACCACGTATACACATTCGCATTAGGTGGTGGGGG
Organism: Anastatus disparis; assembly: GCA_017163975.1. Lineage (NCBI taxonomy): Eukaryota > Metazoa > Arthropoda > Insecta > Hymenoptera > Eupelmidae > Anastatus > Anastatus disparis. Next base: position 5,263,622 of record JAFFSR010000328.1, on the reverse strand, counting down.
CAATATTGACACTCTCAATTGTCTACCTTGTAACTTAAATTGTCGGTAATATTGCGATGATTCTTCGTGAATCGTAATGTGGTTCTGAGTAGTAGTAGTACCATCTCCCTGTTGAAGATATTAGTCTACAATATGATATACCAAAATTACGTGAAAATGTATGATTTATAAATTTACGCTTAAGGAGATTTAAAACGGACACCACCCCTGCATTCATGAATTTGGCTTATTTTTTCATAATATTGCAAAACTTGAGGATAAGAAATGCTTTAGCTTGTAGTATTTGCCATAAAGATCATTCAGTTAAATTTTCAAACAAATTCATTCATTAGTTCTTAAAAATTTTAGTGTTACAATATTTATATATGGTCAATGTCCCAATCGCTACTCACGAACCTATTACTAGCTACTCATTGTTAAAAAAATTTACGGTATCTAAATAACATTGAGCGGTTAGTTATAGGTTCGTGAGTAGCGATTGGGACATTGACCATATTAAAATTTTTAGATTTCGTACAAGAAATCTAAAATTCTGAGAAATTAATAAATGAATTTATTTTAAAATTCAATTGAATAATCTTTATGGTACATATTAAAAACTAAAGCATTTATTTTCTTAAAAATATGTAATAAAATAAAAAGATAGTAAATATTTATGAGTATAGGTGTAGTGTCCATTTTACATCTCCTTAAATCAACCTGTATTCTCTCTGTACCTGGTGATTCAGATGAAATCATCGTATTAAGTGTATTCTGCTCGTTATTATTGATCGCCATTGATGACTGTCTCTCATCATCACCCCACCAAGAGCAGCCAGGCATTGGTTCAAAAGGTGGTGGCGTCACTGTATTATTATTTACCCCCTCTACCGCAAAGTTAGGGGTAGTTTCAGAGACATTTATGACTTCTCTTACCTCTTCGGGAGGTGGTAGTAGCACAAGATCTCTCGAATCAGACATCTTCTTCTTCGGTCAGAAGCCTTATCAACAGTTCATCCCCACTACTGTCCTCCATCATATTTTGTAGGTCTGTAAAATTTATGTAAAATCTGCTTAGTTGCATTATTTTTAACAAAAAAGTCTTATTTCGCGAAATTCTGTGATCATAAACAAAAAGTTTATTGGTTATTGATTATTGATCCGAAACTGATATTTTTTTGCAAATCATGTTATCAGATTTATTATTTTATTCACAACAAAAAAGTATTTTATAGCAAAATTCTACGATCGTAAAGAAAAAAGATACAAGCTTTTAAACGGTAAAAGAAATTATCAATAACTTACCTTTAATAACACGGTGATGTAACATGAGAAGCCTGACTTGTGACGCATCTTGCATCCCTCTGCTTTTAATACAACGACCAGCAATGTCAAGTATTTCATTATCGTTAAAAATACCTCGCTCAAACATATAAGCTAAGGAACGTAGTCCGCAAAGTCCTAAGATAAATTTAATTTTTTTCAATAATTCATTATTGGAGCAAATGTTTAGACTTTTGCGCCATGAATTATTGCAAAATAATTTTATTTGCGGTTCCCGAACTAATGCTATATTAACAATATTTATCAAGACTTTAAGTAAATTTTGTGTGTGTGTGTGTGTGTGTGTGTGTGTGTGTGTGTGTGTGTGTGTGTGTGTGTGTGTGTGTGTGTGTGTGTGTGTGTGTGTGTGTGTGTGTGTGTGTGTGTGTGTGAGAGAGCGTGCATTTATTTCTTGGGGCACCAATGTTCCGTCTCAACAACCCCTACTTCGCCTTCTCAGAGGTCATTGACCTATTGGTCAGTAACCTTTGAGATGGTGGAGTGGGGGTTTGTTGTGACGGTCCATGGTGCCCCTATAACTACTGGTTTTCATTAATAAAAACCTTATAATGGTTTTTTATGGCAGACAGACTGCCAAAAGGAGAAAGATCAATGTCTGCCGTTGAGAAACTAGTATATATTCTTTTTCCATTTAATATTTTTTGAACCAGACTGGCCTCGGAGAGTCTGACTAGCAGCGAGAGAGGACCCCCCGGACCGTCCCTGATCACGCCGCTTCTAGATTCAGACGATGTTAAACATACAACCGACAAAATGTGTGACTGCATTAAGTCCGGAAATATGGTACCGAGGACAGCACAAACATAATCCTCCTGCTGAACATTAGCTGCTAAGCAGTTCAGTCCACTGGAGATCACCAATAAGCCACCCTCGACACCACAATTTCGTGTATTTTGATGATTATCCTTTGCTATTTCTGAGTTGATAATTTGTGTGTTGGTGTCTACTGTTTCCTTTGAATTCGTGTCAGTGTGTGAGACATTTTCATGCTCTTCTACACGCTCCTGCACACTGAGATCAGAGACGGTCTGCACCACGCATGCCAACCCCACCCCAAGTTCTGAAAAATTCTTGTCCACTCCATTTAATTCAGCTTGTATAGCAGATTGAAGGCTATTAATTTTAGAATTTAAATTTAAATATTCCAAACTACTGACTATCTCCCTTAATTTAATATTTTCATCAAGCAGCCTTGCCTGCATTACCTCAAAATTCTTTATTACTTTGTCCTGATTGTTAAGTTTATCTAAGATGCCTCGCAAGCCATCATCAATACCCATTATGCTGCTCTCAATAGTCCGGATCCAATCGAAAGCGCCTAAGACTGAGTCAAGCTTACAAGACAAATTTCCTTCAATTTCAGACAAAGCAGCTTGAGAAATGGAGATAACAGCATTATTATTCAATTTCACATTGTTGTTTGTTAAATTTATTGTTTTATCATTTTTAATATTGGCAGCGGGGGCAACATGCACAGCGCCACCTTTACTATGCGCAGTTTGAATTGAATTATTATTATTTAAAATGTTACTTAAACTAGTCTTCTTATTTTTCGCCGCGCCACTAGCCTTATGAAGTTCCTTGGTTGTTGATTGCCCCTGTGTGACGATAACCGGTGATACTTGCGTGTCAGTTCTCGATGGAGTCGATGTGCTGAGGAGCGACTTCTTTTCTGCCTTACCGTCATCGAGTAGTTGGCTATTATTAATGCCAGCATCACGAGCATGTGAACTGGAGGGGGTGCCTCTCTCATTCTTTGTCCTTACACATTTGTTGCAGGTATAGTGGTAACCTGTGCCTACTAATTGTATGCTTGTCATACATTTAGCATGACAGCGCTGGCGACAAGTCGAGCAATTATACAACCTCTTTGTTCCACATATGTCAGATGACGGCTTCTTACATATGGCACACCGATCCATGATAGCGACCTCTTGCGGCAAATTTGAATAATTTCGTCGCTTGGCGTGTTCTAAAAACCACCAAAAAGCTGTTAAGAACATTTAAAAATGAATTAAAATTCAAAAATGAGGAACTCTTTTGCGTAATATCAAGCCGAATCAAATAAATGCAAGAAAAATTAATGATGAATTGAAAAAAGATTATAAATAACAGAAGAAAAAAGAGAAATTATTACAAGAATGTTATCAACTAAAATGTTAGAAACTAATTCTATACCAGAACACAGAAAGCGTTCACTCTCTGAGAGGAAAATCAGATTTTCAGACTCGAAGATGTCAAATGAGAAAAAAATATTTTAGTTTAAAAAGTTTGACATGATTAACACTTTCCAAAAAAAAAGTAAAAAAATTAAAAAAATTGAAGGTTTTTTTGTAATTTATTAAACTTTGATACTAAATTTTAAGTGCTTATTGTTTAATAAATCTTCAATATAAATACAAAATAGTATTTTAAATATAACAGCACCATAAAAATGGAAATAGCGGAGCAATAATTAAAAAAAACCTATTAATAATAATAAACAAAATGAGATTTATAATTTACTGAATGAAAAAAAAAAATTTATAATAAACAAAAAAAAATAGAATGAATATTAAGTGAACTAAGCATCAACCAATCTCGAAAAAAATAAGCTTATCAAATAAAAATTATTTAAAATAAATCAAAAAACATTTATTAACGAATAATGTATAAGCTACTAATAAAATGGGTGTAAAGAAATAATTTTTTATAATGCAAGTAGATTATAGAGAAATTATATCTGGGGCCATATTCTGAGGGGCTATTCAAGTAGCGATACATATGTATGTATCGCGACGATATGTATGGGGAAGAGAATAAAAAGTATGCGCGCGCATACATACAGCGTGATACATACATATGTATCACTGCTTGAATAGCCCCTCTGTAAGCATAAGGTTGTCGTTATGTTAACTCTTAAAGCTACTGCGCATGTGCAGAAATCAATTCTCGTACTTAACGACTTGTATACCGGTGCAATGATGTTACAGAATTAGGCCCCTGGGGGGTTATTCACTAACTTTTTAACGATAACGATTGACTTAACGTTTCGACGTCGAAAAGCGTTAGGGACTCTACTCTTTCAAGAAATCGATAAACACATATGAAAAAATGTTTTAGTTTATTATTAAATCTTTTACAACAGACATTTACAACATAAATATTCAAAATTAAAATAATTTTAAATAATTATTACATCAAAATAAACATGATCACAAAAAAAAATTGTTTAAGTTTTTGACATATTTATACGCAAATAAATTATAATTTTACTAGTTTTTTTGTAGATTTATATTAGATCTTGTATTCTCCACACATTCAGTATCAGGATTTCAAATGGACAGTTGATTGGGACATTACGAAAACTTAAGTAATATTTTATAACTTTTTTGATTTTATATGCTAATAATTATATATTCAAAATAATAATTAGAAAAAACATCATGATCCATTTATTTTAAATCCCAATACAGAGAAAAAAGGAATTTTAATAGTATTTGCCTTAAAACACACAACAGGTAACATTCATATTAGAAATATATCTGTATTCATGTTTCTATTATATATTCTTCTAACTCAACATTATACCAGCCAACATTTTCATTTTAAAAGACGAAATTTTGAAAACCAATAATTTTAAGTTCAGCAGCAAACTTAACAATTCAATCGAGAAACTGTAGTTGTTGCTATAGAATATAAAATGCAAATTTAGATTAATATATACCCTGGTAGAAATGTGAACATAAAAAATGGTAAATATGAAAATTGAAGGTTATTAGTTGTAATAATGCCAAAGAAATGGCCATAAAATATTAAAAAAGCGTTTTCATTTCTACTGGTCATAAAATAGTAAAAAAATGTTTCATTTTCCACCAGGGTAATTTTATTGAAAAACGTTTTTTATTGGTGATAAGATAAGTTTATTTAAAACAATATTTATATTATTTTTTTCTGTTCGTTTTTATTAAAGTACATATAAGTCACTTTAAAACCTGCAGATCCAATTGAATTTTAAATTATACACAATTTATCATTTAATCATGTATGATTACAAATAATTTTTATGATCACTAATGTAAATAATAATAAAAATAATGTTCCTTTATATATATATATATATATAGGTATATATATATATATATATATATATATATATATATATATATATATATATATATATATATATACATACACTGACAGAAAAGATATCTCGATCCTCTTGGATATAACTGAAAATCTGTGAAGCAAGAAATTAATTTAAACATCTAGTTATCTACATCTAAGAAATTATTATTCCATTTGAATGATCACATCAAGTCGGAGTAATTCTTTTGCTTCTAGAAATCTTTTCTGTCAATGCATATACATATGCTATGCATAATATAACGTTTTACAGTTTAACGTACAATTTACAACCAAGCTTCAAATTGGTTGTAGAATTTCTCGATAAAATCGACTTGGCGCTTCAATTTAGAAGATTTTCGTCGTTACGTCAACATGATCTCTGATAACGTTCGTGATATGCGATAGTGTTTGCTGAAAAATGATTACTGCGCATGCGCGCGTCGGCGTTAAGCTTGCCGTTAGACGTTACGGTATTACTGAATAAGCCCCCTGGGAAGCTATGTAACGCACATACTCACACACCACAGTTGATCAACAATCATATGTCTTAGACACGTTCCTTTACTCTCTACAAGATTCATATGTCTTTCTGAGACATATTGAGACTCAATATGTCTCAGGAGAAATCAATATGGCATCACCGATCCCACTATGTTTTGTTCAATACGTCAAAGAGCAATCATATTGAACGTAGGTGAGTAAAAAAAAATGATACGAGCTCTGACATCAGCTATATTTATTACACGATGTCAATCTGAGAAACAAAAGAGAAAATCAATAGAACTAAAATTGAATTTTAAAAGTATTGGAAAAAAGATGAATATTTTCAACTAAGTTATAGTTTCTGATACGGCCTTTTTCAGACATATAATAATATATGTCCTTTGGCCGTTTATTCAGGTGGAATCTGAATCTCAAACAATGTTTCCTGCTAACTCAGAAATCTACCTCAAATGGGCGTCTCGCGCCCTCAGAAATTTTAGCTCAAGCGACAAACATTGTTTTCGATTCACATTCCACCTGAATACGGCAAAAGGAAATATATATCAAATACATACACAGTATTATAATGAGCCCCATTTTATCTAATTAATAATTAAAATGAGAAAGAATTAGGAGGAGAAGTAAAAAATGCACAAATAAAATAAATCAATCAAATATAAATAATTTGATGTAAATAGGCGTAAGTCTGGATGCGCGCGCTGGCAACTGCAATGGGAACTCACTTTTCTTGTGGATTGTGAACGTGTGATCTTTGGCTTAATTAGCGTCCCTTGGGAGCCTTGGCCAATCAGACCTGCAGCTCGTGGCTTGCTCAATAAAGAAAAGTCAACACGCAAGTTGTGTGCGAGGTAGTGGGGTTGCCAACAGCTGTAGTAGATGTATAATAAGTTACGTAATTCACTTTACAGGGCCAAACTCGGAATAGTACCATATTTTGTTGCTAATTTGTCGCTAATTTGTTGCTATATCCCGGATTTTGTCGCTCCAGCCGTTTCCGAGAAACAATGGCTACTTCAGCTAATCATTAAGCTACAACATCCACTACAGTAACTCAGGAACGGCTAGGGTTAGCAACTCCATTCTGGTTGTATAATTTGTCGCTTTTTTGTCGCTCTAAAAAAGGATAGTTCGTAAGTCCTAAAACCTAACCCAGACTCAGATATGGCCATTGAGCCTGAGTAAAAATTGAATAGTACATTGTGTGACAAGGGTGCAAAATAGGGAATTCCAGACAGAGTGCGAATGAGCGCCCAAGCGAAGTGAGGGCGTTAAATTCGCACGAGGGCCACGGATCCCCTATTTTGCACCTGTGGTAGATATACTGTTTTTTATTCAAAGGGCGCAAAATAGTACAAAAACTTTTTTTTCTTAATGTATCTAATAAGTCATGCGATGTTTCTGATACTGAAGTCGCTGCAGCCATTTCCGAGAAACAATGGCTACTCTTAATATTAAGCTATGGCATCCACCACAATAACTCAGGAACAGCTAGGGCTAGCAACTCTATTCTGGTTGCATAATTTGTTGCTCATTTGTCGCTCTAAGAAAGGATAGTTTGTAAGTCCAAAAATCTGACCCAGACCCAGATATGGCCATTGGGCCTGAGTGAAATTGAAAACTTTTTTTTCTTAACACTCAGTCACAGGAGCTACTATAGTGGCACCCTTTCTCATTTTCTTTTTTTTATTGTTTAATTCGCACTTTGAGTTTAATCTTTATTCTTTTTGCATTTTCATATAAATGAGTGTTCATTTTATAAGTATCATATGATATATTTTGAATATATGATTGTAAATAAATCTAAAAAAATAATGTATGATAGAAAATACGTGTTTTTGCGAAAATAATTCGTGACTAAAAGGATTAATGTATCTAATAAGTCATGCGATATTTCTGATACTAAAGTAGCTATAGAAAATTTGTCAACTTGAATATCTTTACATCCGAGCACATAGAAAATGTTTTTATGTAAAATTGATTTCAATTGAAATGCATTTGGGAATAAGTCGCTCTTGATAATTGAAACAATTAGGACCTTGAGCGCAATTGAAAGATGCTTAAAGGATTCTGTTGCTCTAGTGATTTTTCAAACTGGACACTCTAAATATTTTTTTCTGTAAGTTTTGAAATTTAGATGCATCAGGAAATAAGATGCTCATGATATTTGAATAAATTTCAACTTTCACGCTAAAATGATTTCTATGCAAATTTTTGTTATTGTAATGTATATAAAAATTTTTCGCTCTCGAGATTGTTAACCATCAATATTTTAAACACAGTGAAAAGATATTTCTGATATTACAGTAACTGCAAAGAATTTGTTGCTCCGGAAATCTTTAAATCTAAACACATAGATTAGTATCTTATGCACCAAGTGCACAAAATGTACTTTCGCGGCGAGTGCGAGCGAAAGTACATTGCGCACGCGGTGCATATACTATTTTATAACACGAGGGGCGTAAAATGGTCATTTTATGCACTGCTGCGGGCATAAAATGAAAATTTTACGCCCCAAGTGTTATAAAATGTTTTTATGCAAGTATTTTGAATTCAAATGATTGAGAGAGTTAGTCGCTCTTGATATTTAAAATTATTGAAACTTTTAGTGCAATTAAAAGATGTTTGTGACCGTACTTATGCTTAACCTTTAGAGGACGGTGAGTTGGGAATTTTCTATTTCTCAGTATTTTCTATAAAAAACACATAATATGTGTCTCCAATATTGTGAAATACTCATATGTAAAATGTCTATCCATGGTCGAGCCACTATAGTGGTTTTCCCATCCCCTAAAGGTTAAAGGATTTATTCGCTCTAGTAATACTTCAATCAGCTCTCTCTAAATAATTTTATATGTCGGTATTTCAATTTAGATGCGTCCGAGTATTTGTTGCTCATGATATTTGAATAATTTATATCTTTGAACGTAATAAAAATTTGATTCTGATAATACAGAAGGTTCAAGGATTTTGTCGCTCTAAAAATCTATGGTTCAAAGCACTATAAAATGATTTTTATGCAAATTTTGTGATAGCGATGCATCTGGGAATTTGTCGCTCTTGAGATTGTTAACCATTAATACTTTTAGGACATTGAATAGATATTTCTGATATTACAGTAGCTGCAAAGAATTTCTTGCTCCTCAATTAATAGAATCCAAGCACATAGGAAATGTTTTTACGCAAGTGTTTTGAATTGAAATGATTTGGAGAGTTAGTTGCTCTTGATATTTGTAACCATTGAGAGTTTCAGTGTAATTAAAAGATGTTTGTGACCTTACTGAGGCTTAAAGGATTTTGTCGCTCTAGTAATTCTTCAATCAGCTCTCTTTAAATATTTTTAATATTAGTATTTCAATTTAGATAGGTCTAAGTAATAAATTATAACTTTGAACGCAATAAAAATTCGATTCTGGTAGTACAGAAGGTTCAAGAATTTTGTCGTTCTCAAAATCTATGGTTTCTAGCACGCTAACATGAGTTTTATGCAAATTTTTGTGATTGTAATGCATCTCGGAATTTGTCGCTCCTGAGATTGTTAACCATCAATACTTCAAATACAATAAAAAGATGTTATTGATACTACAGTAGCTACGAAGAATTTGTTGTTCCAAAAATGTTTCAATCCAGCCTGATAGAAAATAGACCATTTAAAAACGGTCATTCATCATTCATCTGTTACGTCACAAACGTATCGTTTTTATTAACATTGGTAAATCAAATTCCTCAGTTATTGAACAGTCGCATTATTTCATTATTAAGCGAAATTAAGTAGATCATCAGAAAAGAATCGAAACGTATGTTTCGAAATTTCAAAATGAATTTTACAAATCTCAAAAACATTACGAAACATATTATTAAAATTTAAGAAAATTTATAAATAAAAATTGATGTAAAAGACAATAAAATCTTATAAACAAAGATAAGTATAAAACCAAATTGAGATCATCGAAAGAACGGAATATTACCCCGGGTGTCTTATTGGTAATACGTTTACACTGCCCGTCAAGTTTATATTTCAAAGCAATTGCTATTATTACATATACCTGTATCAATTATTAAAATATATATACGCGCATAAAAATCAATTATATTTAAAGTGTTAAAAATATCAATAAACCTCGAGGATCTATTACATATTGTGCCTATTCATTTGTCTGCCCATACCTAGCACCAATCTACTGAGAAATACTACAAGGTAAGAATATATAATTATTCAATAAACTCTTTATTTCAAGAATTAAGTTTATCCTTTAATAATATTCAATCGTGAGAGCGATTTCGTTCAATTAAATATTGGTGGAGTTTTCCACCACTAGATTCATACATCTCTATCTTTATATTTTAAACATACATAATTTATATATATATTTAATGCAATTAATTAATATAATTAAATAACATATATACATTTATTTTCACACTTTTATTTAGTCCTGGTGCAAGCCAGGACTTAACACATCAACCATTTTTTTGGTCAGTAAATAGAATCAAAAACTGATCGAAAGATAGTCAAATAATAGATGTATATATTTGTATATTAACATATATCCATGCACATATACTAATGTGCCAATAACTAAAATTAACATATAATAAATAAATAGTTCAAACTTTTAAAATTTGGTTTGATTTATCCACGTGATATTTATTTTAAAATTTATACTGAGGTCATTTACACCTCAATAAACAGAAAGAAAGAGAGACGTTTGCGAACATGTGACTGCGCGTGTTTCCTAACCCTAAAACGCAAAAAAGTTTTTATCATAAAAACTAATTCTAAAATTTTATATATACGGAAAAAATCGTTCCATTACTATTATAACTTATGATAGTACCAATATTCTGGGTTTTATTATTAGTATTATGTTTTAAATGCTTGGAATATTCTTTTTTAATGACTAGAATCAACTTTCATAATGACGCTACTTGAATTTCCAAGTGCGTTTATTTTACGAGTCACAGTGACTAATTTTTCTGATGCTGGTTGAATATCAGTGCATTCTCTCGTAAATTATGTTTCGTTAATCTGAAGGCCACTATAGCCTCAGGACGTCACCTACTTAAAGTGACTAGATTTTCTAAAGTTTTAATTATAATACTAACTAGACTTGCTCTTAGGTGATGTTACGTCAACCAAGAGATCACCTTAGAGACTTGGATATCATCTACAGGAAGTGACTGATATTTCTTAATTTTCAATTATAATACTAGCTGTACTCACCAGTTAATGATGTTATGCCGATCTGGAGGTCACTTTAGTTACCTGGACATCGTCTACAGGGAGTGACTAATATTTCTGAATATTAAATTTCATTATTAGCTGTACTTCTTCGTAGATGATATAACGTCAACCTAGATCATTTTTGATACCTGGACATCATCTCCAGGGAGTAACTGATATTTCTGAATATTTAATTATAATACTAGCTCACCTAGTATTATGCACATCTAGTATTATAATCGAAAATTCACAAACATCATTTTCTTCATGGACTAATGCTTAGATGACGAGACCAACCTCCAGGTCAACAAGATATTAACTATGGAGAAGTGCATCTAGTATTATCATTGAAAATATAGAAATTTTAGTCATTTCCTGGAGATGATGTCCAGGTGGCCAGGATGACCTCCAGGTCAAGGAAATTTACAAGAAAGTGCATCTAGTATTTAGTTAGTATTATAATACAATATGAAGACGTACTTTACAATGTAAACATATATAGGGATATATCTGGAACATTTTAATTTTGAGAAATTGTCTTCATAACAATTGAAAAGTTTATAATACAAGTTTCTGGAGTGGCACACACTTCAATAAGGGCTTAAATTACTCGTTTCTGTAAGTAGAATATGTAATTAAATTTTGGTATCGATTGAACAAACGTTGTTCACGGTATATAATTTTATACATCAAAAATGATACTTTTTTCATATTTTTCTACGTGTGTTTCTTGAGCTATAAAAAAAGTAACGTACTTTCGATCATTCTCAAATTTTTTGAGCATAATGAATATGGTAAAAAGAACAGTTTAAGCCTACCCTGGTACATGTGCCTCTCTTTAGGAAGCTGTTAGACTATTTTTAATGTTAGTGTAATTTTCATCTAAAATTATTAGAGTGACAAAATCCTTTAAGCTTCTGTTGTATCAGAATCATATTTTGCGATGTGAGAATTTATAATAAAGTTAATACTTTTTACTTTTTCATTAAATTTATTAAGTCTATTGGTGAGCCAGTTCTCACAAGCAAAATCGGTGTGTCTAGAGAATTTATATGTATAAAGGACGCCAGACACATCACCAACCAGCTAGCGGTAAGCACGACTCTCAGCCTGCCTTGGATCGGAAGGTGGCTCTATTTGAGCAGAATCTTTGTCTAAAATGGGAAGAAGAAGCACACAAAAAAAACTTTATTCAACTTTAATTTCAATTTATATTAGAAGAAATAAATTTTTTTAACACTTGGTCCTAATAAACCTTGCTTAGGTTTCTACCTATTCGCGCTCTCTCATAGCCCACACACACAGAAAAATTTTAAATTACACAAAAAAAATTTTATTATTCTAATTACACTTTATTTAGTTTTACTTAGTCTCTATCTTTAAATTTTGAATTAAATTATAATTTATAATTCTTTACCTATATATATATATATATATATATAAAGTGCATAAAAATATATTCAAAGGGCTTATAATACAGTGTTCAAAAGTGTGTTAATTAACCGCCAAGTGCGTCAAATAAAATATTATATATTAAAGGCACAAATATCAAATAAATATACATAAAATTAAACGCGAAGTGCATTATTAAAAGCGAATAGCGTCATTGAAAATAAAAATATTAAACGCGAAGTGTATTATCAAATACGAATAGTGTTATTAAAAATAAATTATTAAACACGAAGTGTATCATTAAATACGAATAGTGTAAAAAAATAAAATTAATATATTATACGCATGGTGCGTAATTGAAATAATTTTTATATACGCGAAATTGCGCGATTTAAAATCATATAATACAATTTACATAAAAAAATTGTTAATGAAAATAAATGTAAAATCATTAAATCAATAAATAAATCTATATTTTAGCAAGAATAATTATAAAATCAAGTAAAATTACAAATTCTTTTATAAACTGATTTTGAATAATATCATTTATTTAGTGCATTGAGAAATTACAACAGATATCAATAATTTTTGCATAATAATTTAATTTTAAAAGTGAAATAAGTTTCAAGTTCATGATTAATAAAAGAAATAAAAAGGAAAGTTGACTAAACAGTAAAAAGTTATATTAAATAATACTAAAAACATATAAATTTTTATGAAAAGAATATAAAGTAAATTTAAAGATATCAAAATAAAGTAAACAAACGGCATAAATAGTTGTCATTAAAACATTACAAGTGTATTGAACTTCGTTAATACAAGCTCAGCAAAATTTTTTTTTTTACCGTACGCTCTCGTATAGGTATAACAGCAGTGAGTTAATATCAAATTTCAAAACATAGATCGACAAAATTCTTTACTTTTATGTAAGAATAGTAGGTCAGTGTCAAAGAATTGTTAATAACGTATGTTTACAAACGGTATTTAAAAAAAAGAGAGAAACACAGCAGTATTTATAATTTTTTTTAAAAAACTTACAATTTTATGTACAAAATTTAATATTTTGAATAAATAAAATTCTTCATTGTTAAGAAAATAATGAAGATTTCAAATGAATAAAATAAATTTTGATCAGATAGCAAAATATATAAAAGAAGGAAAAACACAGTGGGTAATATCATACTCTAAATTACAATTATCTGAAATTTGTCAAAAATTTAATATACCTACTAAAAAAGACGAACATATTAATGTTATTCGTGAAAGAATTAGAAATCATATTAGACAAGCAGTTTTAGGAGAACATATCTACGAAAATATTAATCCATTTCGCAAAAGCACTAAAATTACACGCTCTCCGACTAAAAGTTTAGATCAAACAATTGAAAGTAATAATTCAAATAAAACTTTAGACGAAACAGTTGATAATAATACTTCAAATACAACCTTAGAAGAAACATCTGAAAATAATCTTTCAAATATAATTACGGACGTTCAATCAAATATTAATACAGATAATTCAAGTGAACAAAATACACTATTAAATAAATATACAGGCACAATTCCAAAAACATTTCCACAAATTACTAAGACGAAACAGAGCCATAATAAAGAAGACAGTTTTACACAGAAATATACTTTAGCGACAAACGTGACGATTTTATCAGAAAATAATACATCAATTAACGATACTCAGGAATTCTCATTTAAACAGACAGGACATCAAGAAATAAAAAGTAGTGAAAACGAAGAAAATATTACTTTAGCTGATAATACTAATACAACAGACAAAAACGTGACAATTTCATCAGAAAATAATATAACGATTGACGAAACAAATAACGACTTAGAGGAATTTTCTATTAAACAAGAGAGTTATTACGAAATAGAAGGTATTGGAAACCTGGAAAATATAAATTTTGATAATAATAATAGAAATAATAATATAATAAATAATAATAATATGCCTAATAATACAAACATGGCAAATACTTCAGGATATTCTTTGAAAGAGGTGTCAAGGTTAGTACCTGAGTTTACGGGTAAAAATATACCTTTGGAAAAGTACATAGATTCGTTAGAAATTGCAAAAGATATGCTGACTGCGGATGAACAAAAGAAATTTATGAATTATATAAGATTTAAAGTATCAGAAACGATCCGTACTGCTATAAAAGGTAGTAACATTGAAAGTATTGCAGATTTTATCAAAACAATAAAGAAACTATATCCTGAAATTGATAATTTACATTCATTATATGCACAATTGGAACAAATACAACAAGGAGAAAATGAATCAGTGGTTGAATATGTAGAGAGAATAACAAAGTTAACATTAAAAATTAAAGATAAAAAACAAAATGAAGCGGGTATAGCAGATGATGCTTATCAACGTTTTACAAATGATTTAGCTAAGGATATATTAAAATATTTTAAACAAGGATTAAAAAATGAAATCAGATTTGAATTAGGAGAGGTAGCAGATTATTCAAGTGCAACCATTAAAGCAATAGAAATTGAAAAACAACAGGAGAAACAGAAGGATATTAGGATAAAGACGAATTCGTCTAGACAGAAAATCATGTATAGTGAAATTTTTGAAGATAAACCTAAAAAAATTCAATGCTGTCGAATATGTAAAGACATAGATCATGAGGCATTATGTTGCAACAATGCAGGCTGTATATATTGCAAACAGCCAACTCATCCATCATTTAAATGCACAAATGCAAAAGATAAAATTATATTAATATGCAAGTTTTGTAATCAAGTAGGTCATTCAAGAAGCATGTGTAAATATTTAAAAGACAATGAATATTATTGCCAATATTGCCAGGAAAATAATCATCAAATAGGCCACTGTCCAATCATACAAAAATATGAATTATGCTTGAAATGCAATGAGAACGGACATAATACCAACTTGTGTAATCAAATTACAGAAAAAAGTAATACACCTACGCAAATATGCAATCTGTGTAACAGTGAACACAATACTATTGATTGTGAAAAATTTAAGATATTTTTAAATCAGACTAAACCAGATAATCAAATACGATGTCAATTATGTGACAAATGGGGTCACTCAGGTAAAGAATGCAGAAATAATAACATCGGTCAGAATAATTTTAATCAGAATAAAATGTTCGTCGGAAATAACAGAAATAATAATTCATATGGACAACGAATTCAAATGAAATTTTGTAAATATTGCAAAAATAGAGGGCATAACATAGAGGAATGTAGGAGAATACAATACAAAAAACCCTCAAAACGCAAATCAAAATTTACAATGCCCATATTGTAAAAAAATTAGGACATTCAATCGATTCATGCTTTACATTAAAGAATATAGAAAGCAAGTTAAGTAAATTTTGCACATTTTGCAAAAGCATTAATCACATAGAGGAAGAATGTCAAGCTAAATTAAACACATCAGCTCATATACAGGGAAACGCATAAACTCGACTTGGAAAGAGCGTACAAGACGAGTTTCGCAACAAAAGTCGCTCAAGAATTATATTGACATTCAATTTTTTGCAAGAACACATGAAATTGATTATGACTTCGAAGTATGTGATGAGTTTAATGAAAACGAAACTAATAATGAGTACGTTAATATTATCGAACAAAAAGAAACATTACATAATGCAATGGAATTTAAACCAGAAGTAAAGAATGATTCAACAACAGTAAAACTACATAATGAAAAAATATAACGAATAATGAATTGAAAAAAAATTATACAATTTAAAACTGAAAATATTAATGATAATAATAATATACCAATTTATATATTTAAACTAGGTGAGACATTGCAATTTATCGAGATACGAAATCCATATACAAATGATTTATGCAAATTATTAATAGATACAGGTGCCCAACTTAACATCATAAAAGAAAAATTAGTACCACAAAATTCTATTAATAATAATATTAAAATATATTTGTCAGGAATTACTGATATTCCGGTTAAAACATGTGGTTTAATCACTTTTCCTATTAATAATTCGTATACAAATTTCCATGTAGCATCTGAAAAATTTTCAATACCTTACGATGGTATTTTAGGAATAGATGTATTGAGAAAAAATAAGTTGAGATTAGACAAGGGATATTTAGAAATAAATGGTAAAAAATTCTTTATTCAAACAGATTATAAAAACGATAAAAATTCATTGATAAATTTATGTACAGAAAACATTGAAATTAATGACACAGCAGTTAATAACGTTTTTCATTATATCATGCTAATGCAAGACAATAATCACATATTTTCGATTACACAATTTCTACAGAATAAGAATGAAAATATTAAAAATTTTATGAAAGAAATCAACTGTGTTTTAGAAAAAGATGAATGTAAAAATAATAAGAATATAGAATACGAACAATTTCTATTAAAACTTGAAGAAAATACAAATTTCAACATTAATGATAAAGACAAACAATTTCTAACATATTTTATGGAAAAAGATATTTTAACAAATTTTATATTAAATAATCATGAAGAAGAATTTCATAAATTACAAGAAAATCTAATGTATAAAAATGTAAATTATATTAGTGAAGAAAAAAATGATCGTAGAGAAGAATTATTAAGTAAAATAAATTTAAATCATTTAAGTGAAGAGAAAGAAAAAAATATAAAGAATTTAATTTTAAAAAATGATGACGTATTTTGGTCAGAAGGAGAAAATATTGGAAAATGCAATTTAGAACAACACGAGATAAATTTAACAGATAACAGACCAGTATATGTTAAACAATTTCCATTGCCACATAAATCAAGAGAAATCGCTATTACAGAAACTCAAAAATTAATTGATAATAATTTAGTAAGGCCATCTAAAAGCGCATATAACGCTCCAGCATTTGTAGTTAAGAAGAAACCAGGTCCTGATGGAAAAGAAAAATGGCGATTAGTTATAGATTATAGAAAATTAAATGAGAAAACTATACCAGATCCTTATTTAATACCATCTATAACTGAAATTTTTGATGATTTAGGCGGAAATAAATATTTTACTACTGTAGACATGGTTTCAGCTTTTCATTGGGTACCAATGAAAGAATCAGACATATATAAAACAGCTTTTAGTGTACATCCTTTAGGAAGATTTGAATTTACAGTATTACCTTTTGGCTTAACTAACTCACCACGAACATTTATGAGGGTAGCAAATACGGCTCTTGGTGAGCTAATAAATAAAAAAATATGTCATGTTTATATAGATGACATAATTATAGCTGCAAAATCAGAAGAAAAACATAATATTAAATTTAATCTAGTAGCTACAAAATTAAGGGAAGCTGGATTAAAACTAGAACCAAGAAAATGCGATTTTATGAAAAATGAAGTGACATTTTTAGGTCATATTATAAGCAAAGAGGGTATCAAAGCAGATCCAAAAAAAATTGATGCAGTAAAATTATTTCCAACACCAAAAACGGTTAAAAACATTAGAGAATTTTTGGGTTTAGCAGGTTATTACAGAAAATTTATTAATGACTTTGCTAATATAACAAAACCTTTAACGTTATTATTACAAAAAGATGTAAAATTTACTTGGGATTCAGATAACAAAAGGCTTTTGATAAACTAAAAGACACACTATGCTCTGCACCTTTATTGCAATTTCCACAGTTAGATAAACCATTTATAATCACTACAGATGCATCAGGATATGCTTTAGGCGCTATATTATCACAAGGTGAAATCGGGAAAGATAAACCCATAGCATACGCTTCTAGAGTATTAAAAGGTCCTGAACTAAAATATCACACTTATGAAAAAGAAGCATTAGGTATATTGTTTGGAATAGAAACATTTAGAAATTACGTATATGGAAATAAATTTACAATAGTAACAGATCACAAGCCATTACTATCTTTTAGATCTGCAGATAAAAATAACAGAGTTCAAAGATGGCGACTTAAACTATCAGAATATGATTTTGATGTAATATATAAGAAGGGAAAAATGAATGTGAATAGTGATGCGTTATCTAGAAATCCTATAGATACGGTAGAAATCAATGTGATAACTAGAGCTCAAAAAGCAAAAGAAAATGAAGTAAATATTAAATTAACAAATATACCTTCGAATGAAATAAAAATACAAAAATTAAACGAAGAACGTACACGTATTAAAAATAAACGTGGTAGACCAAAAAAAGTAATCAAAGAAATAACCAACGAGGAAATTAAAAGTGTCGAAAACGAAGTCGAAAAACAAGAAGAAATTTACTTAAATAAATCTGATACTATTATATATTCTAAAAATTCTATACAAAGTAGGAAAGATAATATATTACATTTAATTACAAATGAAAAGATATCTTTGGATGAGATTCAAGATGAATATTTTTCACATAAGAATATTAATATAAATAACGATTTAAAAGATAATGAAATCAAAATAATAAATTATAAAAAGAGAAAAATTTTTATAATGTGCTTAAATATAAAAGAATCATCAATTTTAATAAAAGAAAAATTAATAAATAATTTAAACACGCTAAAAGATTTATTGATTGAAAATAATTGTACTATATTTAGTATGTCAAAAATATAAAAATATTAAATATAAAATGGAATGAAATCGAAGAAATATTATACAATATTTTTAATAATACAAGTATAAAAGTTATAGTTTGCTTAAATAATACAGAATATGTTGAAAAGGAAAAAGAAATGAAATTTTTGAACTATATCATTCTTCAAGTTTAGGAGGTCATTCGGGAGTAAATAGAACATATAATCGAATTAACAATAAATATTTCTGGGAAAATCTTAAAATTGATATTCAAAATCGTATTAAAAACTGCGAAATATGTCAGAGAAATAAATTAAAAAGAAATAAAACAAAACAACCTATGATAATAACAGATACTCCAGAGAAAACATTCGATAAAATTTCACTAGATATAGTAGGACCTCTTAATATAACTAAAAATAATAATAAATATATATTAACTATTCAAGATCATTTATCAAAATTTTTAATAGCTGTCGCGCTGAAAGATCAAACAGCAGAGACTATAGCCGACGCATTTATAAAAAAATTTATTTGCATTTTTAGTTCACCAAAACTAGTACTTACAGATAAAGGTGCAAATTTTACAGGCAAATTAATAAAAGCTATTTCAAAAAGATTTAAATTTAAAAAAATAGAAACTACTGCCTTTCATCCACAATCTAATGGTTCATTAGAAAGGGCTCATCATCCTTTATGTGAATATTTAAAAAATTTTGCTGATAAATAATTAGAATGGGATGATTGGCTTGAACTTGCACAATTCAACTATAATACTAGTGTTCATTCAAGTCATAAATTTACACCACATGAACTAGTTTTCGCCTACCCAGCTAGATTACCATCTAGTGAACCTTTAAAATCATCAGAAAAATTACAGACATTTAATGACTATATAGAAAAATTATTAATAAATATGAAAGATATTGCAAAAATAGCTCGTGAAAATTTAATACTATCAAAAGAAAAGTCTAAATTATATCACGATAGATTCATAAAACCTGTAGAATTTCAAATAGGTGATAAAGTATGGCTTATAAAAGAGCCAAAACCAGGTAAATTAGAAAAAAATCAAAACCTGGGACCTTTTGAAGTATTAAAAGTCCATGAAAATAGCAATATCTCTATAAATTTTAAGGGTGGCTCAAAATTAGTTCATGCAAATAAATTAATTTTACATGAACGAAAAAATTAATATTATTTTATGTTTCAGAAAGGAAAAGGAAAACAGAAAGAAAAAAAATGCTGTTAATTTTATTCATAGTATTAGCTATTGTTAGAGAAAATGTTGCAATTATTGGATTCAATTGTGAGTCTACGGACCCAATCATCACTACATATTCTCTACTAGACACAGGAGAATGCGATTTTCAACAGGATAATATTACAATAACCAACTCTACAATAGAATTATTACAAATAGCGGAATTTAAAAAAATTAAAGTTATACAGTGTAAAATAGAAATCCAAAGAACGGTTTTTCATTGCGGGATGTTCAGTCACCTTGGATCCACTCCTCATGCTTTGCAAGAATATCTGTACGAAATTAGTCATGAAAAATGTAAATTCATTCACGATACAGGAATCTTTAAATATGATAATATACATACTATAGCAGACCTGAAAATAAATTCAACAAAAGCAGTTGGAATAGACCTTGCAGGCTCAGTAAAGGATAAAACTTGCACAGGAGCTTCATACACGGACAATTTTGGAACTTGGGACAACGTTTTAGTACAGGGTCTTATAAAAATAACTTTATTGGAAGAATACGCTCAAGTAAGTCTAAAAAATGATAAATTAAGATTAAATTCAGGGACTGTATGTAAGTTTTCGGATCAACATTGCATTGATTCGCAAGCAGGGTATACTTTTTGGGAAAATTTCCCTACAGAAGAAGGGTTTAAAACACAATATGAAACTTTATATAGAGGCCCTGCGACTATAATTAATTCACCTAATCAAAATCCCGTATATACTGTAAACACAGAATCAATAACATTTTCTTTGTCCGCTTTAAATAATGTAAAGATTTGCGATAGAATATTAACAAAAACGGAACACCCTAAATTATTCATTTTAGATATAGCTTATAATAAAATATTGTTTGACGATAATACACTAAGAAAAGATGTAACAAACTTAGATTTATTTACATATATAAACTCAAAATTTGTATATATTGAAAAACATTTTAGGGCTGATCTCACAGATTTATATTTTAACATTTTAAAAGAAAAATGCGAACTTGAAAAAAAAATTTATACGTGAATCTCTATCCCTTGCATCCATAGCTCCCGACGAATTTGCCTTTAATATCATGCAAAAACCAGGATATTTAGCTAAACTTGCTGGCGAAGCAGTACATGTAATAAAATGTACGCCAGTAGAAGTCCAGTTATATCATACAAATAAATGTTACATACAATTGCCTGTATCAACAAAAAATGAAACATGGTTTTTAACACCAAAGACACATATATTACTGAAAACAGGATCAGAAATAAATTGTAATTCAATAATACCGCAATGTTACAAAATCGGAGAAGATTGGATAAACCTTCTACCAAAACCAAGACCAACAAAAAATATAGTAAAAACTTTAAAACCAGATACAAAGAGATCATGGACACCAGAAAAAATAACAACGTTGGCAACAAGCGGAATATACTCACAAGATGATTTACAAGAATTACAACAACATATCATGTTTCCTTTTGAAAAAGCAGCTCTACTTAATGCCATAGCGAGAGGAATACAAGGAGAACAAAACACACAAGTAGATCTATTAAATAATCTACTTATAGAAAATACATTATCTCATATCGCAGAGAATACTTGGAATAAATTTATAAATAAATTAACAACATTTGGATCTATAAGCTCAGCCATAATAATGATATTAATTATTATTCAAATAATTAAATTCACTATGGACACAATTATAAGGGGCTATACCCTACACACTATTTATGGCTGGTCTATTAATTTATTGGGAGCAATTTTCGGCTCTATTACTCATTTAATGATTACATTAAAGAATAATCAAATAAAAAGAGAAACCAAGTATGAAGAAATTGAATTACAAGGAATAAAAATTGAGAAACAAGATATATCACAACCTATTCTTCAGCATCCTCTACCTAAACCAACCCCCCCACCTCTACCAGAGAAGTCACCATATATTACTCCACAAATAAATCCTCAGTCACAAAGCCACCAGAAAAAAAAGAGATTCTAGTATTTAATATTATTTAGGATTAATTAATTATACAAATTTTGTAATTTCATACAATCGAAATTAGCCCATTAATGTCATTCAATTTTATTTTATTATATGTACATATACGTATATTTATATATATAAACGATAAGGCAGATACATATATAAGTATCTAAAAACTAAAACAAGTTTTAATTATATAAATAATTATTCATTTAGACTTATAATAGATTATAAAATTTATAAGAAAAAAATGATACTCTAATTTTAAGCAAAATTTATTTCTTTATGTTAAATTAATTTTTAATTATCAAAGGTATAAGGACAGTTAAAAAAAAAAAAAAAAAAAACAAATGAAAAAGTAACATAGAAATTTGAAATAATATTTTTTTAAAGCAAATATACTAATAATATTATAAGGAATTGAATTATTTAAAATTAATAAGACTTAAATAAGAAAAAGTATTTATAAAAAAAAAAAAAAGAAATAAATAAATTAAGTATTAAAAAAATTATTATTATAAATTAAGATATTTCCTTTTAGAATTTAAGTATTTTATATAATTAATATTAAAAATGAAAAGGAGCAGTTGGAAAAATAAAAAGGAAAACAAAAGATTATGACAAAAATAGATATATTATGAATTATATTGTACATTATTATTTTTTTACAAAAGATATACAAAAAAAGAAAAGAAAGGAAAACTAATCCCATTATTCTCCATAATAAAAATTTTTCAGATATATATATATATTCTAACTCAGTCCCATGACTTTTCGGAGGGATTTTGAGGCTGACAATCGATCGGGACCAATTCAGGTGTTCTTCCCACTGGTAAATCATCTGATGCAAGTTTACCCCTGGACACCAAAATTTCACCGATGTACATATAAAAGTTGTCTTGTATCACCCTCATCAACATACGCTTTCCGTGGACAATGGCAATCCGTTCTTCCCAACGGAAGAGGTAGCATAAATTCCAGCCATCAAAATCACGTTCTCCGTTCAACCACTATGCATCGTTATCACGCCGATCCATTGAGCGAAACAGACGTTTTAACTGCCAATCGCCAAACTAAACATAAAAGTAAAGGATAGATATAAATAACAAGAATTCAATAATAAATATAAATACTAATATTTCATAAATTAGTTTTAAAAAAAAAAAAAAAAAAAAAAATCCATAAAAATAAGAATATAATATTGAACTCGTAATATTAAGATAATAATAGAGATACTTACACAAACTCGGGTATACTGCTTCCTTGGATACATGATGATGATTGTTAAAAAATAAATAAAAATAAGCTCTTAAATACCCGAAAAGAACAACGAAAACCAATGGTAAAAAAAAAGAAAAAAAAATTTTTTTAGACGTGTCAGCGGCATACATTTTTCTCTTCGTTGACTTTGCTGAATTGTTATTACAATGTCATTAACCTATGTTTTACAAATTAACAACACGAATAATTGTATAAAACTTGAATTCATGCTAATTGTAAATAGACTTTTAAGATTTATTAATCAGTAACTGTTTTCAGGTTTTTATGTTGCTTTTGTTTCAATAAGCAACATCTTTGAGCCCCAAGGTGTTACGTCATAAAACGTACCCTTCTGTTGGCCACTCATAAAAAAAAAAATAATGATAAACACATATACAGTTCCTGATTAATTTTTTAGATTTTAATCGTAATATTGTAAATGTTCAATAATTGACCTATCTTTCATTTTTTTTTTCGATTGCCTATCCTTCTGATATGCAATCTCCTGAGCACCGAGGTGTTACGTCACAAACGTATCGTTTTTATTAACATTGGTAAATCAAATTCCTCAGTTATTGAACAGTCGCATTATTTCATTATTAAGCGAAATTAAGTAGATCATCAGAAAAGAATCGAAACGTATGTTTCGAAATTTCAAAATGAATTTTACAAATCTCAAAAACATTACGAAACATATTATTAAAATTTAAGAAAATTTATAAATAAAAATTGATGTAAAAGACAATAAAATCTTATAAACAAAGATAAGTATAAAACCAAATTGAGATCATCGAAAGAACGGAATATTACCCCGGGTGTCTTATTGGTAATACGTTTACACTGCCCGTCAAGTTTATATTTCAAAGCAATTGCTATTATTACATATACCTGTATCAATTATTAAAATATATATACGCGCATAAAAATCAATTATATTTAAAGTGTTAAAAAATATCAATAAACCTCGAGGATCTATTACATATTGTGCCTATTCATTTGTCTGCCCATACCTAGCACCAATCTACTGAGAAATACTACAAGGTAAGAATATATAATTATTCAATAAACTCTTTATTTCAAGAATTAAGTTTATCCTTTAATAATATTCAATCGTGAGAGCGATTTCGTTCAATTAAATATTGGTGGAGTTTTCCACCACTAGATTCATACATCTCTATCTTTATATTTTAAACATACATAATTTATATATATATTTAATGCAATTAATTAATATAATTAAATAACATATATACATTTATTTTCACACTTTTATTTAGTCCTGGTGCAAGCCAGGACTTAACACATCAACCATTTTTTTGGTCAGTAAATAGAATCAAAAACTGATCGAAAGATAGTCAAATAATAGATGTATATATTTGTATATTAACATATATCCATGCACATATACTAATGTGCCAATAACTAAAATTAACATATAATAAATAAATAGTTCAAACTTTTAAAATTTGGTTTGATTTATCCACGTGATATTTATTTTAAAATTTATACTGAGGTCATTTACACCTCAATAAACAGAAAGAAAGAGAGACGTTTGCGAACATGTGACTGCGCGTGTTTCCTAACCCTAAAACGCAAAAAAGTTTTTATCATAAAAACTAATTCTAAAATTTTATATATACGGAAAAAATCGTTCCATTACTATTATAACTTATGATAGTACCAATATTCTGGGTTTTATTATTAGTATTATGTTTTAAATGCTTGGAATATTCTTTTTTAATGACTAGAATCAACTTTCATAATGACGCTACTTGAATTTCCAAGTGCGTTTATTTTACGAGTCACAGTGACTAATTTTTCTGATGCTGGTTGAATATCAGTGCATTCTCTCGTAAATTATGTTTCGTTAATCTGAAGGCCACTATAGCCTCAGGACGTCACCTACTTAAAGTGACTAGATTTTCTAAAGTTTTAATTATAATACTAACTAGACTTGCTCTTAGGTGATGTTACGTCAACCAAGAGATCACCTTAGAGACTTGGATATCATCTACAGGAAGTGACTGATATTTCTTAATTTTCAATTATAATACTAGCTGTACTCACCAGTTAATGATGTTATGCCGATCTGGAGGTCACTTTAGTTACCTGGACATCGTCTACAGGGAGTGACTAATATTTCTGAATATTAAATTTCATTATTAGCTGTACTTCTTCGTAGATGATATAACGTCAACCTAGATCATTTTTGATACCTGGACATCATCTCCAGGGAGTAACTGATATTTCTGAATATTTAATTATAATACTAGCTCACCTAGTATTATGCACATCTAGTATTATAATCGAAAATTCACAAACATCATTTTCTTCATGGACTAATGCTTAGATGACGAGACCAACCTCCAGGTCAACAAGATATTAACTATGGAGAAGTGCATCTAGTATTATCATTGAAAATATAGAAATTTTAGTCATTTCCTGGAGATGATGTCCAGGTGGCCAGGATGACCTCCAGGTCATGGAAATTTACAAGAAAGTGCATCTAGTATTTAGTTAGTATTATAATACAATATGAAGACGTACTTTACAATGTAAACATATATAGGGATATATCTGGAACATTTTAATTTTGAGAAATTGTCTTCATAACAATTGAAAAGTTTATAATACAAGTTTCTGGAGTGGCACACACTTCAATAAGGGCTTAAATTACTCGTTTCTGTAAGTAGAATATGTAATTAAATTTTGGTATCGATTGAACAAACGTTGTTCACGGTATATAATTTTATACATCAAAAATGATACTTTTTTCATATTTTTCTACGTGTGTTTCTTGAGCTATAAAAAAAGTAACGTACTTTCGATCATTCTCAAATTTTTTGAGCATAATGAATATGGTAAAAAGAACAGTTTAAGCCTACCCTGGTACATGTGCCTCTCTTTAGGAAGCTGTTAGACTATTTTTAATGTTAGTGTAATTTTCATCTAAAATTATTAGAGTGACAAAATCCTTTAAGCTTCTGTTGTATCAGAATCATATTTTGCGATGTGAGAATTTATAATAAAGTTAATACTTTTTACTTTTTCATTAAATTTATTAAGTCTATTGGTGAGCCAGTTCTCACAAGCAAAATCGGTGTGTCTAGAGAATTTATATGTATAAAGGACGCCAGACACATCACCAACCAGCTAGCGGTAAGCACGACTCTCAGCCTGCCTTGGATCGGAAGGTGGCTCTATTTGAGCAGAATCTTTGTCTAAAATGGGAAGAAGAAGCACACAAAAAAAACTTTATTCAACTTTAATTTCAATTTATATTAGAAGAAATAAATTTTTTTAACACTTGGTCCTAATAAACCTTGCTTAGGTTTCTACCTATTCGCGCTCTCTCATAGCCCACACACACAGAAAAATTTTAAATTACACAAAAAAAATTTTATTATTCTAATTACACTTTATTTAGTTTTACTTAGTCTCTATCTTTAAATTTTGAATTAAATTAATGTCTTTTATTCACTTGTCTCTTAATCGCTTAATAAACAAAGGAAAAATTTAATTTAATTATCGTTATTGCAAAAAAAAATTTTGAGTTTACTAGACAAAGTTTTAATGGCGGAATTCGCTTGGCCGAAAGGCCAAGGCTTGAATTCCACTTCGCTTCTCTCTCTCTCTCTCTCTCTCTCTTTCTCTCTCACTTTCGGCGCTCAATACGCACCCACGTTTTACCAAAAGAATAAGTTTCTTATCAACTTCAAAGCGCGCATACTCATGAAGGAAGAAAAATAAATATATAATTTCTTTTTAATAATTATTCGCTCAACCGGCGAAAAAGCATATTCAACCCATCTAGATTTAACTTTGGTAGCACGCGGCCACATGGCTCACACACTCCGGCACTCACGATCTTACCTTAATTTTAAAGACAATGAACAAAATTTTAATTTATTACGCTTAGAAAAGATCAGAAATATCTTTTTATTGTCTTTAAAGTATTGATAGTTAACAATCTCGAGAGCGACAAATTCCCAGATGCATCACAATCACAAAATTTGCATAAGAATCATTTTATAGTGCTAGGAACCATAGATTTATAGAGCAACAAAAACCATGAAGCTTCTGTATCATTAAAATCATCTTTTTACTGCACTTAAAGTTTTAATTTTTTCAATATCATGAGCGATCAATTTCTAGATGCATATATATTCAAAAACTTACAGAAAAAATATTTAGAGTGACCAGTTTAAAGGATTACTACAACGACAAAATTCTTAAAGCCTCAGTAAGCTCACAAAAATCTTTTAGTTACACTCAAAGTCCTATTAGTTTTGAATATCAATAGCGACCACCTCTCTAATGCATATCAATTGAAAAAAACTTGCATATAAACATATCCCATGGGCTTGGATTCAATGAATTAAAGAGCAACAAATTCTTTTCAGTTACTGTAATATCAAAAATATCTTTTTATTGTGTTTAATGTATTGGCGGTTAACAATCTCAAGAGCTACGAGTTCGTAGATACATTACAATCACAAAAATTTGCATAAAAATCATTTTAGCTTGCTAGGAACCATAAATTTTTAGAGCGACAAAATCCTTGTAGCTTCTGTTGAATCAGAATCATGTGTTTATCGCATTGGGAGTTAAAATTTGTTCAAATATCATGAGCGACAAATTTCCAGACGCGTCTAAATTCAAAAACTTACAGAAAAAAATATTTAGAGTGTCCAGTTTGAAAAATCACTAGAGCGACGAAATCCTTTAAGCCTCAGTAAGATCACAAACATCTTTTAATTGCGCTTAACGTCTTAATTGTTTTAATTATCAAGAGCAAATCGTTCCTAATTTCAATGCATTTTAATTGAAATCAATTTCACATAAAAACATTTACCATGTGCTTGTATGTAAAGATATTTAAGGCGACAAATTTTCTATAAAGTTTTTTCTAATAAGTCGTGCGATGTTTCTGTTACTTCAGTATCAAAAACATCGCATGACTTATTAGATACATTAAGAAAAAAAAGTTTTTGTACTATTTTGCGCCCTTTGAATAAAAAACAGTATATCTACCACAGGTGCAAAATAGGGGATCCGTGGCCCTCGTGCGAATTTAACGCCCTCGCTTCGCTTGGGCGCTCATTCGCACTCTGTCTGGAATTCCCTATTTTGCACCCTTGTCACACAATGTACTATTCAATTTTTACTCAGGCCCAATGGCCATATCTGGGTCTGGGTTAGATTTTAGGACTTACGAACTATCCTTTTTTAGAGCGACAAAAAAGCGACAAATTATACAACCAGAATGGAGTTGCTAACCCTAGCAGTTTCTGAGTTACTGTAGTGGATGCCGTAGCTTAATATTAAGCTAGAGTAGCTATTCTTTCTCGGAAACGGCTGGAGCGACAAAATCCAGCGTAGGATCAAATGTCAGCGACAAATTAGCAACAAATCATTAAACATCGCATGACTTATTAGATACATTAAGAAAAAAAGTTTCCATTTTTATTCAGGGCTAATAGCCATATTCGGGTCTGAGTCAGGTTTTGGGACTTACAAACTATTCTGTCTTAGAGCGATAAAAAAAGCGACAAATCATGCAACTAGAATGAAGTTGCTAGCCCTAGACGTTTCTGAATTATTGTAGCGGATGCCATAGCTTAATGTTAAGCTAGAGTAGCCATTGTTTCTCGGAAACGACAAAATCCGGGATAGAGCAACAAATGAGCGACAAATTAGCAAAAAAATATGGTACCATTACGAGTTTAACCCTATGAAGTGGATTCCGTAGCTTAATATACATCTTTAGTAGACTGATGTCTTACTACAGTCATTGACAGCTTAATGAATGACATTATTTACAGAATATGTTGTTTATGATTTTCAATGATAAATCTGGTGTTATTATTTATGAAGATTTTCCTCCTTCTAATATATACAAATAATAGGTTACTTATCTTGTTAATACTTTAATAATTTAAAAGAAGCTGTAAAAACCCTTGTTTTCCAAATGAGAGAGGTTGTAGCCTCGTGAAGAAATGCCACAAACTGTTGCTAAAATGATTTGATTGTTCCTAACTTCATTAAAATAGCTAAGAATCATGATCATCAGTATTGTCTCTACAGTCATCATCGCGATTAAAGCCACCATCGCATGTGATTGTCTATGCGTGTTTGTGTATGTGTGTGTGTATGTTAATATGTGTATGCGTATATTTATATGTGTATGCGTATATTTATATGTGTTTATGTATATGTGTGACCGAACAAAAACAACCTCTCTACACCCGGCCTTGATTCTCCCAGGGAAACCGACGTTAGGCATTACGTCCTGGAAGAGACATCAGCTTTTTTTAGCTTTTTCTTCCGTGTTGAAGCAACGTACTTCCTTGCACTAACACAGATGGTGATAGTCAGTGACAGGGTTCAGTGGGCTCGTTCTGTTTGCTTTTTCCCGAAATTTTTCTAATCGATCCAAAAATTCACACATGTTCCTTGATTAATTTTGAGCCCTTTCTGTTCTGTAAATTTTTTTCCAACAATATATATTTTTTGAGTAAGAAAATCATGAAGTTTCATATAACACTACGATATAAAAACCACCATATTTTTTTTCTAATCAACATTTTTGAATAAAATAAAGTGCATCTGAAAGATTATCATCTCATGTCACGAAAAAAATTATTTGAGGAGTATACTTTAAAATCTTTTTAGCAGAGCGAAATTTGAAAAAAAATTAAAAAATATTTAGATTTTTTCGAAAAAAATCGGCTACATATGTTTTTCTGTTTATTTTTTAAAAAAAAAAACGTGCTGATTTTTAGAAAAAGCATACCCTGAAACATAAGGAAACAAAGTCTTATCAAAATCCATTCAGAATTAGACGAATGACATAATGTCAAACCTAAGCGTTGCAACTATGGACGTTTGCCACCTAATGGGTTACACTCAATCCTCTCCTTTTCTTCGCGACGTAGATTTTGAAAAACCTTGATTGCGAAGGTCCTCGTTGCTTCCCATACTATCTCACAGGTTAGCATATCTTCTATCAGTGTTTCTGAAGTAACACTTCTTCTTAGTTTTATCTCCAGGTCAGAGCGGTGATAGAAAAAGACATGCTTTATGTTTTCTTCTAGCCTGCTGCAGCTCGAGCATTCTGAAGAACTGTCGCACTTTTATTTGCTATACTGAATAGTAGTTGACACTACCATGTCTAAGGTACATTCACCTATGTATATGCGGGATCATTCAGTGAGTCTGCCTACCCTTGTCAGAATGATCTCAGATTTTTTGTCAGTGCAACAGTCTTGTGTGTCTCTCCTGTTGCTTTACCAGTTCCGTGTCTATCGGCGTTTTTTTTCTTCGGAAGAAGATCCGCCTTCCCTCTTCGACTAGCTCTTCGATCAACAACAGGCCTGCAATGACGTCAGAGGCTTCGTTTGAGAACGTCCGGAACGCATATGCTACTCGAAGGGCACTCAGACAATAGCTTGATGTCAATTTCCTGCAATTTTCCTGGATATTGAGTGCATCAGCTCAAATAGCTATGCCATATGTGATGATTGACGTTATCATTGATGCCAGAAGTATTCTTCTACTTTTTTTGGGTCTTCCTATATTGGGCATGAGCCTTGGTGAGGGTGTTCTTATTGCTGACGATATGATGATAGCTTGTCCGGTGGTTTTTCCCTTTCGGGAGAAGTGCGAGCTTCTGATGCTCCCACTTGTTTAGGAAAACTCCTTCCTGAAAAAATCTGTTATACATGCTGAGAAACATGTCTGGCGCCAAATCAATATCTTCTTTAAGTGCTATGTTTGAGATGCCATTCAGACCTATGGCCTTCCTATCTTTTTCCTTAGCACATGCTTTGATCATTTCTTTTCTCGTGACGGGCGGGATCACCACTTTCTCACCTTCGGTAATCTGGAAATCGCTTCTAGGTTGCTTAAGAAATAGCGTTCCTACGACCTTTTTGAAAAAAACTGGATAGTCTGGTGATGTTGTTATCTAGCTTTTCAGTCGCTCGATGACGACTTTATAGGACCTTCCCTAAGGGTCAACCTTCACCTCTTTCAGCAGTTCTCTCCAGCAATGTTTTTACGTATTCTTAATGGCCTTGAAGAGTATTGCACGAAACTTGTTTCACTGAGTTTCCAACTTCATGATGTTTCTGCCTCCTTTTCGGCTACGTGATCCACCCTTCTTGCTGAGATGCACTTCCTTTGAATGGCAGTGATGTTCTCAAACCACCAGTATACCAGTGCACACTTTCTTTTGCCATTTCATGGCATTGTTGCATCACAAGTCGTGACGACTCTCTATATAAACTTCGCATTCGGCGCTGCAGGCAATAATGCGGTCAATATCTAAATATTTAGTGCAGAACCGAAGAGCTCGGAGTCAAAATCTTTTGCTTTTTATCCCAGCGCGTTCGTTTTTTCTGGCAGTGTCCCTTTTTTTCTATTACTCGGTGGTCACTCAAATCAAAGATGTTATCCACTCTCCAATTTGTGAATTGTCGTAATAAACCAACACTTACAAATGTGAGATCAACAATCAATGTTTTTCCGTTCCTTTTAAAAGTTAACATAGATCCTGTATTGAGTAGCTCTAGATCAAGACACAACATAGCTTTAGGTATTTCATCTCCTCTCCTGTTGTTCCATTAACTCTCTATTCTGCAGCCTACGGATCAAAATCTCCTGCGACGACTGCAGGGAGATGCTCCTTGATGACTTTGACAAGTCTCTTGAGAAAGTCAGTAAGTTGCCCTGGTTTTTTGTCCAGTCTAGATGGTGCATAACAACTGGAAAAGTGTTTATTGAACAGGTTGACAATAAATCGGTGGTGTTGTTCCACTTTAGAATGCCTTACATCTCCACGGGATTTGACCATAAGTCTTCTAGAAATTAGGATGAATTCAAGGGATGATGCCTATGACGTACAGGAAATATAACACTCATACTCTGAATTGGAAGAACTTAAATTTATACTATAATAAGAGTAGAAATACACACGATTACAACATAAACATTTGCCGCACTACCATAGCTGGATTTTCTTCTCCGTGTGTATGTGTGTAGGTGCGTGAGTGTACAATAATGTGTGCGGACGCGTATGTATATACATATATGTGTGTTTTTAGAAGTGATTACTTGTGTGTATATGTGTATATAAGCATGCGTATATGTGTATGTGTGTACATGTGTGCGTGTATGTGTAAGTGTGTATAAGTGTGGGTGTATGTGTATGTGTTAAGATTGATAAATGCATGTGTATGTGTATATGTACTTGTATATATGAGTATGTGTGTATTCGTATGTGTGTATGCGTCACTGTATATACATAAGTGTATATGTGTATGTGTTTAAGTGTATGTAAATGTGTGTAAGCGGACTATTGTATGCGTAAGTGTGTGTACGCAATAAGGTATGTGCGTGTGTATGCGTATCTATGTACGCGTACGTGCGTATGCGTACGTGTGTATGCGTAAGTAAGTATGCATATGTGTGTATGCGTACGTGTGAATGCGTACATGTGTAAACGCATGTGTGTATGCGTATGTGTGTATGCGTATGTATGTATGCGAAAGTGAGTATGCGTATGTGTGTATGCCTACGTGTGTAAACGTACGTATAAATGCGTATGTGTGTATGTTTAAGTGTATGTGAATATGTGTAAGCGTATAAGTCTATGCATACGCGTGTATACATACTAAGGTATGCGTATGTATGGGTGCGTACCTGAGTATGCGTATCTGTGTACGCGTACGTGCGTATGCTTACGTATGTATGCATAAGTTAGTATGCGTACAAGTGTACGCGTGTGCGTGTATGTGTATGTGTGTATGTATATATGTGTATGCATAAGTGTGTATGCGTAAGTATGTATGTGTATGCGTGTGTGTGTGTGTGCGTATGTTTTGGAGTATATGGAAATGTGTAGAAGCGCATAAGTGTATGCATAAATGTGTATACATTTTGCAGTTATGCGTATGTGTGTATGCGTACCTCTATATGCGTATCTGTGTATGCGTATGTATGTATGCGTACTTCTGTATGCGTATATATATATGCGTAGGGTTGTATGCATATCTATGTATGCGTATGCATGTATATGTATGTGTGTATACGTAAGTGTGTATGTGTAGGTACGTATGTGGATGTGTGCATGCGTATGTGTGTATGCGTGCATGTGTATGCGTTCGTGTGTATGCGTATAAGTGTGTATGTGTATATGTTTATGCGTATGGATGTATGCATATGTGTGTATGTGTACGTGTGTATGCATATGTGTGTATGTGTATGTGCGTATGCGTAAGTGTGGATGTGTAAGCGCGTAGGTGTATGAGTACATGCGTATGTGTTTCGCAGACGTGCGAATGCTTACATGTGTATACATATGTGTGTCACGAACGCGTTTATGCGTAAGTGAATATGCGTACGTGTGTACGTGTATGCGTGTATACGTATGCGTGTATGCAACTGTGTGTATAAGTACACTGATAAAAGTACCCAAAGCCAGCGCTGCTAAGATAATCTGAGCGGTTGCTCACGAACAACATTTGAAGCAAATGATTATAGAAAATCATAATATATGAATGCGTAACCATGTCGCTGTAAATAATTACAACTTTCTGGGTAAACGATTACGCTAATCCAAGTCAGGCGTCACAATCGTTTTTAGAGCTCGCTTGCTCAGACTCTCCTTTATCGCGCGTGCAGAAAGCCAAAACCAAGCTGAGCGCTAGAGCTGCATGCTCGCTCTCTTCGACTCTGTGGCATTTCGCATGCAGAAGGTCGAGACAAAGGGCAACAAGAGAGTTACGGGCTCGCTCGCTTTGACTTCCTGAACATGGACGTACCAAAAGCGAGGCCGAGCATTCCAAACGTTAAGAATTTACATTTGAAAAAGCGAAATTCCTTTTTTTGTAAGTTTTAAAACTTTATATATAGTATCCTATATTATATTAAAGTGAAACCACTTTTTTTTCGTTTTAAAACTTGACATGCGGCCTCTAATTTTGGGTGCAATATTTTTTTGGTTTCTATATTTTTTTGGGCTTTATACTTTTTTGGGCCTTATATTTTCTTACACCCTATATTTTTTTAGCCCAATTTTTTTTTAATTAATATTTTCTTGGGTTTTATAATTTTTTTGGGCCCAATATTCTTTTGATTCTTATGTATTCTTGGGCTCTATATTTTTTTGGGCCTAATATTTATTCAATTCTTATATATTCCTGTGCTCTTTATTTTTGGGCCAAATATTTTTTCGAAATTTATATTTTCTTGGGTTCTATGATTTTTTTGGGTCCTATATTTTATTTAGCTCTATATTTTTCTGGGCCTTATATTTTTCGGGCCCTACTTTTTTTTGTGCTATTTTCTTTGGGCCTTATATTGTCTTGGGTTCTGATTCTTTTGGGTCAAATATTTTTTCGATTCTTATATATTCTCTGGCTCTATATTTTTTTGGGCTTAATATTTTTTTGAAATTTATATTTTCATGGGTTGTATAATTTTTTTGAGTCCTATATTTTATTTAAATCTATATTTTTCTGGGCCTTATATTTTTTAGGCTCTACATTTTTTGAGTCTTATTTTCTTTGGGCTTCATTTTTTTTGGCCTTTTATTTCTTCGCTTTCATATCTTTTATGGTTCTATATTTCTCTAGGCCTTATATTTTTTTGGACCCACTTGTTTTCGAGTCCTACTTTCTTTGGGCCTCTAATTTTTTTGGGCCATTTATTTTTCTGGTCCTTATTGTTTTTTAAATTTGTTTTGGATATATATATTTTTTAATCTTATATTTTTTTGGGCCTTGTATTTTCTTGCACCCTATATTTTTTTGGGCCCAATATTTGTCTGATTCTTTTATTTTTTTGATCCCAATATTATTTTGATTCTTATATTTCATCAACAATAAAATGCTGAGATAATTTTCCCAAATTAAGGAATGGATTAAATTTATTTCTAACACTAAATCTATAATTATGAAATTTCAAATTCGAAATATTACATTTTCCAAATTTTTTTTTCATATTTGGCATCCATCCAAAACCACCATTAGGATGAATAAGCGGATATGTCATAGGATCTGTATGTTTGCTAATTGTTGGTATACTAATTGGTTTATTATATTTAAAGTAAATGACAACATCACATTCAATAGGAGGAAGATCGTCTTCTCCAACATATACTATTGCAACTTCATTACAGGTAGGTAGATTATATCTTTTTTTTTCCAAATTATTATTGCGGACAATAGACATAGTAACAGTTCTTGGAGGACAATAGATTTTTGCACATCATTGTAGTTCTCCTTCTTCTACTTTATGTATCATTTTATAGGCTTTAGCATAAGGACTAAAGTCTCTTATCAAGATATCTGAGTGTTTTCATAATGTTGAATTTATATTAAACTTATTTCGTTCCATCGTTGCCATTTCATTATCTAAAATATATAATTGTCCATATTTACGTGCTTCATCTTTATTAGGATGTAACGCATATACATTATGGTAAAGGGTACCCCCCATTAAGATAGGTAAAATGCCCCCTATCACGGAATTCAAATTTTCGTCCAAAATTAGTTAGTATTTGCTCAAAAATGAAATTTTAAACTGCGACCTGCTACCCCTCCCCCCTCCGGTACTCTTAACCTCAAAAAAACGTGTTTTTTTAAAAATAATTTTTTTCGGCACCTTATTGACAGTTAAGAAATTTGAAAAAAATTGAGCATATTCTATATAAAAATGCGCATTTACTGTAATTTTTTCAGCTATTTTTGACGTCAAAAACTAACCTAAAAACAATAAAATATTCTTAAAATTGCTCTAAAAACTTTAAAAAAAGGGGTGCCGCCTCAAAAATTTGTGGAAAGTTGAGGATTTGCGTCCTTAATCTGCCCTATTTTGCCCAGATTTTTTGGAGTGGTGCGCCATATTTAAAAGTCGAAAAACCCTGTTTTTTAGCTATTTTTTATCAATTTTTTGCTTTTTTTGCTTTGTCAGTAATAGTTACAACAAAACTAATGGCACCATCGGATTCTACGCCAAAAAATACATAGAAAATATGTGTAATACTCCGTTCTAATATTTTTGGATCACTAGCTATAAAACAAAAATGGAAAAGAGGCTGCTATGAGCATGTCGGGGCAACTCACTTTTTCCGTGGGATTTGTGAAAAGTTACTTAAAAGTATAAACAACAATGATTACATGTATTTTTTCATATTTTTTGACGAAAAATACAGTGTTGTAGCTATATGTTCTATAACTTGGCTCAGGGCAAATATCAGAGCCAAGAAAACAACTTACAATAGGTCCTTTTTAATAGGTAACACCTGAAGCGTCCGGCAAAGAAGGATAAATCGTTTTTCTTATTTAATAATTAAGTCATAATATTTAAATGAAACAAAAACGTTACTATATATATATAGTAACGTTAAATTAAACACCATTGCTATTTTTTATTCTCTATTGTCGATTTATTTAGCGAGTTCGTGAATCAAGTTTCCGTAACAGTGTCCAGCCTTATGTTTTTTAATCAATCCCAGCAGTAGAAACTGTTGCAAATAGATGTATACAACAGAATCTATTCAACAGAAGTTTCATATTATAATTAGTGTACTTAATTTATTCTTACAATGTTTTATATTAATGATAATATAGCTTTAAAAACTTACTTTTTATTAAATGTTATCGGTAATTCAGAGTAAAACAACGTGTGTAACAAATAAGTAAGAATAAAAATAACCTTGTAGATTTAATTGAATTTTAATTTTGAGTATGAGAATATTATAATTATTCTTTAGGTTATCCGAAATTAGAATTCATTAAATTATCATATCAAGTAAATATTATTGAACTTTAGTAGATACAGAATAGAATTGAATGTTTATAAACAATTGATATCTTTTCACAATATTAAACATTTTTTAATAAAATCAACTCTATTTCTGTCATTAGGTTCTAGATATCTTGCAACCAGTATATGAATATTATTGAAATTAGATATTTTATTTATACTTTATATATGACATAAAAACCCTTTTGGATTGACAAAGTAGTGGTTTCATGGAAGTGCTTGACCTTCAAATCATCTATTTAGGTATACATTTGTATAGCTTTTCGCTTATTTATTTAATTCTTAAACATTACGAATTTATAAAAAGCCAAAATAAAAAACTCATGTTTTTTAAATTTTTGGAAAAATTCCAACTTTCTCATTTTTTTCCTGAAAATCCTGATGTTTTAGAGATAAATTCATAGGAACACTTCTTGTTAAATGGAAAAAAATTATATAATTATGGAACACACACTGTTAAAAGAAATGATAGTGGCTTCCATTACATGTAATTATGACACTGCTAAAATATTACATTTCAAGTCATTTTATTCTATTAAAGATATAGACTTAAAACTTTACAGGTGAATGTAATTTAACTTAACAATAAAAAGAAGTTATAATACTGCAAGTCTTCGAATACATATCAACGAGCTTCAAGAGCATGAAGTTTAATAAAAAGTTGGGGTAGCGCTGTTTTTGAACATTACATTTTTGCTCATATCTCTAGTTCTATGATAAATAGTGATTTGAGACTTTGCATACAAGTTTTTTATACTTTAATATAATATGTAAAATACAGTTAGAGTAAATTTAACAATTTTTGACATTTATTTATCAAAAAACTCTACATTCCAACATTACTTGAAATTGTCGCTGAGATAGGTTTTCACAGCAAATGAATTTTTAATGGCTTCCATTAAATGTAATGGAAGTCACTATCATTTCTTTTAACAGTGTGTGTTCCAAAATTGAATCATCATTTTCCATTGAACAGGTAATTTTCATAGAAAGTTAATGCAAGTGAAATAATAAATATTTAATTATCCTTTTTCATTAATAAAACAACTTTTTAAAATAAGTAGATTTTTTATTGAAAAATTATTTACTTGAATTGGATGAATTATTCTATTTGAAACAATAGAAGTACTTACTATGTGAGTCCTAATGAAGGTAACTTTGTTCGCAGTATTGCTTGTTGTCCAAATTTTTAAAAATTATTTATAATTTACATCTGGTAATTCTCTTTATGAAATGAAAATTAGTATAGTGTAATATATATTTGGTATTTTAATCAACTGATTTTATAAAACGTGATGGTACAAGTCATCACAGTTAATCAGAACTTTGTTCCAACAACTTATTGCAAATCAGATTATCTTACATATAAGATTACAAATGATATTCATGTCAATGATGCGATTGTACGTCAAATTAATTTTGATTAATATTCTACTCATATAAGTATTTAGAAGATGTTTGTATATGTAGTTACAAGAATTATTTAATAATTAATTGAGTTTGCGGTGACTCTGTCTTATTTGCCTACGAAAGTAATTGTAATTATAATAATAACGAATGTTGTTTAAGAGGAGGTCACGTATCTCTGTCCTTTTCTAATCAAAGAATTGAATTTTTTACAGAAACTGATAATTTTATCAAAAAATGAAGAGAAAGCCGCATCTCGTAATAAAAAAAGCAATATTTTCTTTTATAAGAAAGAATTAATTCAATTGCTTCGTTTTCAAGAAAACCTTGAAAAACTTAAATCATAGAGGTTAGGGTGGACAATTTGGTTTTTCAAGGTTTTCTTGAAAACGAAGCAATAAAATTAATTCTTTCTTATCAAAGAAAATATTGCTTTTTTTGATACAAGATGCGGCTTTCTCTTCATTTTTTGATAAAGTTATTAGTTTTTGTAAAAAAATCATTTCTTTGATTAGAAAAAGACAGAGATACGTGACCTCCTCTTAATTAATAATTAAGCTTTCAATTGATAAATAACATTCTAGTATGTGTTTTTAAAACTTATTTTAATAGTTTTAGATTATTTAAACCAGATGATTATGTTTAGTTTGCGAAAGGATATTTTCAATAATAACAATTATTTTAAACTGTCATTACTTCTTATTGATGGCTCTAACTTACATGATCCAAAATTTATTTTAAAGTTTATGTAAAATGAAAGAAAATAAGCATTATCTGAAGTAATGAACAATAAATAATTTTAATTACCATGTTTTACATATAAGAACCAATCAAAAAACTTAAAAATTAGGTCTGTAAAAAATCATGAAGAAGTGTTCCTATGAATTTCTCTCTAAAACATGAGAATTTTCAGAAATAAAATTATAAAGTTCAACCTTTTCCAAAAATAAAATTTTTTTGTATGGATTTTAGAATAAATAATTTTTTTTGTTTTTCTCGAATTTTGTTTGAATGTAATTAAGACTGTTTATGCTTTGGACGGCAGATTTCTTATCAACAATTTTCATAAAACTGTTTCATTAATTTTATTAATTTTCCATGCAACAGAATAAACAAAATGGAGGCTGTAGATTATGAAACACCGACTAAAAAAACAGACAATAGAAAGTGTGTTCGATGCAAAATCTTTATCCGTAAATTAAATGGTCCTTTCCGACAGTTTGATGAACGCGAAGATGCTATGGAATTTCACAATAGATACAATTTTTATGTTCAAAGCGGTGACGTGATTTGTAATAAATGTCGTCACCAATTAAGTCTTCTAGCCAGTAAAAGAAATAAAATAGTAAAAAGTAAAGAGAATGCATCGACATCAAATTATGAATCTCAAGAAATTATTACATTACCATTAGAAGAAGTGATTGACGATGTAGTCGGTAGCGCTTCACAATCAAAGACAGAAGTATCAGATTCTAACGAAACTCCTACAAGCCAGCAATCTTATCCTTCATCAAATATCAACTATTTCAGTGATGTAACACCAACAAGTAGTTAAACGTTCACCGAGTCACCAGATAGTCAAGAATCTGATGACTTTTCGATATACGCTGCAACAGTTCAACCAACAGATGAATACGTTCCGATATCATTCCCTAGAGTAATTGTAAGTCATAGATTATGTTTTATATGTAAATCGACAAATGAAATTCAAGATGTGCCTTTCGAAGCTCGCTTACAAGTTTTTATTTCTAGGAAAATTTTTATTCCTCATAGAAATAGATGCTGCAAGATTCATTTGATAAATAAAAGATTTTATGACGATGAAGTTTTGAGAATAGAAACTTATTCAGATGAATGTAGCATAAAATTTTCAGAACTTGCAAAATTCATGGATGCATTATCAGATGGTGCACATTTACAACTTCATGACCAAATTGGAAGTTTCACAATTACGGAAAAACGCATAAAAGCTCTCACTGGATATACGTGGGACAACATTATTAAGCTACAAAATATGATGGCATCAATGAGATCTTCTGAAAATAGGAACATAATGCAAGCATTAGTACTTTTTTTATTTAAAATGAAGTCTGGGAATTCAAACAAGTGCATTTCTGCAATTTTTGGTCTTGAAGAAAAGCAAGTAGCACAATCTATCAATTCAGTGCTCAAATGTTTTGAGAATGAAATATTGCCAAAAAATTTCGGGATTCATGCTTATTCTCGGGAACTTTTACTTGAACAAACAACTGATATTGCAAAAATGTTGTACAATATGGATAACAAGTTAGCATTAATATGTGATGGAACATATTTACGTCATCAAAAAAGCAGCAATAATGCTTATCAGCGTAAATCATATTCGGGTCAAAAAAAAGCTTCACTCTGTAAACCATTCACAATATGTACAACAAATAGTTTTATCGTCGATTGTGCAGGACCTTTTACAGCTAATTGCAACGATGCAAAGATTTTGGAGAATTTGTTAAAAAGTTCCGATGGATTTAACAAAATTCACGAAAAACACGATATTTTCATTCTCGATAGAGGCTTTAGAGATGTGATAGACTACTTGAATCAGCGAGAATTCACAACTTTGATGCCTGCTTTGAAAGGTAAACGATCGCAACTTACTACTGAAGAATCAAACGCATCTCGACGAGTTACGAAACTTAGATGAATTGTAGAAGCGATTCATGAAATTATAGGACAAAAATATAAGCTTCTGCATCACCAACTTCATAATGGTCTTTTAACAAAACCTGGATTATTTTGTAAAATCGCTTGCTTCTTACAAAATTTATTTGGTAAGAGGTTGAATTCTGATGCAGGAAATTTAGAAAAAATCAAAGTAGGATTAACCTCACAAATAATGTAGAAAACACCCTAGCAATTGAAGTTGAAGAAAAAAAACTGGAACAGAAAAACTGTACCGTTTCAGCATTTGTCATCGAACGATCTATCAAATTTCCCTGAAATGACTTTGGAAGATTTGAAAGTATTTTTTACAGGTTCGTATCAATTATCTCAATCGGTGTCATATTTGGCAGAAATAATTGGAGACAATGGTTCATTAACTTTAAGTTACGCAAAAGAACAACAAAATATTTTAAGATTTGAGGTGCAGTCCAGACATATTAACAGTAAAAAGTACAAATGTTACATAGATTATTGTTCAAAAACTAGTGGTATCAATGGAATTAAACGGTACTGTTGTAACTGTGCGAATGGAAATAGAACTGTTGGTTGCTGCTCACATGTAGCTGCTGTTATTTATTATTTAAGTCACGCCCGCTATTTATCACGAATCATCAAACCAGCTGCAATATTGACTAAACTTTTTGATTTTGAAGAAGTTGTGCCAGTAATTAAAGAAATTAATAATGATGAAGATAAACGATTTTCTAATAAAACGATATATTTATTAAATAAATACTTTTGTAACTAGGAATTATATACGTATATATTGTAAATAATTTTTGTAATAACAAGATACTAAAATTATAATTTTAATGATTTCATAAAAACTAATTAAATTATGTATTATATATAAGACACAATCTTTTTAGGATCGTAGATCCAGAAATGAAACAATCACAATAATGTATATTAAAACTAATTTGAATAAAAAAGACTTATTGTAAGTTGTTTTCTTGGCTCTGATATTTGACCTGAGCCAAGTTATAGAAAATATAGCTACAACACTGTATTCTTCGTCAAAAAATAAGGAAAAATACATGTAATCATTGTTGTTTATACTTTTAAGTAACTTTTCACAAATCCCACGGAAAAAGTGAGTTGCCCCGACATGCTCATAGCAGCCTCTTTTCCATTTTTGTTTTATAGCTAGTGATCCAAAAATATTAGAACGAAGTATTATACATATTTTTTATGTATTTTTTGGCGTAGAATCCGATAGTGCTATTAGTTTTGTTGTAACTATTACTGACAAAGCAAAAAAAGCAAAAAAAGCAAAAAATTGATAAAAAATAGCTAAAAAACAGGGTTTTTCGACTTTTAAATATGGCGCACCACTCCAAAAAATCTGGGAAAAATAGGGCAGATTAAGGACGCAAATCCTCAACTTTCCACAAATTTTTGAGGCGGCACCCCTTTTTTTAAAGTTTTTAGAGCAATTTTAAGAATATTTTATTGTTTTTAGGTTAGTTTTTGACGTCAAAAATAGCTGAAAAAATTACAATAAATGCGCATTTTTATATAGAATATGCTCAATTTTTTTCAAATTTCTTAACCGTCAATAAGGTGCCGAAAAAAATTATTTTTAAAAAAACACGTTTTTTTGAGGTTAGGAGTACTGGAGGGGGGAGGGGTAGCAGGTCGCAGTTTAAAAT
Organism: Anastatus disparis; assembly: GCA_017163975.1. Classification (NCBI taxonomy): domain Eukaryota; kingdom Metazoa; phylum Arthropoda; class Insecta; order Hymenoptera; family Eupelmidae; genus Anastatus; species Anastatus disparis. The sequence continues at coordinate 5,220,456 of JAFFSR010000328.1, read as the reverse complement.
TTCATTTTTGAGCAAACACTAACTAATTTTGGACAAAAATTTGAATTCCGTGATGGGGGGCATTTTACATATTTTAATGGGGGGTACCCTTTGGCCACATATTCTAATAACTTGTGATCCTTTACCCGGCAATGTATCGAAATGGGCACCAAAATTTGTTAATACTGAAGCATCGTTGTACAGCCTAACATTTTGTCAAAAATCAATAATTTCTTCGGTTAACTTAGTTGCTAAAAACTTTAATTGTTCTGGGTAAGGAATATTCTCCAACAATTCTACTTCTCCTTTATGACAACGATTGGAGAAATCGTTACTTTTAGTATAATCAAAAGCAAAATGTTTCGCATCACAATAAACGTATGTATATGTCATATAACCAATGTTATTTTCAGATATGAGATTTTCATAAAAATATATATTTGCTATACAAACAATCGGTTTCGAATTAATTTTTTTAGTTATCATTTTTTTATTCAATTTCTTTAATTATTTTTTTATTTTGCTTTTATTGTTTTATCAATAACTTTGTTTAATACAATATTATGGTTGTTATTATAATTATTATTATTGTAATTTTTATTATAATATTTTTTTCATCTATTGGTTCATTTATTATAGTATCATTATTAACATGTTTATTGTCATCAATTTCTATTTGTTCACACCTTGTGCGTGATTCTTTTAATTAATAACAATCATTTTTTACTTGTGTTTTCTTAATAATATCGGCATTTTCCAATTTCTGATTTTTAATTCTTACCATTCTCTCATATTCATTATATTGTTAACTAATAACTTTTCTATAAGTCTCTTTTTTGCATAATTTTTCTTTTTCATGCAATTTTTTCAATTTATTAGCATCTCTATTGTAACGGTATTCTACCGTTACGTTTAAATCTTGCGCGCTTAGGTATTAAAATAGGACAAACGTTCGGTCATATATCTCGTCTAAGACGAGTAAAAAAGTGTGTATCTTGACGACCGGCACGCGAGAGAGAAGCTTGCCGGCCGCGAGGCGCTTCAGAGAGTTTTCGGCTACCGTTGCGTTAGCACGAAACCTAAGCCGCGCTGTGCTTATTAGAGAATTTCGCCACGTGGTCGTATAATACGGTAGACTAAGTTCACAAGTGATAGCGCGTAACATTGTCTTCAATAAAAGTCGTTAGTTTATATCGACTAGCGTATTATATTTGCTAGTTGCAACTCTCAGAAATTCTTTCTGTAGAGTTTTGCTCGACTGCTTTTCGCGCGTCTTAGCGGTCAGCCATTAAGTGCCAGCAAATACGTTGATCGGCGTGTGTAGGATTCCACCGATCTACGTCCAAGCAACCATCTTGGCAGAGCTCAGCGGAATTCAAGGATCAGAAAGAGACGCATTCAAACGATCTACTCTAATGCATCTACGTATTGGTTACGTACAGGGGAGGAGCTATGGTAACGCGCGAGCGGCATCTATCATCGATGATGATGATGATGATGATGATGATGATGATGATGATGATGATGATGATGATGATGATGATGATGATGATGATGATGATGATGATGATGAGTTTTTCTCTAATAGTTCAAGCTCGGCGGAATCTAAATTTAATGGTATTTGATTCAGACGTTGCTCATGACAAAAACTCCTTCTTATCATGTACGGTGGATTATCGTAATTAATATTTGCATTATTTTAATTTTGCGAAACTGGAAACATTCTTGTTTGTTGCATTTTAAAAATTCTTGATAAACGTAATCGCATTTGGGAAACATCTTATCTTAAACAACATGGACCTACATTATAAAGTATCGCAATAGCAAAAACAATTGCAAAAACGCTACAATCATAAATATCTGTTTGTGATTTTACTGTTTTAAATACTATGCTTAATTCTGATTTGTCTGGAAATAATCTGTTTATATAAATCTTATACTCATCTCGTAGATATTTAAGATTTGAACTGTCATATATATGAATTACATTATTATTATAATACATACAAATCCGGCGACCCTTTTCCAAATTTTCGGAAAATAATAACTGTATAAACTTTCCATCAATCGGTACTGATTTAATATATTGTGGTCTTTGAATTAGTGAAGTTAATTGCATGTTGAATTAGGTGTACCAGTTTGAAATATTATTAAATTCTAATATATGAATATCGGTTAACATAACCAATAGAAAACTTTAAAATTCAGGTCTGTAAAGAATCATGCTAACTCTGCTCTTCATTTACAACAAGAAGTATTCCTATGAACCTCTTTCTAAAACATCAGGATTTTCAGGAAATTTAAGTATTCAGTTGGGACTTTTCCAAAAATTTTAAAAAATTTCCATATTTCAAGGATCTGTAGCTCTTGATCCTTCTAATTTAAATCCTCAAAAATTTTTTTCCACATCTTTTGGGTAACCAAAAGAATATATTCTTAGAAAAAATTTCAACATCAAAACGAATTCTCTAATGTAAAGAATAAAAAATTAAATTAATAGAATTTTGAAATTTTGATATGGGGCTACTTTTTATAAATAAATTTTTAATAACTTTGAACTATCGTAAATTTTTCAAATAACTTGTGGAATTGAATGCTTATTAAATTTAGTTTTAACATGAAGATAATTATTTAAGTTGGGAATGTATTTAATAAAATAATATAACTATTAATAAGTTTATCACTTAATAATAATTTTTAATCTTTTTATTCATAGTTTAAAACGAAGATTACTTAGTTAAATTTTTAAATTTATTTATTCATTAGTTATTGAGGAGTTTGAGTTCCAATATTATTTACTAATATTTTTCTATTTGGAATCAGAAATCTAAATATCTTGGAAACTGATGATTAGAATAATTTGAAAATTTAAATAAATAATCATGATGGTACATACTACAAGTTAATACATTCCTTTTATGGAAATTTAGCTAAGAATGGAAAGACAGCTGAATATGACAGTTAATTTTTATATCTTCTTAGAGTGAAATATAATCAAATTTAGACAACAAATTCAACATAATGAAATGATTGTACTTTCAATGATCATATTTAATACAAATTTAAGAGTGATATTACAGAATATTATTTCTCTCCGCATTTATAATAAGTGTTTCGCACATAATAAGTAAATTTTTTTTAAAATGTTAATTTTTTAGGAAAAATTTTACTTTTATCTAGACAGATCGTAAATATAACTCCATAATTATAGACATAATCAGAAAATTTATTCATATTTCATATATTTTCCTAGCTTTATAATTGACTATCAAAAAAAATTTAATATCGAATAAATAATTTTTTAAAATTATATTTGATAAAGTTTATGTTCAAAAGATATTAAAAAAAATATTTTTATATTAATATAATTATCTATTAATTTCAAGAATTTTCTAAAAATTATAATATTTATGATCTGCAAACCTTACTTGTGATACATACACTTTGTAATATTTATATCTCATTAAAATTTTATATTAGATGCAAAAAGGATTGTTAAGTAATAACAAATAGGTATTTTATTATTATGAAATATTCAAATTTAAAATTAACCAAAAATGTGTGTTTTAATCTTATGGTTTTTTTAATTTAAATTTCGTATTTCATATGTATGGGTGATTCTATTCTAACGGGTAATCACATGTAATCGTTTAATAAACTATCAATACAAGGTTCAAATATTATAAACCACAAATTTTTTATATACTTTCAGCTTGTAACTTTATGACCCGTTGACTTTTTAATCCCTAATTTCAATGTAGCTTTTGTAGGGACCCTTAGAAAGTATAAAAAGTAATCTCCCCTGTCTGTGATCATGTATAAATTTTTTTTTAAACGTTATAGAGATACAGGATAGATGAATTAATACTTCTGAAAGATCAAAAAATATTTTTTTCCATCCGTACATACATTTCAGCAGGATGGTTGAAAAAAAAAAATTTTCTTTGACCTTCTGTTATTATAGAAAAAATGTATATTTTTTCATAGATAAAAAGAAATAATAATAAAAAATGTTATATTCGAATCTTATGAAAATATAAGCAATTCCTATCACATGAAAATATTGTTATTATATGTTTATTTTGCTAAAAAATTGCTTTGTTGATCATAGAATACATTTTTGTTTACGTGTAAACATCATTTCATTTATGAAAGCTAAGTTACCTTTTCTACGATAATTCCCCTGGCTCTAAACATTTAACTGTCACAGATGATATAAGCGCATATTCAAATACGTAATAGATGTTTAAGAAAGTAATAGTGTACAACTAAAAAAGTTTGTGTAGCAGTGAATGTTGGAGACCGTTTACTCGGTAAAAATTTCATTCAAATCATCAGGTAATCTCCCCTGGCATATAATTCCCCTGCCTTTTTTGAGATGCACTCACAAATTTCTAATTAAATAATAAAGTCAACAATTTTATTCATGGATTTTATACCATGAAGTGTTAAATTATTTGTACACTTGAAATTGAATACATATTATACTGCTTATAATTTTTATATAATAAAAATTGAATATATATATATATATATATATATATATATATATATATATTTGTGGAGAATTTCCGAGTAAGCACATTCTCAAATCTTTTTGTAAACAATCACTGTAGTCATATTTACATACTACACTATATACTACGTATATACTACAAATAAATAAAGCGAAATCAAAGGTTACATCGTAGTATTCAGAAAATAAAAACTTCTGTTTGTCATTAGCCTCGATGAAGAGTTTGTCGTTGATATCAAAGTAAGTATATAATTATTTGAATTGAAATGAAAGTCTTTGAAAAATCTAAATTGGAAAATCTATAAATTGGTAATATATTATTTTAGATTGTATTGGTGATAAAATCGTTTCTACACGTGGATGTGGCAAACTTCCTACTAATCCTCTATTTTGAAAAAGCAAACTTTCTCAAGAATGGATATATTTGTTCTTTAATTTTCTTCTGATAATGTTTAAAAATACATATTTTTGCTGTAACTCGTCGTTTATTTTTAAAAATTCATCCATATATGGTAGTAGCTAATTTTAAAGTAATTCAGATAGTTTTAAATTTTTGTTCGACATAAATATTATTAGAAAATAACATATCAAGTGATGGTAATAAAAAAAGTAATTCTCCTAGAAAAAATTCCTCTGTATCAGTATATTTTTTATATATCAGTTTTTCTGGGAATAACCTATCGACAGCTTGGCTACTTTAGGATATTGTTCTATTAGATATAACCATAAAAAATCTGAGTAAAATTTTTAAAATTAACACCTTTATTTTCTATTATTTCAAAATTTCAATTTGACCCGTTCGAATAGAATCACCCATATAAGATACTTTTGTAAAGATATTTTTATTAGAAATAAACACAACATTTTTTAAGCATGTTTTACGTGAAAATTAATTTCATAATTCAAATTCATGGTGATATATCAAGGTCTGGAAATTATAGTTTTTACTCAGTTCTCAGTTTATTTATATCAAATATCGTACGAGCTTTGTTTCTCTTATGGAAGCAGAGTGAGAAATAGTTACTTGATGGAATAAATTATACGCTTTTTTACTCTAAGCACATGTGTACATATATTTTTATATTATGCTACATCAAATTATTTTCAATTTTATTTAGTACTCAAAATTAACTTTAATTAATTAATTCTTATTTACTTAAAATTAGTCATTTATACATAATAATATAATAAAAGAAAATTCAACCGAGCGATGTTAGGAGCGAAAAACTTGAATATAATTAATACATATTAACGTAGAACCCATTAAATTGTGTAACGATTTTCAACAGTAGATAAATATAATGTAAATCATATAATATATGTGTCAATTTTAAATTACTAATAATTAATTTAAAACTCAAAAGTAACTATTTTAAAACGGAATATGGAAGATAAACATGTATCGTTTTATTCCTTAAATATCACGAATTAAAATATTAATTATTAGTAATTTAAAAGTGTTATATATTATGTAAATAATTCTATATTTAATAATTTTTAATTTTAGTTACAGGAAATGCCGCCCGAAAAGAGATTAATAATTACATTTTCTGCGAAATATTGTCCTCAACTCGAGTAGGTCAAATGTCTTAATACCAAAAAAAAGACACTAAGCATCGCAAATCTATGCTCTTACTCCATAATATAATAGTACCAACATTGGCTTCTAAAATTCAAGCTATAGTACTAGTTGAAATTATATCGTCACTTTTTTTCAAATACCTTGGTACATAAATTAGATATACTTGATTTAGAACCTATTTTAACAATACTTTCCTTTCTCCGTGCAGTTGTTAGTTCTAGTACACGTCAAATACTGTTTACGATTATTTCATGGTTTGTGATTGAAACACGTGATTAAAAAGAATGAATTCCTATTATATTTTTTCATTGGTTCTAATGCAATTCAGTAGAACAAATTCTTACTTTATCATGATATAATTTGTATTTAAACAATTTTTATGCACATTGTAACTTTAATTCATATTCTTTATAAAAATATAAAAATTTAATATAGTACAAAACTACAATATCAAAATTCATAAGTTGCGGCAATTATTTTTTATTTTAAAATTGGCTAATTTATACATAATAATATAATATATGAAAATTCAACCAAGCGACGTTAGGAGCGAGGTATTTTTTGCTAGTATTATATGAAAGTAATATTCTTTAATATTATAAAAATTTATTTTTATTTCATAACATTTTGTTTTAAATGTTTCTAATGAATTAATGTGATATTATAGTTTTACTATTATTTGCCTGAGTATACTCGTATATATGAATGTAATAATGTAAATTCATAATTTTGATTTATTTTTAATCCATTATTTGTGTGGTTATTAGTGCTTTTATACCTTTGCATTGATGTTAAATGTATTTCAACTATTTGTACGTATAAATAATTAATCTTAGATGATTCAAAGTAATCTACAAAAGATTTCTCTAATTATTTATAAATAGTCACTTATCAAGTAACTCTATTTAAACTATATGATTCTATTGTTACAAATTTCGTATACGAATGTAATTTAATTGGTAGAAAAGAGAAGATATGATGTTTACAATTGATTTTTATGTCGCTTAGTAGTATTATATATATATATATATATATATTGCCCATTTTCTGTCGAATCGAAAAACAAAAAATTTTTTTCCGCTAAAAATTGGTAAAATGGTTCTTTTTTATACTATGAACCACTCATAATTCTTTTAGATTCCTTCAGAATATATTTTTAGAGCTACAAAGCTTCAAAGTTGGGCAAAAACCATATTTTTGACATTTCCCACACAGCATGAAAGAATTTTGAAATAATTTCATGAAATATTACAAGTAATAATACGTTGAAAGCATTTGAAAAGAACTTAAAAAGATAACTATATTCTTTTGAAAAGAATTTATGAAACAATACACAGGAAGATTACAAAGTCTTTACAAAAATAATACCAAAAAGGAAACGAAAGTTAAGACATGAAATATTACACGAATCCTTACTGAAAGGACTTTGAGAGGACTTCTTGAAAGGAAACAAGAAAGAACTCAGAAATCTTCCAATGATTCAAGTCATAAAATAATTTAGAAAGATTTTCGAAATGATCTAAGGTATTCTTTCACCGAATCATTTCAAGATTCATTCAAAAAGCTTTTATGTAATAATTCATGCAATATTTTGGTAAAGTCTTCAGAAATCATACATGAAATAATTTTGAAATCTTTTTGAAATTATTCATGAAAGAACTTATGATGAGAATAAAAGTTATTACATGAATCCTTACTGAATAACCTTTGAAAGGACTTTTTGAAAGAAAACGTGAAATATAACAGAATCATTTAGAAATATTTTCGGGATTAGTTTGTAATTTATCCGCTTGATGGCTGTATCTCTTACTCTTGTAAGCGGTAAGAGTGCTTTCGGTTTCATATATAAGGAAAATAAGAATCTAAAATGGAAACTATAAATTGTACACTGATATAAAAAGAATGCTTGCTCGAAAGATTTTAAATATACTTAAAAAATATGCATGTTATAATTAAAATGTAGATTATTAAATTTTTCATATACCGTATATTTATAAATTTAATACTAATATATTAAACTGTAAAAACATATATAGAAATCAATGAATTATGTTTACTTTATGAAGTTTACAGAACAAGAAAATAATTTGCATTTCACCTTGTCATCTCCGATTGGATTTCATTTAATCAGTTTTGTTAAGATTAAAGTATGTACTGATATTAAGTTCAGTTTTAGGAAATGATTGATTCTAATTCTTGTTATATTTTTTTAATGTATTTGATTATTTTTATATTAGTAATAAACATTATACTTCTATGGAAATTGGCTATCGTAATTTAAATTTCCTTAAAATTTGGTATTGATTCTAATGATGTGACAGCAATAATTATATGTAATTGCGTGTAAAAAAAGAATTAATTCAAACAAATAATTACAATCAACATATAATAAAGATTGATATATATCAATATTCAATTTACTTTTTCTTATAGTCACCCTGGTGAAAAAAATCAGGTGATCTATCACCTGATTATTTTTTACAGGGCAGTGATATATAACTAAACTTATGTCTCTTCGTATCTCAGTACGTCGAAGATTAGTATAAGGCAATTTCTGAATCAATATGCTAGTTGATGAAATCAGTTGGACTTAAATTGAATAATAATCAAAAATATTCTCATGAATTAACACAAAAAGTTCTAACATATAAGTAGAAGTGCATTTTTAGTTTTTTATCTTGTAACTGATACGACTAAAAAAAGGTATAGGCATATAAATGTTGTATTAAGTGTATAAGAAATTGAATTTAAATAGATAAATAGATAGATAAGCATTTATTCGTATAAATATACAAAAAGGTGTATAACTCAATGTGTGATTATAAATATTGCACTTAAGAAGGGGCCGAACTATCTGTCTTTGTCTAATAGCGTTTTTCATTATTTTTGTAAACACTATCCGGTATAACAAGAAAAAAATAGCAGCCCCCGCTAGATATTAGTATAATAAGTAAATTTTGTAATAACAACCAAATTTTTTCACTGCGTAGTTTTTGAATAATTAGAGACCTACCAAAAAAAGATAGGTTATATTCTAGATTGCTAGTAGGTCTCTAATTAGTCAAAAACTATGCGGTAAAAAATTTGGTTCTTATTACAAAATTTACTTATTATACTAATATCTAGCGGGGACTGCTATTTTTTTCTTGTTATACCGGATAGTGTTTACATAAATGATGAAAAACGCTATTAGACAAAGACAGATAGTTCGGCCCCTTCTTAAATAGAGATATCACAGTCAAATAGCTAATCCTAATAATACTCAAAAAGTAAGTCACTATAAAAAATGATATCACAGAATAATACAAACGAAGGTTAAAATAATAAATATACACGCAATAATACAATAAATTAATAATAGTCATTTCTTATTTATCAGTCATTTAAATTAAAAATATTAAATTCAATTAAGGTCGAGCAAGTACCCCCTCACTGCTGACTTGAACCTGCTGACAGATGGAAGATGTTTAATCTCAGCAGGCAGAGAGTTCCAAAAATGCACACCTTGAACTCTGAAGGAATTCCTGTCAGTTTCAGTACGCATAAAGGGTACCGCTAGCTCCTTAAGGTATTTCTATCGAGATGAGAGAGAGCGCTATATTTGTGCGAGTGAGATAGAAGTTGAAGATTTGTACAAATAAAAACGTGGCAACAGTGTAGCACTCGATAATAAACATTTAAATGTCATATTGTTTTGAATTTTTGGTTATGATTGGAATTAATGGTTATAAATTTATTTCTTTAATTCATGAATTTATGAATTATTAGTTTTGCCGCTTTTTTATGTAGTAAAATTGTTAAAAGATTTTAAAATATTATTCTACAACTAATAAATATAAAATAAAATATTTAAATATATTTTTTGATATAAAATAATTATTGAAATTTATTAATTTATTTTTAATTTTACTAACTTTTTATTAGTTTTTTTCAATATTTTATAAATTGACTATAAGATTTTTAAATTTTATGCAGCACTTATTGGTTGTCAGTAATTTATTTTCAAATGCTGTGGAAAATGACTACAAAAATTGACAGATAAAGAAAAAAAAAGAGCGCGCGAGTTGCAACGTTGTCGACACAAGGCGAATCGAAACCATTCGCAAAAAATACGTATCTTCCCACGCACTTTTTTCACGAACTAAACACAACAACAAAAATTTTGAAGTATCAAAATTTTCGTCAGATAATCTTCTTTCAATAAATGAAAAATTAAATAATTCTAACATACGGTTATAAAATGGTCGTCATAAACAACTTCAAAAAGATCGCATAACGAATGGTGCCCTATTTCTCCCATGTTAAAAACCGAAACTTTAAAGTGCAATAAAAATCAAACCACACACAAGAAATGACTGAAATTTTCACAGAAGATAGATAAAGATATTATAAAACCTTGGGCCAAATTTGAAACAAAACTAACATAAACTGTTTGCGCGATAGAAATACCTTAATTTCTTCTCTAGTAGCCGCCCTAGGTACACATCTAGTGAAGAAACCCACTAGATGCTCCGGAGTATTCATGCGTACAATTTTGCACATAAGTACGGCCAAAAAATACTGTCTCCTCGAATCAATATGCAGCCAACTCAACGCGGTTCTATAAGGAGAAACATGAGATCCCATTCTTACGCCCAATACATATCTCACATACAAATTTTGCAGTCTCTGTATCCTTATTCTCAACTTCTGAGTAGTATCAAGCAGAACCACTGAACAGTAATCAAGATGTGGAAACAGCAGGGTAGTTGCAAGTTGTTTATGCAGAGCCTCCTTGGTGTACCAACGAGAAAACCGCAAAGCATATAACACTCTGTTAAATTTTTTCGTAACCATAATAATGTGCGGCTCCCAAGAAAGTTTAGAGTCAAGCACAACACCAAGGCTCGTCACAGAGTCCGAGAAAGGAATGCCGACACCTCCCCCAAGATCAATCGTCCTTGGCGCCCCAGTATAAAAAAGAATTAACCCTTTCAGAACCAATGTACATTACAATGTACATTGACATTTTTTGGTTTTTTTTGAAATTGTGCAAAAATGGCTTCAAATTTTGTAAAAAAAATATGTGCATTAGATTGAAGTGGACTATTTCCGATCTCAAACTGAGGGCCTAAGTTATTATATCTTTGATAGAAACTGAGAAAACTTGAAAAGAAAAAAAAAAAAAAAAAAATTTTCTTATCGCAAAAATTGCTTAATAAATGAACACTTATCATCGCTAAATGGTTATCAGAACTTTTCATGATGAAATAATAATTCCGTTCTGAAAGGGTTAATAAAATGATCACTACCAAAGACGATTACCTTAGTCTTATTAGCATTTAAAGTGAGGGAATCATCGACCGCCCACTCCGACACTGCTTTAGCTGCCCACTGAAGGATAAAAATACCCTCATCTACATTCTCACGAGGAACCTGCGTATAGATTTGCAGGTTATCTGCATACAGTAGGTGTTCAACATTACCAGAGTCAAGAGCGTCACGTATGTTCTTAATGTAGAGGGAAAACAACAAAGGCCCCAGTACCGAACCCCGTGGAACTCCTAGGTTGGTTGTTAGCCAACCTGATTCTTCTTGTAAGTGTGTCGAAACCATTTGTTTCCTCCCTAAAATATAGGAGTTTATCCACACGAAAGCCGCCCTGGAAAACCCCATTGATCAAAGCCTTGCAAATAATTTGAATGAATAAAATAACAATAGGCCTGAAATCCTTAGGCGATTTAGATGCAGAGCACTTTTTCAAAGACACAATGCGTGCTGCTGCTTCCAAAGGCCAGGAAGGCCCCCCGTGCAAAAGAGGAGTTAAATAGAGTCACAAGATGTTCTCCAATAAACGGTAAAGCCTTAAGTATCTTGCTTTGCGGAATGCCATCCTCACCGCACGCCTGGGATGAGAAATGAGAAATCGCGAGAACAACATCATTTATATCAATTTGTTCAAAAGTGAAATCATTTTCACTACATTCAGAAGGAAATTTCTCGCGACGCCGATCATCTTCACCATGCGGAGAAATCGACACCCCAGCGAAGTGCGCATTAAGCTCATCAGGAGTAATTCCATTCTAGTCTCTTTGAGGTCCGGATAAAAGTCCCAGGTCTTTTAACTCCTTATAGACATTACCATACGCAAGAGCTTTGAACAGTCTATTTTGAGAGTATTTAGTTCTTGTATGTTCATTTATTATTGGTTTAAATATAAGTAAGTTATAAATTTGAGTTACTTTTACTATAAAAATGCAATAACAAATGTGATCAATTATCAGTAGAAAGTGCATCTTGTCTTATTATCTCTTGGACTGTTAACATTATTCAATATGTAAAATTATTTCTTGATTAAAAATTAAATTAATTATTCTTCAAAGTGTTATTGTATCTTGAGATAGATTATGTTTAAATTATAAAAGAAATAAAACAAAAATAATTTTCCAAATCTTTTCAGTCAAATAAACAAAGGATATTTTAGTTACTATTCATAATTTTCAAGAAATTCAATTTCTTTTTATTAAAAAAATCCATTCTGAATCTTATAAGAAAAGAATTTTACATATAGTTACCGGCCACCATGTGTCATTAGAAATATTAGCGGTATTATATAACTTTAAACTATGAAATAAACAAAAGCTTTTTTTAATTCCGTATTTAAGTATATTTTTCATGTGCTACTGTGGCGCATGATTTATTAAAAAAATCTCAAGGTTTGGTTCACTCTGAATCATTTAGAAGATATTTTTTAATATATTTCATTATTTGTAAAGTATACAACTATTTTTATGAATGCTTGCGAAGGGACATCTGCAACCGATGAGTATAAGTTAACATCAAAATGAGTAAATGTAGCTAAAAATTACATTTTCCATTATTTTTAATTACATTAAAATTTTATAAAAGGGATCGCCACTTTGCACTACTTTAAAATTTATAGGCTATATTTATACATATATTACCTACTTTCATGATTTTCTTGGACATGGGATCATGGTTCGGAATCTTGAAAAGTGGTATTTCAATGCTATAAATGAGTTTAGCTCAGCGAATGGCTACATTAACACTTGTAAATTAATTTTTTCTCAATATTTAGAATATTTTGTAGAAAAAAGTTTATCAGTAATAAATTCCTAAAACGCAATCCAACTGAGTAATTTAGACTTAAAGTTAATGAAAAATGTCAAAAATATGGTTTTTGCCCAACTTTGAAGCTTTGTAGCTCTAAAAATATGTACTGAAGCAATCTAAAAATATTCTGAGTGGTTCATAATATGGGAAAGAACCATTTTACCAATTTTTAGTAAAGAAAAATTTTTCCTATTTCGATTTAACAGAGAATGGATGATATATATACAGGATGTCCCATTTTAAAGAAACCACCGAGATATTTTCGACAGTTGGCGTTGTATAAAAAAATTGTATCGACAAAAGTTATTTGGCGCAATGGGGGCTTGATTTCTATGAAATCAGTTATGATCTTGAGATTTATTTTCAAGATCATTTGAAGGTCAAGGTGATTTTTTTAATTGGAACCCCCATCTTTGATCCCGGATTCGATAAGAGCAAGAAATTCTACGTTCGGATAAGGTATTATGTGTGGGGTGCGGTTGACCCCTCCAAGGTCATGTAGGGGTCAAATTTATTATTTTCTTCATCTATGCACACGAATGATCGGGCAAGGGTTAGGTTAATAATAATAATAATAATAATAACCCAATAACCCAATGACCAAAATAAATAAAAAAGGTCCACTGTTCTCTTCAAAACACCTAGATTTTTTATTTTGGATTCGGAAAGAAAGTTCAACAAAATTGTCTTGAGTTGTAGGTAATAGTAGGGGTCGAACAACAGTAAAATTGAGTTTGAACTTTATTTTGATTTTTAAAGCCAAATTTATAGATTCGAAGCCTTCATAAGAAGAATTATTTTCTATCTTGTAGGAAAACAAATTATTTTCATTCTATTTTCTGGTGTAATTCCGGACAAGCCTACAAAGTTTCATCTAAATCGTTAAATAACACTTCTTTAGTATAATTTATGACAGAGGTGACTTATGAACAGCCCTTTTCAGGATAGTTAACATGGAAATTTCTTAGTGTCTAGCGACTTAAAAGGACCAAATATGCCAGATCATTCGAGAAACGAAATTGTTGACATTCTGTTGTCTCTCGGGGCATATCAAGACCGATATCGTGTTGTGGCAAGATATTACCGCCAAAATTACCAAGCGAGGCTTCACTACCCGGACCACGTGAGAATCCGAATCATTGAGCGAAGAAAGAGAGACGTTGACCACAAATACGCAAAAATCGTCGTCGCATTATGATACAGAACAATGATAATCCATGAATTCTCGTCGTTTTGGCAATGGTTGATTTGGATTATCTTATAGGACCTTATTTTTTCGATGGGAATGTCAACGGTGTAGCATATCTTGATTTCCTGCAGAATGAGTTACCAGAATTGTTGGAAGATGTGGACTTAGAAACAAGACGTCGATTATGGCTACAACATGATGGTGCACGGTGTCATCGCTCACCAATGGTTTGTCACTTCTTGAACCAATGATACCGAAGACGATGGATAGGCATTGGTAGTAACATTACTGAGTGATGTCCAATACCACTAGATCTGACAAGTTCAGATTTCTATTTATAGGGCTACTTGAAAAATGTTGTTTATGCACAGCAACCAACAACACGGCAAGATATGATGCAACGCATCACACAAGCTTGTAGAGTTATTTCGCGTCACGTTTTGTTGTCCACAGTTGAAAACTTTGAACGTAGAATTCAACATTGCATAAATTTAAACGAAGCTATTTTTGAAAATCGTATGAGATAAATGTTTACATTCCCACCTTGCCTTAATTGGCTGGGTGATCAATTCCTTGCCTTTATTGGCTGGGTAGGCATCGTCTTGCCTTAATCGGTTGGGCGTTCCCACCTTGCCTTAATTGGCTGGGTAATCAATATCTTGCCTTCATTGGCTGGGTAGCCATCGTCTTGCCTTGATCGGCTGGGCGTTCCCACCTTGCCTCAATTGGCTGGGTAATCAATTTTTTGCCTTCATTGGCTGGGTAGCTATCGTCTTGCCTTAATCGGTTGGGCGTTCCCACCTTGCCTTAATTGGCTGGGTAATCAATACCTTGCCTCCCTTTTTGCTTAGATTGGTTAGATTGATTCACGTACCTAATTGTGGTATAAACACACGTAATGAGCAAATGTTCAGATAAATGAACTTTTATTTTTTTGGGTTATTAAGTTATTGTTGTTATTATTATTATTTTTTTTCAAGGTGGTAAAAAAAGGGAAAATCTGCTTAAACCAGACCTTCAGTAGGGAAAGTCGCAGCCTGATATTCAGCTGCGAGTTTCCTCCACCGGTGAAACGGGTTCCTGTGCCTGTCAGCTCGGGAGCTGGTGAGAGCCACAATTAGTGCCTTAAATCACCCCCAGGGCATCCATGACGAAGGGGACCGTCCAAACCCCCCATCTTCTCTGAGTGAGAATCGCACCCAGAAGAGCGGTAACATCCACCTCTGTCCGCCTGCAACGTAGAACTGCGTTAGCATTACTTCGCTACTGCAGGGCCGTCTTAGTCTACTGTCCGTCACGTTTGTCCGTTTTCTTTCTTCTGTCTAACTCATTCGCTTGCACAATCATACTTATTCACACTATCATTCACACTTTAGCTCGGGTACGTGGGTTCGCTATGCCCAAAGAGAATCTCTGCTCCCCCTGCGTTATTATTTACTCCATTTTCACCGAAGCTCGGGTACGTGGGGTTGCTATGCCCAAAGAGCATCTCTGCTCTCCCTGCGTCATTACATTCACACCTTTATTACTAAAGCTCGGGTACGTGGGGTCGCTGCGCCCAAAGAGCATTTCGGCTCTCCCTGCGTTATTACATTTACACCATTTTCTCTAAAGCTCGGGTACCTGGGTTCGCTGCGCCCAAAAAGCATTTCTAGTTTCCCTGTGTTATCCCTTTCACACGCGCATATACACACATACACAAATACACTTAGGCTCGGGTACGTGGGTCCGCTAAGCCCAAAGAGCTTTTTTGCTTTCCCTGCGTTACAGTGTTTTCACATTCTCACATCTTTACCTTTGCTCGGATACGTGGGGTCGCTGAGCCCAAGGAACATTTCTGCTCTCCCTGCGTCATTCATTCTTCATATCATCTTTTCCATTTTCTCATTTCAGACATCCTTCTTCTTTCTTACTTTTAAGCACATAGTCAGCAAAGACCTCCACTGATTTCCAGCCCTCTCTGTTTTTCAGCATGTTTGCCACGATGTTGTCTGATGAGATGCTGCCAATCTTGGCTTCTAGTCGACGTCTGTCAGTTGTCCAAAGGTTGCACTCGAAAAATGTTTGCTCCACGTCGTCTCTGTCATATCCACAGTATAAACAATCCGCACTTGCTTCTTTTCCCATTTTGTACAAGTAATATCTGTAATATCCATGTCCAGTCAGGAGCTGCGTTATGTAAAAATCTATTTCTCCGAACGTCCGTTCTGTCCAAGGTTGCAAGTCCCTGATTAATCGTCTCGTCCAATTCGCATCACTGTCCTTCGTCCATCGTTCGTGCCCTAGTGTCAAAGTCTTTTGCCTTTCATGAACCACCGCCTCTTTCCGTCCTAGGTCAGCGCTTTTTCCATAGATCCGCTTGCGCTCATGCGCTAGAAGATCTATAGGAATCATGCCCGCCACTACCAGTACGGCCTCCACGGATACCGTTCTGTAGGCGCACGTGATCCTCAGCGCCCCCTGTCTCTGTACGTCCATCAGTCGTTTGCGGTACTTTCGCATCCCAAGCGCGTCAGCCCATATTTCCGCCCCATATAAGATGATCGAGTGGGTGGTCGTCATCAGTAATCGTCTTTTCTCCTGTTTCGGTCCATTAGTGTTTGCCATAAGACGGCTGAGTGCAGATGTTCTTGCCACCGCCTTTTCGGCCGTCTTCTGTATGTGTGGCCAGAACGAAAGTTTCGTATCCAAGGTCACCCCCAGATACTTAACACTTCCTCTGGTCTCCGTCCTTACAGTCCCTATGTCCATTGGAATACGCGTTTGTATCCGTTTTCCTGTCAGTATTATTAGTTCTGTCTTTTCAATTGTCAGTGGCAGTCCGTGAGTTGTTATCCATCTATTTACTCGTCTCATGACCTGGTTAAGTGTTAGTTAAGCTACCTCGATGTCCCTTTGCACGATCACTGCCACTACGTCATCGGCGTAGGCGATAAGTGAAGCGCCCAGGGGCATCTCCAGTCTGAGTAAGCTGTCATAGTCAACGTTCCAGAAGTCAGGACCCAATATCGATCCCTGCGCGATCCGGACTGTTATCGGTCTCTCTATCCATCCTTCCGTAGTTTCGTACATTATTTGTCTGTCCCGTAAATAGTCTGCCACAACCCTCATCAAGTTAAACGGCATCCCGAAGCCTTCCAGAACCTCAAGGATATCGCTCTACCTGGCGGAGTTGAAGGCATTTCTAACGTCCAGTGTTGCCAACAGTACTATAGGTCTTGCTCCATGACATATTTGTCTAGTGCGCTGAGAGGTTTCTATGACCTCCCTGATTGCGCCAATAGTCGATCGTCCCTTCCGAAAACCATGCTGATTGTCAGTAAGACTCCCAGCGGCATTTATAGCGTCAGTCTGTCGTTTCTTGAGTAGCAGTTCGTAAATTTTACCCGCCGTATCTAAAAGGCACAGAGGCCTGTAGGAAGTTGGTTCATATAATTCTTCTTTTCCTTTATATAGGAGAACCAGTCTGGCCTTCTTTCATTGCGTGTTAAACGTCCCTGTCCGTAAGCAGTTATTGTACATGTCAAGTAGTATTCTCGGCCTGTGAATTGCCACTTGCCTAAGAATCTCTCCTGGAATACCGTCCGGTCCTGGCGCCTTCCCGGACTTCAACGAGGAAGTCGCCACGATAAGCTCATCCTCCGTGAATTCCGTGACTGCTAGGTCGCGATAGTCGACTGGCCCCTCCGTCACAGGTTGGTTTGGAAAAAGCCTCTCCACTATCGTTTCCATAGTTTGTTTGTCCATCTGTTGAGGCGGCCTAAGAGCTCCAAGCTTTTGGGTTACGAATTTATAGCCCATGCCCCATGGATCGCGTTCCACCTCCTCACACATTTGTCTCCAGCAACGCTTTTTGCTGTCCTTTATAGCGATTGTCAGTCTCTTTCGTGCGTCTTTGTATGCCGCTGTAAGTGAGTCTACGTCTGCGTCTTGTTTCTTCCTTCCTCTAGTCAGTCTTTGTCTATGTTTGATATATTCTTTCCTAAGTTGAGCGATCTCGTCCGTCCACCAGTAAGATGCTGTCCTATTTGGTCTAGAGCACCTTCTAGGCATGGTAGCCTCGCAGAGGTGCGTTATCAGTCTCATTGTCTCGTCCACTATATAATCTGTCCTCTGTTTGTCCGTCAAGTCGTTGGGAATGTTTTCAGAGGGTGCTGCTGCTCTAAGCAGCATCTCTAGAAAGAATGCCCTGTCCTGTTTCTTATAATTCCAGCCTTACGGCCTTGTATATTTGTCTTGGGTCATCTGTGTTTCGCTTGTCACTTCAAAGACAATATACTGATGATCGCTGGCTGTAAAGTCTTCGATCACCTGCCATCCTCTTATCTGTGACAAGATGTCATCCGTTACCATCGTCACGTTCGGTATAGAGTAGCCAAAGTCCTTTCTTCTGTATGTTGGGGTCTGTCCTGTATTTGCAACTGCTAACCCTAGCCTTGCTGCTATTTCCAGCAACAGTCGTCCCCGTTTGTTTGTCGTATCCATCCCCCACTCGATTATATTATTTTCTTTCTTAATTCTTTTTTTGCCTTTTTATATTCAGCCTACAGATCTTCATTGCCCTTAGACCTTGTATATTTCCTTCGCTTTGCAAAGGTTCTTTTCCTCATATGAGCTATGTCTTTTGTCCACCAATATTTGGGCTTTTTTTGGGTTTCCTTAACTTTGGGCATAGAACGGTGGCATATTTCAGTTATCTTTGCTGTCACCATTTTGCCGATCTTTTCTACTCCGCTTACACTTTCTTTCCATGCTGATTCTAAGTCGTCAATGAGTCTCTGTTCTTCTAGAGCTTTGATTAAGGTTATTCTATTCAGCTTCTTCTGGTTCCAGCGCACTTCCTTTTTCGTTGGAAGTTCTGCTATATCTGGGCTCTCTTTAGGTTTTATGTGAATTTCTATGTACTGATGGTCACTTAATGTTTCTTCTTTTAGTACCTTCAATTTACAAATCCTTTTCGATATAGCGGCTGAAGCTATCGATATATCTAGAACTGATTTTGCAGCCCATCTTCTAAACGTATGTTCAGTACCTTTGTTTAGGACTACTAGATCGTTACGAGCTATTGGTTCGCTTACCAGTTCTCCTCTTTTGTCTAGGCGGGGATCTCCCCACTCTGGTGATTTACTATTGAAATCTCCTAAGATAAGTATGTCACATGTAGCTTCCCTTAAATCTTTCTCAAGTTTATCGAGCTGTTTGCTAAATACATGTAGAGGGTCATTTAGTGAGAAATAGCAGCTGTAGATCCGCATACTTATATTCTCTATCCACACATATCCATTTTTCGTTTGGGCACGTTTATCCACCCTTATTTTCGGATTGCATTTAATGCCAGCCCTTTCTGATTTATCTTGATACCACATCTCCGCTGCTGGTTTCTTCGGCTGTTCACTAAACGCTAATATATCCGTCTTATAATTAATGCCTGTTTGAGTTAGAAGGTCATATGCTAATTTCCCTTTTCCTAAATTAATTTGCAATATCTTTAAAATTTTCGAATCCATTTTTTCTTATTTTTTTGTTCCATGCTTCCCTTCGTGAAGTACATTCTCTACTACCTGGGGTATGATTAACGTCTCCATAACCTTTATCTTCGCATGCCATAAATTTTACTCTGTTCTTACAGTTTTTTCCTATGTGGCCAATTTCTCCACACTTCCAACAGTTATCCTTTCTGTCTGGTCCGTTGCATACACGTGACGTGTGCCCAAATCCGTGGCATTTGTAGCAACGAATTACCGATTATTTTTTTATAATTCTGCAGTTCACCCATCCAATCCTAATTTTCTGGGCTTCTAGCATTAAGTCTGCTTGGTTTGGTGTCAATTTGACTGTAAGTGACTTCATTCCATCTCTCCGTTCTGTAAGCTTCACTGTATCATCAAATTTATACGAGGCATCTGCTATGACCTGTTTAATTGCTTGTTCCACTTCTTGAGTGGAGACTGTTTCATCGATGTCTCTAATCTCTATTGTTGTGTATGGGGTAAGGCATTCCACCTCAGCATCTTTTCCTGAAACTTCTTTGATTTCACTGTTCAGTTTTCCAGTGTTTTCACCTTTTCTAAGGACAACCAGAATATCGTTTTTTCTAGTTCTCCTTATTGCCGTGATTTCTACTCCATATTTTTTTGGGTCTACAGAGGGTTTCATTTTTTTTATAATATCTGCATATGAAGAATCAGCATTTGCTGTAACTTTAATAGCATCAGTTCTGCTATTCCAGGTTGGGTTTTTTCTTTTTTTTTCGGCTTTTCTTCCATTCATTTGTCTTTTAAAGGCTTCATTTTTTTTGTAAGAGACCTGCGTCCATGTTTCGCTTTTTGCTTCCGTTTCTCTCCTAAGATTTTCATCCTCTAGGGTGTCTTTTTTCTTCTTCGCTATTCTTTTGTCTTCAGTAACAGGGGATTCTGATAGGTCCCTCTTGCTACCTCTTGCCCCCGCTGCCCTTATAAAATTTCCACTAGCTCTACCGACCTTGCCTTGGCTAGGTTTTTGTAGATTTCGATATGATTTGCTGCTTCTTGGTGTTTTATCCTTCCGCTCTTCTATACCTTGTTTTGATTGCTCTAAGAGAATTTGTAGCTCCTCATTAAAAGCGACTTTCATTTCTTCTTTATCTTTTACCATTTTTCTGAGTATCGCAATGTACTCTACTGCCATTTCAGCATTCTCTTTAACATCTTTGGAATTGTTTTTCAGTACAAAGCGATTATTAAAGAAAATAATAATGTCTAATTTCTCTAGTATTTTTTCCATTTCTGCGTCCAGATTTCCAATATTCTGCCACGCGCTTTCCAGCTTATTATAATTTGATACCACTTGCTTCGGCAATAATTTAAAAGCCAGATTCTGATTTTGCATGTATTCCGCTGCTTCTTGGTCGCTTTCCCTGTGAAGGTGTACTCACCTGGGGTAATCCTGTATTTGAATCGCACATCTCCCATGAAAGTAGTTTATTTATTCGGGAAATCAACCCTATCTTGTACCCAAAGCGGGACCCTTACAGGGTTTCCACCATCCGGGTCAGATTGTCCCTGGTTTTTTTGCGAGGTTATTTCTTCTCGGGTCATTACTTCCCATCTGCCGTCAACGTTATAGCATTGCTGCAAAGAGCATTGATGCGACGATGACAACCAGGAGTGGTTGGGCAATGCCCAAAACCTGGAAGACAACGTATGTATGCGTATATGTGTATGGCTATGTGGATGCGTAGGCCTAGATGTGTATTCATACTTAGTATACGCTAGTGTGTATGTGTACGTTTGTATGCGTACAAGAGTATGCGTACGAGAGCATGCGTTCGTTTGTATGCGTACAAGTAGATGCGTTCGTGTAAATGCGTACTTGTGTATACGCACGTGTTAATATATATATGTGTATGCGTACTTGTGTACGCGTGAGTGTGTAGGCGACCGTGTATATGCGTTTGTATGAGTACAAGGGTATGCGAACGACAGTATGCGTACAAGGATATGCGTACAGCAGTATGCATTTGTTTGTATGCTTACGTGTGTATGCGATAAAAGAATGCAGACGTCAGTATGTGTATGTGTGTATGCGTATGTGTGCATGCAAGAGTGAATATCCATGCATGTGTATGTGTGTATGCTTTTGTGTGTAAGCGTGCGTACTCATGCGTACCTGTGTGTGCGTATGTGTGTATGTCTTTGTAAATATACGTTTGTGTGTATATACACATGTGTGTATGCGCACTAGGGTAACACATGTGCATGCATATGGGTGAAATTCAAAAAATTGAAAATAGGTGTTTATACATAATAACTTTTTATGTAAATAATATGTACGTGTCTGAACCCAACAGTTAGCTAGTGACGATTCTAATCAACTTGTTTAACCATTAAAACTTTGATTAAATGACTAATCCAAAGAAATAAATAAGAAAAATAAACAAAAATATCCTCGTGCCACGCGTCCGGAGCGTACAAGTATTTTGTTTTAAAAATAAAAAGTATCTAAATACATAGTTATTATAATTTTACTGTAATGATTTTGGAAGATTTTTAAATAAAAAATCTAATGGTGGGGTAGAGAAATACAATAACTTAATAAAATGTATTCAAAACTGACGTCAAAGTTACGACAATTTTTTTGTCCTTGTGTCACACTTTTAATAGTTTATCGTGAAAATCATTTAAAAAGTCGAATAATTAGAACTAAATATCGTCAAATATAAAAATTATTATGTATTTTAGTAATTAAAAGAGTTATTAATGTAAAAGGTTTTATATATGGTGAGAAAATATATTTAAATCAAACCATAAAAAAAACGTACTTTTTCTAATGTCTTCGTGTAACGCTAATTTTCTTAACGGAAAAAAAATCTAGTCAGGATTTGGACTACGGGAAAAGAAAGTAAGCTTTAAGAACTTTAAACTGACTGTGAAATATATTTGTTATTATATACATGACTTGCTAAGTAATCACTTTTAATGTATATAAAAGAAAAAATAATGTCCTCGTGTCACACTTTATAAGTTTATTTACATTCACACATGTTATATTTCCAAAATTGAAATACAGCTCGCCCATTGTTGTTTTCTTCTTATTTATAGTATTGATAAACATATAAAAAAATATCAAGTAAAATTTAGGAATTTTTTTTTCTAGTTTTTGAAAACATGATTTTGACAACTTTTTGAATTTCATTTGTATACGTATGTATTCAAGCGTATTTGTGTATAGTAAAGTATATGTGTATTCGTAGGTGTGTATGCGTACTAAGGTATGCGGTGATCTGGATGCGTAACTATGTATGCGTATGTGTGTATGACTGTGTGTCTGCACACGTGTGTATGCCTACTTGTGTACGCGTACGTATGCAGGCAATTGCGATTTTGCGTACATGAGAAGGCGTCAGTGTGTTTGCAAATGTGTAAATGCGTACGTTCACATGCGTACTAAGGTGTGCGAACGTAGGCATGCGTACTTGTGTATGTGTACGTGTGTTCGCGTAATTGAGAATGCGTACATGTATATGCGTATGCCCATGAAAATATACGTTTTTGTGTGTATGTATATGTGCGGTAAGTTACACTTACGTGTGTATGTGCAAAAGTGTATGTGTATGTGTATATGCTTATGAGCGTATGCGTATGTGTATATGCTTATTTCTGTAAGCGTACATATGTATGTATAAGTGTGTAAACGTACGCGTGTATGCGTTAGTGTGCTTATCCGTGCATGCGAATACGTGTTAGCTCATGTGTGTATGTGCATGTATTTATGCGCATATGCGTATTCGTAAGTGAACATGCGTATGTGTATATGCGTATATTTTTAAGGATATGTGTGCATGCGTATGTATATGTGTATTCGGACGTGTGTACGCATACATATGTTTGTGTACCTGTGTGTTTGTAGGTGTGTTTGCGTATAATTGTTTGTTTTCGTGTGTTACTGCATGTATGCATACGTGGATGGGTTAGGTTTATAAGTATGTGTGCATGCCTATGTATATGTACGTTTGTGTGTGTATACATATGTATGTATGCGCGCCAGGGTATTTGTACGTGTGTATGTTTACTTGTGCATGCGTAACCCTGTATGCGTATATGTGTAAGCGTGTGTGTATACGCGTACTGGTGTATGCGTATATGTGTAAGCGTGTGTGTATACGCGTACTTGTGTATGCGTATATGTGTAAGCTTGTGTGTATACGCGTACTTGTGTATGCGTATGAAAGTATAGTACGTCTGTGGGCGTCCGTTTTTTGCCAATGTGTGTATGCGTACTAGGGTATGCACATACGTTTATGTGTGCGTGTGTGTGCTTATGTGAATATACGTGCGCATGTGCATGCATTTGCGTGTATGTGCAGTAGGATATGCGTACGTGCGTATGCTTGTGTGTGTACGTGTACGTGGGTATGCGTATAAGTGTATGTGTAGGTGTGTATGCTTATAAGTGTATGCGGATGTGTGTTTACTTATGTGTGTATGCGTATGTCTCTACCCTTACGTATGCATGCGTATGTGTGTATGCGTATGTGTGCTTATAAGAGTATGCGTATGTGTGTTAGCTTATGTATGTATTTGCATGTGTTTTTAAGCATGTGTATGTGTATGTGATTATGCGTGTTTGTATATGTGTAAGTGTGTATGCGTATGTGTGCATGCGTATTTCTGTACGTGCTTTTTTAGCGTATGTGTGCATACGTATGTATATGTGTATGCGTAGGTATGCTTACTTATTTATGTATGCATACATGTGTATGCGTACGTATGTTCGCGTACATGTGTATGCGTATACGTTTATAGACGTATGCGTATGTGTATATTAGTATGTGTCTATGCGTGTGCACGTGGACATTTGTGTGATAAGTGTATCCGTTTGTGCTTGTGTGTGCGTAAGTGTATCCGTTTATGTTTATGCGTGTATAAGTATGTGCGTATATGTTGGTGTGTATGTGTATGTGTGTATGCAAATGTGTGCTAATGTGTGTATGCGTATGTGTGTAAGCTTATGTGCGTATGTGCATGTGTGTATGCGTTTGCGTGTATGCGTACGTGTGTATGTGTATGTGTGTATGTGTATGTTTGTATGTAAAAGTATGCATGCGCATGCGTGTATGGGTAAGGGTGTTTGCGTATGTGTGTATGCGCATATGTTCGTATGCATGTGCGTATCCGTATGTGTATATGCTTGTGTACGTACGCATTTGTGTGTATAAGTGTATGCGTAGGTGTGCATGCGTAGGTGTGTATGCTTATGTGTGTATACGTATATGTGTTTGCGTACGTGTAAATGCGTACGTGCGTATTCCTACGTGTGTGTGTATATGTTTGTATGTGAATGTATGCATACGTATGCGTGTATAGGTAAGGGTGTATGCGTATGTGCATATGAGTATATGTGTATGCGCACATGTTTATATGTATGTGTGTATACGTATGCGTATATGCTTGTGTATGTACGCATTTGTGTTTATGAGCATGTGTGTATGCCTATGTGAATATACGTTTGTGTGTTTGTACATATGCGTGTTTATGCCGATGTGAATATACATTTGTGTGTGTATACATATGCGTGTATTCATACCAGGGTATTCGTACGTGTGTATGTGTTCGTCTGTCTGCGTAACTCTGTGTGCGTATATATCTATCCGTAATTTATTCGCGTATACAAGTATGCACACGTGTATAGGCGTCCGTGTGTTTGCAAACCTATGTATGGCTACGTTCGTAGGCGCACTACGGTGTGTGTATGTGAGCATGCGTACGTGTGTATGTGAGCATGCGTACGTGTGTATGCGTATGTGTGTCTGCGTAAGTAAGAATGCGTACTTTTGTATGCGTAAGTAAGTATACGTACCCGTGTATTTGTACGTGTGTAAGCCTATGTAAATATATGTTTGTGTGTGTATGAACATACGTGTATGCGTACTATAGTATGCGCCCACGTTTATGTGTACGTGTGTGTGTTTATGTGAATATACGTCTGTGTCTGCTTGCATATGCGCGTATGTCCAGAAGAATATAGGTACGTGTGTATGCTTGTGTGTGTACGTATACATGGGTATGCGTATGAGTGTATGTGTATGTGTGTATACTGATGAGTGTATGCGTACGTTTGTATGCGTATGTGTCTAAGCTTATGTGTGTATGTGCATATGTTTATAAGTATGTGTGTATGCGCATATGTGTATATGTAATTGTATATGCGTATGTGTCATACGTACGTGTACACGTATATTCCTAAGCGTATATGTACATTTGTATGTATAAGTGTATGCGTAGATGTGCATGCGTAGGTGTGTATGCTTATGTGTGTATGCGTATATGTGTTTGCGTACGTGTAAATGCGTACGTGTGTATTCGTACGTGTGTATGTGTATGTCTGTATGTGAATGTATGCATACGTATGCGTGTATAGGTAAGTTTGTATGCGTATGTGCGTATGAGTATATGTGTATGCGCACATGTTTATTTGTATGTGTGTATACGTATGCGTATATGCTTATGTGTGTACGTGTATGTTTATGAGCGTACGTATGCCTGCGTACGTATATGTGTATGCTTAGGTGTACATGCGTAGGTACGTATGATGATATATATATTCGTACGTGTGTTTGCGTACGTAGTTCTGTGTGCGTTTGTATGCATATGTGTGTAACTGTATTTGTGTAAGCTTATGTGTGTACGTGCATGTTTGCATGCAAATGCGTGTAGGCGTATGTATATGTGTAAGCGTTGGTGCGTATGCCTATGTGTGTATGCATTTGTGTGCATGCGTACGTATTTTCGCGTACGTGTGTATGCTTACATGTGTATGCGGATTTGTAAATGTGTATGTGCGTATGTGAATGTATGCATGTGTATGCGCGTATGGGTTAATGTGTATGCGTATGTTTATATGAGTATGTGTGTTTGCGCATCTGTTTGTATGTATTTGTGTATTTGTATGTGTATATGCTTGTGTGCGCACGTGTATGTGTGTATGCGTATATTTGTATGTATATTTGTTCATATTTATGTGTGTAGAAGTATATGCGTATATGTTAGTGTGTATGTGACTGTGTGTATGTGTATGTGTGTATGCGTATGTGTGTATGCGTGTGTGTGTATTCGTTCGTGTGTATGTGTTTGTGTGAATAAGTATATGTGTGTGCGTATGTGTATGACTGTGTGTATGTGTGAATGTGTACGTGCTTACGTGTTTGCTTGTATGTGTATGTATGCATGTGTATGTGTATGGGTATCTGTATGTGTATGTGCACGTGTGTATTTGTATATGTGTGTATGTGTATGTGCACGTGTGTATTTGTATATGTGTGTATGTGCATGTGTGTATGTGTCAATGTGTATGGGTGTATGTGTATGTGTGTATGTGTATGTGTGTATGTGTATGTGTGTATGTGCATGTGTGTATTTGTGTATGTGTGTATGTGTATGTGTGTATGGGTGTGTGTATGTGTATGTGTGTATGGGTGTGTGTATGCTTATGTGTGTATGCGTGTGTGTGTATGTGTATGTGTACATGTGTATGTGTGTGCGTATATTTGTGTATTGGCATGTATGTTTGGATGCATTATATATTATGTGTTAGTGTATACTTGTATATGTATTTCTGTATATGTATGCAAACGTATGTTCATATGCGTTTATTTTTACGCATGTCTGTGAATTTGTGTATTCGTATGTTCGAGTCTAGCTATTTGCCCAATATTACATTATTTTTAGTTTGCAGCAATTTTTAAAAACGTGCTTTAATTAATTTATGGTAACTGTTTGGCATTCTTATTTTTACTTGTATCTATCCTAAAATTTTAATTCATATTTTAATTTTAAAGAATACCTTGGTTCGATAATAATATATTCGATATATTTGTTTCTAATTAGTACCTTATTATCGTATTATTCACTTTTTAACTTTTACACACTGCGTGACTTGTCTAATCGTACTGGTTTAATTTTCGCACTTGCCCGCAGGGAGATTTATAACATTATGTTTATTAAAAACGGATTTAATGTAATTTTATTACTTTCTACTGCTGCATCAAGATGTATAGATTTTTATTGATGATCGATGGAAACTTAATATATACAGTTTTATGGAGTGAGAATGAAAGGTAGAGAGGGTACATACATATGTTTTACATGTAGTTATTTACTCTAGCGTAGGCTTGTATAGCTTCATACATACATTTTATTATTTTTAAAAACATTTTTTATCCACATTTACTTATATTTAAACTCGAAGAAATTTTTTTGCTTCACTATACAGCTAATATACTTTAGCTTTTTCTAACTTTTTTCTTATAAAAAAACATTCGTCGAGTTTGAACCGATTAAACGAGACTGTTATACTTAGACCCTGACCGGTGCAGTAAGGTACATCATACGGTGACCGTCGAAATAAGGCAGACTTAACAGTGAGCTTCGTAGTAAAAAAACCCATAGCCCATCATTCTTCTTGAGTTCCAGTGGCAGTGGCATTCTTTTTTATGTTTTTTTATATACTACTGATATAGACAAGGAAATCATAGATATAGTATAAGATAAGACATATGTTTATTCGTTTTATAGTAGTTTATTGCATTTCACAGAAAAGGCCTCAAAATCAATAGAAATTCGAATTTTTTTACTTCTGATTTTAATTAATAATATAGTCAATTGGCATATGATTCAATAATTATCGATCCATATTAAAACATCAGGTATACCTTCATTCGTAAACTTTATTGAACATTTAATATATTTATAGTCACCCAATATATGTAATAGATAATACAGAATTATTTATTTACAATTTTTATCGTGTGTTTGCAGGTTACAGTTGAACCAGCGGAGTTCAGAGTTAAGGATTATTGGAAGAGTTAAGAAGGACATTAGTAGACGAAGATACAGCTGCGAAAAGAATATTCAAACTGAAAAATTTGGATGAAGTTTTAAGTGATGAAAATATTCTATAGTTAATTAGTTCAAAAACTTAATCATCTGCAGAGATTCTTTTAGCGGTTCTCAAATATAGCTTAAAAATAAAGTTACGCTAAGATCTACATCTAATTTTTTTAAGTTGCAAAATATAATCTTCAATTGGCCTATTTTGTTTGATACAGATCATATGATTGATAAAATTTTTAATTCAAGTAATTTTAGCATGCATCACAGAGTATGTTTTCAATGCAGAGATTATCTTGGTATCATTGGACAGGATATTATGCATTGTGTAAATTGTGAGAATACATGTAAAAGATTTGACTTTAGATGTGTAAATTGTTTTGTCAACATAAACTCAAAAAAAAGCAGATAAAAAGTTTTCAAATAAAAATTAATAATACTATTAATACGTTATGAACGACCGCGTCCAGGAAATAGGTGTGTGTAAGGATATATATGATGGTGATTGGTATAAAAAGCTTATTAAAATCATATTAAAGAATGGGTACTTTCATTTGTACGTTAATGTTTATATTAATACTGACCGTACTCAACAATTTAAGAGTTGAAAACATTTTATTTGACCAATTTTTTCAATTATAAATGAATTGTCATCACAAATTCAAATGAATAGATTGATTCTTTGTGGGATATGGCACTGTCGTTCAAATCGAGATGTTAATGCCTTTTATCAGCTTTTCATGTAATGAATACATATAATGAATAATTTTTCAGATACGGATTTGAGTGTGATCTAGAAGGCAATATTTGTTAAGTAAAAATGTATTTTATATTAATTTGTGATAAAATAGTTGCTAGACTTTCTATGCAAGGCCTATTGATATAAAATTTGATGGTGTTTTAGCTGTGGCTGATGCTTACACTCTTGTATACAAACCAATAAATGATCTAGATGTATCGCAATTGATCCTCCTCCGGTACACAGAACTCATGTAAATACAATAAAACGTATTGAAGAACTTGTCTTTAAGGATCTGAAAAAAATTGATGGTGTAATGATGGCTTCTTCATTATTAAACTTAAATTACTTTGATTTAATAAATGTCTTTTTACCTGATTTGATACATGGTTCTGCAATTGAAGCTGGAAAGCAGCTATCTCTGAAAATTATATCAAACCTTAATACCGTTTTCTATAGAAAAAGCATGCTTTAAGGAACACTTGAAAGCTATTCTAGCTGCTAATTAATTGGTACGTTTAGCAAAATCGCTGGAAGATATAGCAGATTGGATATCTCGAGAATTTAAAAATTCTATTCTATATTACAGTATATTCTTTTTTTTAATGTTTTTTAATGGAGACTTCATGAAGTACTGGGCTCTACATGTCAAAAGTTTCTTAATATTATTAAAAGATAAAGTGATAAAACAGAATTTGCAGACTGCAAAAAAGACCGGTCTGACAGTTTTTGGGACTGGCTGACAGATGTGAAACTTCTTTACGAAGTTATAGAACTCATAAATGTTTATTTAATTCTTATCACTGTTTTTTGCACGTCAGAACAATGTAGCTAAGAGAAGGGTGCACCATCAAACATTATAGAGAAAGAAAAAAAAGAGGAAAAACCACAAGCCGCCATTGCTTTCTTTATTTATTCAGATTTGTATTGTATTTATAGTATGCATGTATATATATATATATATATATATATATATATATATATATATAATATATCTGTGTTTGATATCAAGTCAGTCCCGCGAGTTTTTCTTTATGTGTATTTAGTACCTTGTTATGTCGTGAAGGCGCAGACGCGCCTTCTATATACATACACTTCCGTTTCATTAGTTCTATTGCATCTAGCGTCATGAAATCAATTCACTCCCGTATAATTTCTTCTATTCGTCGCTTTATGGGAGGTGTAAGGAAGTTTCAATTCAAAATAAATTAAACAATTTCGTTGAGGAAACTAAAGAGATTTTCACAATAAATTAAGTAACACCAAATATTCATTATTGATACACATGCAAAAAAGCTACATGAATTGGGAATCTGGATAGACACATTTTCAATATCCTTTTGAATCCAAGAATTATAATATTCTACAAGTCATTCATTGTGCAACTTATTTGTTTGCTTAGTATTTGGGAAAAACGCTGTCAAGGTCTTTGGCGTAATTCTTTCTCATAGAGTTCATTGAGTTAGTGAAATATGATTTTATTATTTCAAACGTGATATTCAACAAAAATTAAGAAGAGAAAGAAAGAGTGGGAGTGAGTGAGAGTGACTATGAAATAAAAAAAGAGAGAGGAATATATAAAAAAAGTGTAAAAAAGTATCAGGGTGACATAGAAGGAAAGAGTTATGGCAGCTGCAAATAATTCCCATGCAAATTTCAAAGCAAGTGCATAAAGTAATTTACACATAATAAATAAAAAAAAAAGGATGAAAAATGGAAATTTTTATCAAAATTTCGTTAATTCTCTAAAATTTTAATCACAGTGAGAAAACCAATTTTCAATAGCTTCCTGCTCAGATGGATAATAAAATAGATTAAATGAAAAATTTAAATTAAATCCATCGAATGGATTTTAAGATCTAATTGTCTAAATAAATACAATTTTTTTTTCAAAAATTTTCTTTCAAAATTTTCAAAATGCTCAAAAATTAAAAATACACTATAAAGATCAGTTTTCAAAATTTTCCCTTTTTTGGCAGTTGCAAATAATTCCCGTGAAAATTTTAGAATAAATCTATCGAGTACTCTACATAAAATAAAAAAAATAAAAAATGAACACTGAAAATTAGTTTCAAAATATTTAAAATTTTCTAAAATTGCACTACAATAAGAAAATTTTTTTCAAAAACTTATTTTCTTTAGACAGTAGATAATAAATTGTATACGAATTTTGAAGCAACTCTATCAAATGGTTTACGTAAAATAGAAAAAAAATTAAAATCAAAAAAAAATTTTTTAAACGCTCTAAAATTAAAACTGCACTAAGAAAATTAGTTTTTAAGAGCTTGTTTTCTTCAGACAGTAGCGAATAACTTGTGTAAAAATTTTGGAGCAAATCCATCAAGTAATTTACGTAAAACATGAGAAAAAAGGAAGATAAATTTTTTTTCAAAATTTTCAAATTGTTCCAAAATTAAAACTACGCTTAGAAAATCAGTTTGCAAAAGTTTTTTTTTTTTTGGCAATCACAAATAATCTGCATGCAAATTTTAGAGCAAGTGCATCGAGTTCTTAACGTAATACTAATTTTCAATAGCTTCCCCCTCAGTTAGACCTAAAAATAAATTGTATGCAAAACTGGAAGCGAATCCATCGCCTAGTTTTTGAGATTTAATTAGCGTAATAATTGTAATTTTTTTCAAAATTTTCCAAATGCTCTAAAATTAAAACTACGCTAAAAAAAATCAGTTTTAAAAAGTTGTCCTTCTTTTGTCAGTCGCAAAGAATTTTATGCAAATTTTGAAACAAATTCATCGTGCAGTTTGCGTAAAAACAAAAAAAAAAATAAAAAATAAAATTTTTTTTCCTCAATAGCTGAAAAAAGCTATGCTGCGAAAACCAATTTCCAAAAACTTTCCGCCAAGTAAGACCAAAAAATAAATTGTGTGCAAAACTAGAAGCAAATCCATTGAGAAGTTTTCGAGATTTGATTGGCGTACTGAATACATACATACACTCACATACACACACACATACAAAAATTTTTTGGTGACTACTTTTCTCAACTCCCTTAGTCCAAATATGTACAAATTAATGAAAAACTAGAAAAAAAAATTTGTTTCGATACAATACTTTCTCTATAAGAACGAAGAAATAAGTCTTTTTTCCAAAGTCCATGCGTGTGACTTAACTGCCATTTTCAAAATTATGAAAGTTAAAATTTCAGTCATCTTAGAACAACTGACATGGACGCCGTGTTCATTAATATTTCTTTCATGTACTCATTTATACCGAAAACAACATGGCTTCCAAATCCAATTGTAAGTTTGGGTT
This sequence comes from Anastatus disparis, assembly GCA_017163975.1. NCBI lineage: Eukaryota > Metazoa > Arthropoda > Insecta > Hymenoptera > Eupelmidae > Anastatus > Anastatus disparis. The sequence goes on along the minus strand of JAFFSR010000328.1, from coordinate 5,187,699 downwards.
AATATTAAAAGGTTAAAAGTTGATGGAAAATAAAAAAAAAATAAATAAATTAACAAATGGCCATCGAAAATAAATTTGATTGATTAACCCTTTTAGATAACAGAAAAATTAGTCACGGTAATTTTGCAGTAATACTATAATTTTCAATAATTTTTCAAATTTAATGAAAAAGTTATAAATTAAAACAATAAATTTTCGATCATATTTAAGAGGAGGTCGAGTATATCTGTCCTTTTCTAATAAAAAAATGGGTTTTTTTACAAAGACTAATAATTTTAGCAAAAAATAAAGAGAAAGCCGCATCTTGTATAAAAAAAAGGAATATTTTCATTAATGAGGAAGAATCGATTTTATCGCTTCGTTTACCAGAAAACTTTGAAAAACTTAAAACATAATGGTTAGAGTAAACAATTCGGTTTTTCAAGGTTTTCTTGAAAGTGAAGCAATAATTTTAATTCTTTCTTATCAAAGAAAATTTTGCTTTTTTTGATACGAGGTGCAGCTTTCTCTTTATTTTTTGTTGAAGTCATTAGTTCTTGTAAAAAATAAATTCTTTGATTAGAAAAGGACAGAGATACGTGACCTCTTGAAGGTTATTAAAAATTGTACTATCACCGATAAATGACCACTATTGAATTTTATAACATCTGTTAGAGGTAATTAATCAAACTTATCTCTGGCAGCCATTTTCTCTTTGATTTCTTTTATTAATTTCTTATCAACTTTTAATTCTTCAATATTAACCTAAAGTCACACTTGAATTTAGAAACTATGTTATTTTCGATATAAATGAGTACATGAAAACACATTAATGAACACGGCGTCTATGAGTTCATTGTTTTAAATTCAGTAAGATTTTAACATTTTCAATTATAAAAATCGTGGGTAACTTCCACGAGTAGACTTTGGAAAATAGACTTATTTTACTTTTTCTTTAAATATTCAACGAACGGACAAGGTAGCGAATGTAAATTGACACGACCTCAAAAACTGTCTGTGGCTACCGGTCTATACGGATGAAGTTACAACACAAAAAAACTAAATAATAAATAACATTATATGTATTGGAGTTGGAGATAATGAACTTGTGAAAAAATAGGGAGGTGCAATTGTTTATATCCATATGGTGAAAAATAGCTGCTTGTATACAGCTGACGAGATAAAAAATAGCAAACTAAAAATTTATATGCTAAAGTGTGTAAATGGACAGTTCATGAAAGTTAAAGCGTTAGTAATATTGAATAATCAATACGAAAAAGTGTTTTACAATCTCATTAAAACGAAAATTCAAAGCCATTGTTATTCAATTTATACTTATTGAATAACATAAGAATCTTAATAAATTAAATTTATCAAAGACATAATTGAGAAATATTTTATTTTGAATTATGTTTTTTTTATTTAAATTGTTATTCAATCATATCAACAGCTGCGCTTTTAAATTAACAGCACTGTCATGTTTGAACTATTTTAAGTTTATAGAATCTGTTAGATAAGAAGAATTCCGTCAGATTAACGGCTGATCTGTTAAATTAATAACATTATAGTTGATTCAATAAAATTTTTTCCTTAATGTATTTAATATTAAATAAATTTTAAAGTAATACAATACCTTGTGGCTCAGATGACAAAAAGTGAATATTACAAAACAGTATATTATGCTACGTGGGGTAAAAATTCCGGCCTACAGTGTCGCATTTTTATCCCAAGTGGCATATACGATTTTTTCTCATACCGGGCTAAAAACACGTACAACTTAGACTTATTGATTATTCATCATTAATGAAAAACTAGCGCAAAAAATCGTCTGCTACTCTCGGTCGAATATGTTTCCTCATTGTCTGCTACTCTCTCACTAATGATAATTCATTAAATAAACCATCAATATATCATTATAATACGCTCTTATTATACTCTTATTATAACACACTATAAATTATGATTCATAAAAATAAAACAAATATAATTCTAAAAATTAAAAAATTAAATTACACAATCAATCGCATCATATATTCTAACTTTTTATAACAAAAATTATTTACAAACTTTTCTATGATACATATGAGAGAGTCGATGTTTGTAACCGATGAATAGAATAGGATTGACTATTATACATATAAAAGAAAGAAAGAGAGAGCGAATGTTGTAGCCGATGAATTGTAAAGAATAGGCTACAATATACATGAAAGAAAGAAAGAGAGAGAGAGAGAAAGTTGACGCATATAACCGGTAAACAGAAAAGGATAAGCGTATACTCCCCACTCTTAAAACGCACGAAAGAGACTTGAGAACAGAAAAATAAGTCGGAGCGTGCCGGTCTGAAAGCATAAATTTTTACTGCTTGCGTTCGACCATTAATGACGTGTTTTTATCCGGGGTATGAGAAAAAATTTGTTTGGATTGCTTTAAATATAAAAAATTTTCCTGTATAAAAATAAAATGATTTTTTTAAATAATTTATTATACCTTTATATCCGTAAGGAATTGGAAAAATCATTTTTTACCATATCCAACCCGAAAGTTTCTACTTTCATCCCCACTACTTCCACCAAAAGTCTCACTTTCTTGGCGGGGCAGGAAGAAAAAAAGAACGTTCTGCGCAGGCGCTAACGACAGAGTATAGCATACGTTATATCTCTCCGTCTCTTTCTATTCCCCATATAATGTCTAATATATCTAGCCTTTTTGCTCTTCATCAAAAGTCATAGTAAGAACAAAACAAAGACAGATATTAAAATCTTTTTTTGTTTCTTTTTCAAAATCTCTTAAATTTGAAACAAAAAAAACAAAATGTATACATATACATTATAATGTATATGTATACATTGTATTATTTATTATTTAGTTAAAAATGTGTGTGATGAAAAATATGTGTGATGAAAAATGTGTGCATTGAAACAGATTGTATCGAAGAATAACTCTATCAGATATAATAATAATTTTTTTTTTATTAATGAACTATCATTATGAGTGTTACCGTGTAGTGTATTATCGTGTAGTGTATATAGTAGAACAATGCATGGAATCTTTAAAAATTTGTGTGATCAAAAATTAGAATAATTCATAACATTTTTTTTTATTAATGAATTACACAGGCCCACAAAAAAAAGTTGGTGGTTCTGGGATGGAGACTATACTTTTCTTTTGTACTTTTTCCCGCTGAATCCAAATCCGGCGTCGAAAATAAGGGGTTGGCCGCAAGTTTTGAACATAATCTTAAAAAACTGTCAAAAAACCGTGTTTCTGTGGAAAAACATAAGAAGAAAACATTAAAATTGTTTATTTTAATGCATTTTGGCCTGCTAAATCTGAATTTGTTCTGGAAAAAGAGAGTCGACCGCCTAATTTTGAACATAAACTCAAAAAACTGTCAAAAAACCGTGTTTCTGTGAAAAAAGATAGAAAGAAATGATGAAATTTCATTATTATAGTGTTTTGCTCTATCTCGACTGTCGAACATGCATAAATAGCATGGATACTTACCAGGAAAGTGTCTGAGTAGCGGGTCACAGATCTTGATGAAACTTTGGGATAAGTATTTGGGTACCAAAATATGAGTAAAGCCACAGCGGTACGGTCTAACACTTCGAAAAACTGGAGTTATGGACGATTATAGTCTTATTTTCGGAAAAATATGAAATAGAACTCCTAATTGAAGTGTAAATAATTTTGTCTAGAAATGTCTTTATTGAGTCCACAATAACTAAAATTAAAGCGGAGAAAGCAAGCTTTAATTTGCCAGTTTCTGAATTAAAAAATAATAATTAGAACTAAAGTTATGCTTGTTTAAAGTTAATCATAAAAAAGTACTAAAAATCACCATTCTTCAAAATTTAGATTATTTTTGGTACTCTCTTACTGCTCAACTTTAAATTAGCATAACTTTAGTTTTAATTATTATTTTTTAATTTGAAAACTGGCAAATCAAAGCTTCCTTTCTCTGCTTTCATTTTAGTTATTGTGGATTAATTAAAGACATTTCTAGACAGAATTATTTACACTTCAATTAGGAGTTTTTTTTCATATTTTTCTGAAAATAAGACTATAATCGTCCATAACTTCAGTTTTTCGAAGCGTTAGACCGTACCGCTGTGGCTTTACTCATATTTTGGTACCTTAATACTCATCCCGAAGTTTCATCAAGATCTGTGACCCGCAACTCAGACACTCTCCTGGTTAGTAAAACCTGATTGTTGACCTAGTATCATTGACAATATGTTCAGGTCTCCGCAAATTAACCATTCATGCCCACTATACTTTATTATATTTAAAAAGTTTTCGATGTTACAGTATTCTTCTTTGAGTACAGTTGAATGAGCTAATGGTCACGGAGCATACTCGTTCTTATTGTGAAAAAGAACTGCCTTCAAGTTTCGCTAAGATGAATCGATTAATAACCTCCACTCTTCTGGTTTGTATAAATTTGGTTTAAACTCATTAATAAGTCCTCGTACATCGGTGCAATACACTAGATCAGATTCTCTAGTAAAGTATGATCGAAACGCTTCTTCTCGGTTTCGATAAAATGTAACTTTTATGTCCTTTTCTAATACATTGAAAGACTTTAATTGAGAAGCTATTAATTCAGCTGCATCTTTTGCTAATCCAACATTTCTAAACATGTCATTAAGTTGAGCAAGAGAGATCTTTTTTTTCGCACTTTCTCGATTTGCACATTGATAAATTTCCACCAGTCCTAGGTGACTACAGTGAAGAGCATGGTGAAAGATTTCATCAGGATATGAAGGAATTTGAACGTAGATGGCAAGGAAAATGTAGCGTAAACATGATAGCGGACTATTGCTGGATGCTAAAAAGAGAAGTACAACCTAATAAGAAAAAGAGACGTAGAAATCCTTTGCATAGGTCGTTCGAAAACAAGCGTATACGCAAGCGTAGGTCAATTGAGCTCTTAAGCAAATTGACTTTTGAGTAGTATTTTGAGGTTATCTTCAAAATTAGTCAGTCGACTCTCTTTTTCCATAACGAATTCGGAATCAGCAGGCCAAAATGCATAAAAATAAACAATTTTCATCTTTTCTTCTCATTTTTTTTTACAGAAACACAGTTCTTTGACAGTTTTTGAGGTTATGTTCAAAATTAGGCGGTCGACTCTCTTTGTCCATAACAAATTCGGATTCAGTAGGCCAAAATGCATTAAAATAAACAATTTTTATTTTTTCTTTTCATGTTTTTTCACGGAAACTGTTTTTTGACAGTTTTTTGAGGTTATGTTCAAAATATGCGGTCAACCCCCTATTGTCGATGCTGGATTCCGATTTAGCGGGAAAAAATACAAAAGAAAAATATAGTCTCCGTCCCAGAACCACCAACTTTTTTTTGTGTGCCTGTATTATCATTACGAGTGTTACCGTGTAGTGTGATATCGTGTAGTGTATCTAGTAGAACAATATAGCATAACGTTTACGTTATACGTAATTTAAGTTGACAACTTCCGACTTGGTTATAGTAAAAAATTGTATACGTGCCACAGGAGTGAAGGGGGACATCTTAACCCGCGCGTTTATCGCCCTCGCCTTCGGCTCGAGCGATAACATACGCACGGGCTAGAATGTCCCCCTTCCCTCTCTTGGTGCGTAATATACTATATCATTAAAGAGTATGGTAGGGCGAGATCGGCAACAGGACACTCCTTGGAGATTTGGAATTTGATTGCACGAATGGTCGAAATATATCAAATGATGATTTTTTAATCATCAAACCTCCCCTCCCCCGAATTTCACCCCACTATCAAAAAATGTATTTTTTAATTAGTAATCTTTTTTGACACCTTAAGTACTATTACACAGTCTAAAAAAATTTTGACATATTTTTTTGCATAATTACACATAAAAAAAGGTTCCCTTTGAGTTTTTGACTATACAAAGTAACCTAAAAAATTTCTTAAAATCTAAAAATATTTTAGCTTTAAAAAAAATATTTGATATAGAAATAAAAAAAAATGGTCCAGAGAAGTTAGAATTTCTTCAATTTGTTCGGAGTCGTACGCCATATCTAAAAATCGAAAAATATACTTTTTTAACGGTTTTTAATGCTTTTTGTCATTAACGTTTTACTTAAGCTAATCACAATATATCTGATAGCATCAATGAATTTTATGGTAAAAAAACGTCAAAAATATATACTATACTCGTTAAAAATATTTTTATATTATTTACTACAAATTGAAAACGAAAAAGAAGTCTGCTCTTAGCATGCTGGAAGTACTATCTTTCCTTCTTTGGTATTCGAATAAATACTCGTAATCTTCTTATCATTATATTATACATATTTTTTGTGTATTGTTTTCTGTAGAATGTAGTGATACTATAAGTCTTACTTAAACTACCTTATGGTATCACCCAAAGAGCAGAAGAAAGTCGTTTCTACTTTTTTAAAAAAGTTTTTGCCGTATCTAATTTTAAAATGAATAGATTTTTTTTCGATGAAAGGTAATGCTCTCAGCTCATAACACTTTTAATATGATAATATTAGCTGATACCCAACCCAAAATCCGTTTATCACATCGCTTAAAGTTGAAACCGTCTGATACACCATACCGACAACTTTGGTCACCGATGGATAAAGTTAGCCACTTCTGTGATGAACAATCAACCAATATTCAATAAGTTCAGATTTTTAAGAGTTGTGATATATATGGCACATAGACTAATTTTATTTTGAAAAAAGTCAGAGGTACCTAGCCGAAATTTGAACATAAGTTCTCTAGATTGGAAAGCCAGAGCCTTATTCGCTACGCCACCGCACTTTCAAAAAATAAATATATAATTATATTTATTTTTAATAAAAAAGATAATTTAATATATGAAGATATTGTTCTCTATACGTTAAGCTTTTAAATATAGTGATATCGAGAAAACCCAACCTGGTTCCCGCTTCACACATTACATCAGGTTAGACTCTCTGATACACCATACCGAAAACTTTGACTACCGATAGATGATCAGCCACTTTTGTGACTAACAATCAACCGATACCAAATGAGGTCGAATTTTTCAAGAGTCGCGATATGAATGGAATATTCACTAATTTTCATTTAAAAAGAGGCAGAGGTACCTGGCCAGGATTCGAACCCATGCCCACCGCGTTAAAGGCAAGAGCTATATATGTCACACCACCGCGCTCTTTAAATAAATATATAATGCATTAATTGTATTTATTAATTGATTAATTTTAGATAAACAATTTCTTTTTCAAGAAAGTGTTATAAATGATACGGCACCCTTCGTCATTTTTTTTCCGTATGAGTCTTCAAAAAGTGCTGAATAATTAATTTGAACATTCCAATTCAAGGGGGAAACCTCCTTTAGAAGGCTCAAAAAATCGTTTTTTTATGTATTTTTAATACATTTACGAATGTGTATCTTGAAATAGCTGATTAGCGTATAATGTACGTAATAAAAATAAAAGGCGCGTTTTCTAGAGTTGTCGTTTTTTCGATTTTTCCAAACTAGCGGGCGTGATTGCAAACAAACTAGACGGCCAAAAAAAAAATCATAGCTTGTTGGATTCAGATTTTTATTACCTTTTATTTAAACCTCAAAGATTATATATGATAAATTTCTAGAAATTTTTGTCGTATATTGAAGTAATTTTTTTTTCTAAACACATTTTTTTTTTAAACTTGAGGAAAATTTTTAATTTCACAATTTTTTCAGGATTTTTGAATTTGCTTAACAAAAAAATGTTAAAGAATTAGAATTTTATTTCAAATTTTGATTTCAGATAAAAAATACGAGCTGCATCTTTCGTGTCACTTAAGGACTGCAATTGCGAGATGCTGCACAAATGCGTATAATAGTCGGCTGTATTTGAATATTTCAAAGTTGAAAAGATTTTACAATCTCACAAAAAAAACTGGATACCCAAAAACTAGACCATATAGAATTTGTATTTTTGAGGTCGCTGAATTCGTATTCGGAGTCACTTTAACCCCATCACGTCAGGCTCAAGGTTTTCTCAAGGTCAAATCTGGAAAATGAATGTCAGCAAAGCATTCTTATGTTTTTGGTGTCGCTGAATCCAATTCTAGAGTAGTTTGACTCCACAAGGTCAGGGTCAAGGTCATCTCGGGGTCAAATCTGCAAAATTAACAGCAACTCAATTTTCATCAAGGCATTCTAATGTTTTGGGGTCGCTGAATCTGACTCCGAAGTCGTCAGGGTCAAGGTCATCCCGGGGTCAAATCTACAAAATTAATGAAGACCCAATTTTCATCAAGGCATTCTAATATTTTTATGGTTGTTGAATCTTTATCTGCAGTCGTTATGACTCCACAAGGTCATAGTCAAGATCATCCTAAAGTTGAATCAGCAAAATTAACAGAATCCCAATTTTTAGCAGTACATCCTTATGTTTTTGGTTTCGCTAAATCCGGATCTGGAATAAGTTCCGATCAGGGTCAATGTCATCTAAAGGTCAAATCTGCAAAATTAACAAAAACCCTATTCTTATCAGTGCATTCTTATGTTTTCAGGATCGCTGAATCCGGATCTGGAGTAAGTTAGATCCCATAAGATCAAAGTCAAGGTAATCTTGAGTTCAAATCTGCAAAGCTAACGAAAACCCAATTTTTATCAGTGCATTCTAATATTTGTGGGGGGTCGCTTGATCCGAATCCAAAGTCGTTATGACCCTGCAAAATTAATGCTAACCTAATTTTCATCAGTGCTTTCTAATATTTATAGGGTTGCTGAATCCAAATCTAAAGTCGTTAACACCCTACAGGGTCAGCGTCATCTCAAGGTCAGATCTGCATAATTAATGAAATCCTTAATTTTTGCAGTGCATTCTTATGTTTTCCCTGGATCTGGAGTTAGTTTTACTCTGCAAGGTCAGGGTCATGGTCATCTCGGGGTTAAATCTGCAAAATTAACGTCAACCCGATTTTCATCAAGGCATTCTAATGTTTCTAGGGTCGCTGAATCTGAATCTGAAGTCGTTGTGACTCTACAAGGTCAGAAAAATGGTCATTCCGAGGTCAAATCTGCAAAGTTAATGGATTCCCAATCTTTGTCTGTACATTCTTATGTTTTTGGGTCCGCTGAATCTGGATCTGGAGAAGGTTTCAGGTCAGGGTCAAGGTCATTCAAAGGTCAAATCTGCAAAATGAACGGTCACTTAATATTTTATCAGCGCATCTTAAGGTTTTCTGCGTCGCTAATTCTGAATCTAGAGTCATTATGACCCTACAATGTCAGGGTCAAGGTCATCTCAAGGTCAAATCTGCAAAATTAAAGATAACCCAATTTTTAGCAGTGCATTCTTATGTTTTTGGGGTCGCTGAATCTGAATCTGGGGTCATTTTGACCTTACAAGGTCAGATTCGAGGTCATTTCGAGGTTAAATGATTTTTTACACAAGGTTATCCAAGACTTGATGAGTATTTTAATTTCGTGCTATTTCATTTATTCATTCGTACTATATTTTACACGGTTATTAATAAATGAATAATAAAAAGATTTTCTTCCACGTTTTTTTTTAATCTCCTTTTAACATCTAGCAGTAGTCTGTCAGCATGGCAATATTCCATCTACCTCAATAGCGCTCTTCCTTTACTGTGATGTCTTGATCAGAACGTTCTTTCTGTTTCTCACTATAATCGCCACAGTTCTTTGGTAAGGAATCTCAATGATTGTGTAGGGAATGTAATTTGTAACTCATTAGGAAACCTAGGTTGATAAAGTTCTCTACCATTTTTTATACAATCACAATGTAATTTTGGCTTCTGCGATTACCCAAAAAGTTTTGGGTCAAAAGGCTATCATTTTTCGAATTTATGGACCATCAAAAATACATTTCTCTTATTTCGCATCCAATTTTCATGGAAACTTGCTTCCCAATTATTTGTAGCACCGGCTTTCTTCATCTAAAGCCTTTACAAATTGATTTATCAGACCAAGTTTTATGTGTATTGGTGGAATAAGAATTTTTTTCGGGTCAACTAGTAGAGTATTTATAACGTTGTTTTTTCTCACTTTGAAAGATTTTCTTTCAGATCATTTGTGACTTGTATAATACTTTTCACGATCTTTCCTATCCCATAAGCGCAAGAGACATGGTGCCTTTGTAAATCAAGATTGCTGCTCCATCTTTAGGTAAATTTAGCTCTCTAACTAGGTCGTTCAGTTCATTTTGAGTCCTAACCTAAACGTGTTTGTCTTTTTGGCTCACTGGCAGGTAAATATCGTTTTCATCATCTTCAGTTCCCTCATCAGTGCTACTTTAATAGGACTTATTTTTTCATGTATTTTAATAAAATACATCACCATCATTGCTATTACTAATTTCGTTATTATCTTTCTCATCATTTCGATCTTTGACTCCATCGCTATCTTTGTCATCATGTTGTTCATCGTTGTTATCTGATTCAATTGATAACCTCTGAAGATGGTCATTCTCTTTATCGTCTATCGATTTTTCAATACGTCTTCTTACAGATGTGGCATCAGTGTATTTCACTTTTGTTTTTAATTGACTATTAATTGCAAAAAATTCGATTTTACAGAAAAAAAATCTTCTATTCTAAGTGCTTGATACCATTGCAATAGGCTATTAAATTTAACATTGTCATCTATCTTTGTTTCATCCTACTTAGTAAGCATTTGTCGACGCTGTTCGCAGATTCTACTACACAGGTTGCAATTTAGGGGCCTATTTTTCTATAGCCATTTCAATTTCTGTTTTGATGCAAATTTCATAAATGTTTTTAGGATTTTCGTTATGTCACTCGATCTTAAATTTGCCACATATAATTTTTTTTACTGTTTTCTTTTTAAAACAATATATGACTGCAAAAGAAAAATTTTGTTTGGTTAAAGTGTGTCCTAAATCGATCATTTCATTCCAAAAATGGAAAATACGTTAGAGTATGTGTAAAATAATTTGATAAGTAGATAGGTTTGGGTCCATTATATTAACTCATTTCGAGTTAAATACAAGGTTACTTTTAAAAAAAAGTTATGTTTATGTTTTAGTGTGATCTTCATATAGTGCAACTTAAAATAGCATTTGAAATTTCTTTAATATTCTTAAAAAATTTTATAGAAAGCTAACATGCATTATTTAGTTGTATAAATTTATAAAAAAATAAATGGAAAAAATTAAACATAATATATTTTCGACAAAGTAGCGTTTACCTGCTATCTCGATAAATACTGTGACGGCGACACTGTCGCAAATGAGGATGTGTGAAATAATCATAAGCTTGTCGAAGAAGCGATGCCAGCGGAAGCGCACTGACTTACAGAGAGACGTTAGGGTGCCAAGTCAGGATCTCTAATGTGCGGGTTACACATAAGATTATGGAGCAATTACCTTCCACTTTCCAGGGACATAATTATCTCAAAAATTGCAATCATTCTTGTTTTGTTTGTAAAAATTTTACGCTACCGAAATTTCGATGATGATTTAAGGAAAATTTTAGAAACATTTACAAAATTCACTCTGAATTAGGAATAGACGTTGTAATAGAAACGTGGACTTCAAAGAGTATCTGCAAACAGTATCGTCAAATGCTTACTAACAAGAAGAGTATCACAACTCCGGATCACGGATTTTGCTTAAACTTTGGGATAAATTTTCAGATTACCAAATGTGGCAAAAGCTCAAGTTATAGTCACAAACGCTCAATATTTCCCCAGTTACAGGCAATTAAAGAAAATTACTCAAAAAGTTACTAGATTTTTAAACGCATGTAGCTCATTAGCATTGATAGCTAGAAGCTTGGAACTTTTTTTAAATGAAAGCTGAGCTCAAACCCTTTTGAAATAGTAGTTATAGCATATCAAAATATTTTTTTTCCCAAAGCTATGATGTAATAAAGAATGGATTCCATTCCAGCTTTTGTTAATAATTAATGTTATTAAAAGAAAATTCAGATCTAATTTTTATTACACTATAACTTTGGACGAAAATAATGTTTTGATATGCTATAACTACTATTTCAAAAGGATTTGAGCTCAGCTTTCATTTAAAAAAAGTTTCAACCTTCTAGCTATCAATGATAAAAAACTATATGCATTTGAAAATCTAATAGCTTTTTTAATAATTTTCTTCAATTGCCTGTAACTAGGAAAATTTTTAGCGTTTGTGACTATAACTTTAGCGTTTTCCATTTTTTGACTTTAATTTAAAAATTCTAATTCCGCCATTACACATAAAACTTGGTATAATGAAACAATTTGTCAGGAAGGTCGATGTTTCAAATACTTGGAAAGCAAGTTTCCAGGGAAATCGGATGCGAAATTGAAGAAAGGTATTTTTGATACTCAAAAAATTTAAAAAACGATGGCGATGACCAATTTATTACTACTATGACTAAAAATGAGGACGCTGAATGATTCAGCTTTGGAGAAGTTGCTAAGAATTTCCTGGGTAATCGCAATAGCCGAAATTACAAAGTTTCTGTAACAAAAATTGAAGAGAACTTTAACAAAATAGGTTGCATAATAAGGATTGATTAATAATAGTTGATATTATAGTGAAAAAAAGGAAGAACGTTTTTATTGAGCTATCAAAGCAATAGAGCAGCGCTATCAAGGTAGGTGGAATATTGCCATACTAGCAAACTACTGCTAGATGTTGGAAAAAAATGCTAAGACTACTAGAAAAAAATGTAAAAGAAAACCTTCACATCGGTCATTTACTGATAAAAGTGTAAGGTATAGCAGCAAAGAATAAATTAAATAGTACAAAATTAAAATACTCATTAAACCTAAGATAACCTTGTACAAGAGATTTTTTTACCCTAAGATGACTTTGCCCCTGACTTCGTCATCATACTGACTTCGGATGTAGATTCTGCAACCTCAAAAACGTGTTGAAGGCACTGTTAAAAATTGGGTTAGCGTTAATTTTGCTGATTTGACCTCGAGATGACCTTAAAACTGACCTTGTTGGGTCATGATCACTTTAGATTCAGATTCAGTGACCCCCAAGAATATTACAATATACTGATAAAAATTAGGATTCTATTAATTTTACAGATTTGACCTCGAGATGACCTTGACCCTAACGTGATGGGGTTAAGGTATCAGGCCTAAGTTTGAGCCTGAAAAAAATTAATTAAATTAAATGTAGTCATAATTATTTTATTCTGATAATATCAATTATTAAAACTTGTTTTCACCTTAAATATATATTAAATACAAAACTTCGACTCCAGAATAATTTTAAAAAACGTCATCTGATCCTTAAAATTCTTTGAATTAGACGAAGAATGGATTTTTAAAATTTTGGTACTTGCCGTAGACTTTCTCAGCCAATTTTCGATCAATTGACCTCGAAATTTCCAGAGATCATCAGTTCATATACCTTCACAAAATAAAAGTTTTAGTTAAAAAAAAAAGATTTTCAAGTTTCGTTTAGAAAAAGTTGATAAAAATACATATTTTCGTGAATTGCATGTGAATAGATCAATTTAACATTCACTTAAACTCATCTTATCAAAATTTTAGAACTGTTTTTTGTAAAGGTATATGAAATAAAGATCTCTGGAAATTTTGAGGTCAATAAATTCAAAATTGGTTGAGAAAGTTTGCAGCAAGTACCCAAACTTTAAATATTGAGTTTCCGACTATTCGGAAGAATTTCAAGCATTGGATGAGGTTCTCTAAAATTATTCATGAATCAAAGTTTTATATTTAATATATACTAATAAAATCTACCATGCTCCTGACGTCGCTTGATTGTATTTTTATATATTATATTATTATATATAAATTTGCTAATTCATATATATATATATTCATTGACAATAGTATTTCAATATAAAATATGTATTTAATTTTTTTTCGAACTTTAAAAATTGAATATGTTGTTCGTTGTACTAAATTTAACAATCATTTGTTAGTCACTGATGAAACGATACTATATATATATATATATATATATATATATATATATATATATATATATATATATATATATATATGAAATAAGTTTCTTTTCATCGAATCATATTGTATGTATAAATATAAAATATTATATTTGATATGAAATTTTGTTGTGTTAGCACTTAAAAAACTGGTATTGAATTTTAATTTATAAAAATTGTTCTCATTTAAATTTATTTTACATTTATTTAAAAAAATGTATATTCCCATCGATAAGGGTCTGCGAAATTATAGGTAAATGTATGAGTATCAGAAAGAAAATTAAAGCGAACTATGAGCGTTTCAGAAAATAGAATAAAACCATTAATTAAATATATATTTTTTATTCCTCACATACACACACACACACTTACACACACACACACACACACACACACACACACACACACACACACACACACACACATGCATGCAAGCACGCACGCACGTACACACACACACATACACACACACACACACACTAACACACATACACACTAACACACATACACACACACACCAATTTATACGCAAATCACCAACATAAACTTCTTTCCTGCTATAGAAATATTCTTACGGACACCGACAAACCCACAACACACATTAAAAAAAGATACACATACGTAACAATAATACACAATACGACTTACTTTTTAGCTGACACGGACATTTTCTCGTAGTACACTATCATACAGGCGCACTACATATAGGGCCCTTTTAACTTATATACTTAGACAAAGACGAACCAACTAATACGCACACAGAAACATACACAGTGGCACGAATACAAAATGACACACTTTTTAATTGACGTGAACACTTCTACTAATACACATATACACGATATATACTTACACAGAAACATACGCAGTGGCACGAATACAAAATAACACACTTTTTAACCGACGTGAACACTTCCACTAATACACACACACATGATATATACGCACACAGAAACATGCACAGTGGCACGAATACAAAACGACACACTTTTCAACTGACGTAAACACTTTTACTAATACACATACGCACATAATATACGCACACATATATACGCACATGCGTACATATATATACTATACATACACACAACACACACTTATACACGCTCGCACAATACATAGACAAACAGATACATACACCAACATAATATATGCATACGCAAATACACACATATACACGCGCGCACATACGCACATACACACACACACACACACACACACAAACACACACGCGCACGCGCGCACACCAATGACACATCTACACTCTAATTATAATTCAATTTTGTTTAATATTATAATGTTGAAACGTAATATTAATAAATTTAATTATGTGAAAATGATTATTTATCACAATAGATGATGTTTTTTAAAATGTCTGAATCAAAATAAACAAATTTATTCCAATTCAATATATGAAATAATAATTGAATTAATTGTTGACGATCACTTTACACAAATACGTATTTGATCATATATATTTATGTAGGTATTTGTATTTAAACAGAAAGTAATTATTCGAAAATTGTTAAAAAAATTATTTAAACGTTAACATTGTAATATATAACTGATGTTTGATCTAATAAATAATTATGATCATTTTTAAAAATTCAAATCAATAAATTTTTAATTTAACGCTATTTTATATTGACCAATAAAAGTTATATCTTTGAATGTTTCAATAAATTTATTTATCAATTGTCAAAGAATGAAATTGTCTAATTAATAGGCTATTCAAAAAAACTTTATACGACGTACACATTACACAGTAATTAATATTTTTAATTGATAATTATTTCATATATTTAGTTTTGTTTTAATAATACACACAAGCAAAAAATACCTCGCTCCTAACGTCGCTCGGTTGAATTTTTATATATTATATTATTATGTATAAATTAGCCAATTTTAAAATATAAAATAATCGATGCAACTTATGAATTAGTCTAGGCGCCCAGAGGGTTTCGTATGAAGTTAAAGGTCCCACCAAGCAAGTAGGTGATTTTTATGTATTTTGAGCCGCTGAATCCGAATTTGCAACTTGCTTTTCGCACAAGTGGTCGAGTAATTTGTTATTAACAAATTAATTGTTTAAATTGCTATAGTTTATGAACTACAATAGATGCAGTAATTTTCTCTGCGAAAACTTGTTCTTTAATAAAAAAAAAAATCGTTTTTTTTGCATGTCGATTCGATAATCAGAACCAGAGATATGGCAAATATATTGCAACAAAAAAAATAGAGACGTAGCGCAATCGCGGAAAGCCCTGGTAAAAACCTTATAACTCGACGACTAATGGATATTTTTTAAAGTTCAAAATGTGTTTAAAAAATGTCAGAGTCTGAGCTTTAATGATAAATTGTTATATATTCCTTTCAAATGTTGATAAATAAGCTAGAATGATTTGAAGGAGAAGACATTTTCAATTTTTCAGAATTTTGTTTGTTTATAACGAAATAATATAAGTTAGCGAACAAAATATTTCTATATTTTTGATATAGAATGATAGAAAATTTCATCTAGTTTAAGAATCTGTCCGGTTTTTTAAATTTAAGTAAGTAGAACCTGAGATATCGCCAATTTAAACTGTAGCGCCAACTCCTTGCAATACGACATATGTGTGCAATATGGCTATCGCTTTCCTTATAAAAAATTCTTTTATTATAAGGTAAGTAATTTCATTCTTTTGTAATAAAATTAATTTCAATTCTGTATTTAGGAATTAAATGAAAATTTAATAAAAAAGGATTCAGCTAAAAATAGATGACTCTAATAAATCGAAAAGTTAAACAAATTTTTTGAATAAAATAGATTGTTGTTTTTTTTGCAATTGCAAAAAAAATAAATGTAAAATTACTCCATAAGTTGAGTAAATTGTTTACAATTGTAGTAGAAAAATCAATGATTATTTAAAAGCCTAAATCTACTTCATCTCCATGTATTATATTATGGCCATTAGTATTATGACAAAGTATATAAAATAGAGTCAAAAGTAATTTTATTGGAAGAGAATAAGATTACTTACCTTATAATAAAAGAATTTTTAATAAGGAAAGCGATCGCTATATTGCACACATATGCCGTATTGCAAGGAGTTGGCGCTACAGCTTAACCTTTTTAGTCACGAATTATTTTCACAAAAACACGTATTTTCTATCATACATTAATTTTTAAGATTTATTTACAATCGTATATTCGAAATATATCATATGATACTTATAAAATGAACACTCATTTATATAAAAATGCAAAAAGAATAAAGATTAAACTTAAAGTTCGAATTAAACAATAAAAAAAAGAAAATGACAAAGGGTGCCACTATAGTGGCTCCTGTGACTGAAAGGGTTAAATTTGCGATATCTCAGGTTCTACTTACTTAAATTTGAAAAGATCGAAAAGATTCTTAAACTAGATAAAATTTCTTATCATTCTATATCAAAAATATAGAAATATTTTGTTCGCTAACCTATATTTTTTCGTTATGAACAAACAAAATTCTGAAAAATTGAAAATTGTTTCCGCTTCAAATCATTCTAGCTTATTTATCAACATTTGAAAGGAATATATAACAATTTATCATTAAAGCTCAGACTCTGACATTTTTTAAACACATTTTGAACTTTAAAAAATATCCATTAGTCGTCGAGTTATAAGGTTTTTACCAGGGCTTTCCGCGATTGCGCTACGTCTCTATTTTTTTTGTTGCAATATATTTGCCATATCTCTGGTTCTGATTATCGAATCGACATGCAAAAAAAACGATTTTTTTTTTATTAAAGAACAAGTTTTCGCAGAGAAAATTACTGCATCTATTGTAGTTCATAAACTATAGCAATTTAAACAATTAATTTGTTTATAACAAATTACTTGACCACTTGCACAAAAAGCAAGTTGCAAATTCGGATTCAGTGGCTCAAAATACATAAAAATCACCTACTTGCTTGGTGGGACCTCTAACTTCATACGAAACCCTCTGGGCGCCTAGACTAAATTGTGATATTGTAGTTTTGTACTAAATTAAATTTTTCTATTTTTATAAAAAAGATTAATTAGAGTTACAATGTGCATAAAAATTGTTCAAATACAAATTATATCATGATGAATTAAGAATTTGTTCTACTTAATTGCATTTGAATCAATGAAGAAATATAATAGGAATTTTTTCTTTTTAATCACGTGTTTCAATCACGAACCATGAAATAATCGAAAACAGTATTTGACGTTTACTAGAACTAACAACTGCACGGAAAAAAGAAAGTATTGTTAAAATAAGTTCTAAATCAAGTATATCTAATTTATGTATTAAGGTATTTAAAAAAAGAGTGCCGATATAATTTCAATTAGTTCTATAGCTTGAATTTTAGGGACCAATGTTGGTACTATTATATTATGAAGTAAGAGCGTAAATTCGCGATGCTTACTGCCTTTTTTTTGTATTAAGACTGATCTTTCACCTACTCGATTTAAGGGCAATATTTTGCGGAAAGTGTAATTGATAATCTCTTCTCGTGCGGCTTTTTCTGTTACTAAAATTGAAAATTAATCAATATAGAATTATTTATATAATATATAACTCTTTAAAATTACAAATAATGAATATTTAAATTCGTGATATTCAAGGATTAAAACAATACATGTTTATCTTCCATATTCCGTTTTAAAATAGTTACTTTTGAGTTTTAAATTAATGATTAGAAATTTAAAATTAATATATATATATTATATGATTTACATTATATTTATCAACTGTTGAAAATCGTTACACAATTTATTGGGTTTTACGTTAATAGGTATTAATTATATTGAAGTTTTTCGCTCCTAACGTCGCTTAGTTGAATTTTCTTTTATTATATTATTATGTATAAATGACTAATTTTAAGTAAATAAGAATTAATTAATTGAATTTCGAGTACTGAATAAAATTGAAAATAATTTGATGAAACATAATATAAAAATATATGTACACATGTGCTTAAAGTAAAAAAGCGTATAATTTATTTCAAATGACTATTTCTGACTCTACTTTCATTAGAAAAACAAAGATAGTACGATATTTGATGTAAATTAACTGAGAACTGGGTACTGAGTTACAACTATAATTTCCAGACCTCAATATATGACCATGAATTTGAATTATGAAATTAATTTATAAGTGAAACATGCTTAAAAGAAATTCGTGTTGATTTCTAATAAAAATATCTTCACGAATGTATTTTATATATATGAGATACGAAATTTAGATAGAAAAAATCATAAGATTAAAATACAACATTTTATCTAATTTTAAATTCGAATATTTCGGTATAAAAAAATAACTATTTGCAATTACTTAACAATCCTTTTTGCATCTAATATAAAAATTTAATGAGATACAAATATTACAAAGTGTATGTATTACAAGTAAAGTTTGCATATCATAAATATTATAATTTTTAGAAAATTCTTGATATTAATAGATTATTAATTTGGAAAATTAAATATTTTTTTATTGATGACAAGTAACTTTCCAAAAATAGTTAAAATAATACTGTAAATGTCAATCAAATAACATTTTCATTAAAATAAATTTCAACGCTATAATTATTAAAATAAACATTTTTATTTAACTACAATCTAATTATTATTTTTTTAATATATATATATTAAAAAAATAATAATTTTATTTGATGAACAGTTATATAAATATTATATATTTATAATTGTATAACTAAATTTATTAAATTAAAATTGTATTCAGTTATCATTCAGAGAATGAGGTATTTAAATTAGTTTTCATGAAAATATATTATTTAAAAAGTTACTTGTTAACAATTTTTTATAAATAACATACATTTAACCTTAATTACATTTTCATTTGTACACGTGTTTATATTTAAATGAATTGTGATTTATATAAAAATAGTTAGCAATTCATTTCATTGAAGCAATAATATTTTTAATAAGAGAAACATTAATTTTTAAAGAATATGAAATACCTCATTTGAAAAATTATAATTACATGATATAAAAATATTTCTTTTAATATCGTTTGAACATAAATTTTATGAAATACAATTTTAAAAAATTATTTATTAGATATTTAATTTTTTTAATAGTCAATTATAAAGATAGGACAATACATAAAATATGAATAAATGTTTCTGATTATGTCTATAATTATGCATTTATATGTATGAACTGTCTAGATAGAAGTAGAATTCCTCCTAAAAAAGTAAACATTTCAAAAGAAAATTTACTTATTATTTGCGAAACATTTATTATGGATGCGGAAAAAAATAATATTCTGTAATATCACTCTATAATTTGTATTAAATATGATACAAATCATTGAAAGTACAATTATTTCATTATGTTAAATTTGTCGTTAAAGTTTGATTATATTTTACTATAAGAAGATAAAAAAATTAACTGTCTATCCATTCTATTGCTGAATTTCCATTAAGAGCATGACGAAGCTGCCCGCCTTCTAATAATATTTCCAATCCTAACTTATTAATAAACGATGCGTTTAATCGAGTTTTTTTGCTACAAAGAAAAAATTTGTAAGATTAAACTCTAGTGCGGACAACTCAAGAAATCCACCAAAATATTATACATACAAAGTTATAATAAAAACTTTCGATGTATCGTATTTTAAGGTTAGGTTTGTCGAGTTTAATATCTAATTTCCAATCTAAGCTCATAAAAAAATAACAAGTCCAAATGATTTTATATTTTAACAAAAATTATTGTATTAATATAGCTTTAGTGCGGACAAGTCATTATATTTGTTAAATTTATGAATTTGAAAAGATATTGATAAAATAAAAAAAGCAAAATTCGATTGCTGCAGCTCTGGAATCCCGTTAAAGGAATGTATTAACTTGTAGTGTGTCTCGTGATGATTATTTATTTGAATTTTTAAATTATTCCAATCATTAGTTTTCAAGATATTTAAATTTCTGATTCCAAATGGAAAAATTGTAGTAAATAATATTGGAACCCAAACTTCTCAATAACTAATGAATAGATTTATGTAAAAATTCAACTGAATAATCTTCGTGATACATACTGTATGTTAATGCATCTATTTATTCAAAATTTTAAAATACAATGGAAATATAATCAATATTTATGGGTGGAAGTGTGCTGTCCATTTTACATCTCTTTAAATAATTCATATTTATAAAATTCACATAATATCATATAAAAACTATTAAAATGAGAATCATATATTCAATATAATAGTCAACTATGAATAAAAAGTTTAAAAAATTAAGTGATAACTTATAAATAGTTAAATTATTTTATTGAATACATTTCCAACCTAAATAATTAACTTCATGTTAAAACTAAATTTAATTAGCATTCAATACCACAACTTATTTAAAAAATTTACCATTATTCAAAATTATTAAAAAGTTATTTATAAAAAGTATTCCCGTATCAAAATTTCAAAATTATACCAATTTAATTTTTTATTCTTTACATTAGAGAATTAGTTGTGATGTTAAAATTTGTATGTGAAATGAAACATATATATCGCCCATTCTCTGTGAAATTAGTGGACAAAAAATTTTTTTTCATTAGTAGAGTATAACGACAGTGCAAATAATTCCTTTAATAATGATACAAACAACTATTAACTGTCAATAATACTTTTTATTGCTGGTTAATCATACAACGTTTCAGTCATATTTATGATGACCCTTTTCAAGTGCAAAAAATTGATTAAAATTAATTTATATAACTACACTGAAAAGACGTAGGGACCGCTACAGTCACCCACCTGACCGTAGTTACGCCGAATCCTACAGCCTGTATAGTTTGTGAAATTGGGACCGTAGCGGCGCTGGCCCGAGCTTTGAGAGCGCCGCAAACGACCTCTTGCGGCGCTAGTTACCGCGTCTATCATACGGCTTATTAGGAACTGCTACAAAACGGGACCACTCGAGCGCCGGTCTTGCTCCGTAATGGATTGAAAGAGGGAGCGCCGTTACGGATATACCAGTGTGGCAGGGAGAGCACCGATGTCTTTTCAGTGTATGAGTAACATTCTTTTCCTGAAACATAACATATAAATACATATAATTTTTTTACTTGATAAAATTTACAAAATCAATGACAATTAAAATATCAAAGTCTCAATTATAACCTTTCAACTCTCCAAAACCAATAATAAATATTATAAAATCCATTGAAAAACAATTTTACAATAAACATTGCTATTCAAACAATTAATAATAGAAACCATTAAGTAGTATAGGTTTCAGTCTATAGTATAAATAAGCTATAAAGAAACACGATCAAACAAGAAGCAGTGAAGTCGTTCACAACAATAGTTAAACAGAAATCATAAGGAGGATAACACAATTGTGAGTTACCAAGTTAAAAGATATTTATGTAGTAGGGCGCTGTTGTCGTATGTACCTATTAGCACATGCGTGTGTGTACTTTGAATTAAATGTATTAATCATAAAAAGAATAAGAATAAAAGAGAAAGCGTAAAGAACAATTTGAAAGATTAATTATAGTAAAATAATGAATACTAATATAATTATATACATATATACATATATATATATATATATATATATATATATATATATATATATACACATACACACATGTACATATACACACAAAAACATCACATGTCAAAATAAGAAACATCATCAACTCCGATTCTCAATCCTAAAGTCACCATCAATACAATCTTTAAAAACAGTTAACAACTTTTGTGTATCAAACATTCTATTGATATTATTCTTGTGAATGTGTATATTAATCATTTCAGATACCAATCTTTTATAGTAATTGCACTCATTATCAAGGATTTTAACATTATTAATATCAAAATTCATACTATGACCGGTGTTTAAAACATGAGTATAAAGGGCCGATCTTTCACGTTTATGCAAACAATCAGACCTATGCTCCTTAATTCGAGTTTCAAGAGTTCTACCGGTCTGCCCAATGTAACAACCATTACAATCATTGCAGTTTATTTTATATACAACATTATTTTTTAATGATTTTTTTGTGATATCCTTACCCAATTGTGAATTGCATTTAATTTTGTTGTTAAGACTAAAAATTAATTTAAAATTGAATTTTTTACATATGTTTTTAAATGCAAATTCATGGGACCTTGAATAAGGAAATACAATTATATTATTGGACTCTGAATGATATTTATCATTTAAATTGTGGTGACTATGTTTATTTTGGATAATTCTTTTGTCAATATACTTATTTATAAACTCTATTGGGTAATTGTTGCCAATAAGCATCCTTCTAATAATATTGAAATTCTTCACATGGAACCTTGTGTCTGAGAGTTTGAGAACTTTATCCACCAACGGAAACACTATGCCAATCTTTTGAGAAATAGGTCCATGAGAATGGAAGTTCAAGTATTGTCCCGAGTGAGTGTCCTTGAGATACCAATCCGTAGTGATGTTGCTTTTATCATTGAAATCAAAAAATTTTTTTTCGCTAAAAATTTGTAAAATGCTTCTTTTTATATTCTGGACCACTCAGAATTTTTTGAGATATTTTTAGGGACTAGTTTCAGAGCTACAAAGCTTCAAAGTTGGGCTAAAATCATAGTTTTGACATTTTTGACTATTTTCAGGCTTAAATCACTCATTTGGGTTGCATTTAAGGAATACATTACTGAGAAACTTTTTTCTTTAATGTATTCTAGATTTTCAGAAAAAAGTTATTCCAATGTGCTAATGTAGCTATCCGCTGAGCTAAAACTATTTAAATCATTGAAATACAAGTTTTGGGTTTTCGAACCAAGATATCTGGTCAGAGAAGATCATCGGAGTAGGTTATACATGTACAAATATACCTTAAAAATTTCAGAGTGGTGCGGCTTCTTGTTTTTTTTAAACAATGCAAATGTAACTAAAAATCATGAAAAATGTGATTTTTAGCTACAGTTACTCATTTAAATGTCAACTTGCACTTATCTGTTGCAGATATCCCTTTGTAAGCATTCATAGAAATAGTTGTAAACTTAACAAATATTTAAAAATATGGAAAAATATCTTCTGAAAGGTTCAGAGTGGACCAAACCTTTGATATATGCCTATAACTTTTTTCTAAGATGTATCAGTTACACGATCAAAAACTAAAAATGCAGTTCTACCTATATGTCAGAACTTTTTGTGTTAATTCATGAGAATCTTGTTGATTATTAGGTAATTCAAGTCCAACTGATTTCATCCACTGTGATATTGATTTCAAAATTGCACTATACTGATCTTCAACGAACTGACCAAGAGAGGCTACAAGCTTTGGGTCTCAGATCCTGCTGGAACTTTATGTTAAGTTTTGGTTTGATATAACTAAAAGAGAGCTATAGCCTCAGAGTCTAACGCTGAGTAGTTTCCAAGTTAGAGCACATCACTTATGATTTTTACATTATTTGTTGGCAAATTTTTGTAAAAAATTTGCCAACAGAATCATCATGTAAAAATCATGTAAGTTATCATATAAATCATTGTGTCATATTTGTAAAGTTATTTAATAATTTGTCTAGAAAGTAAGCTGTCAGGTAACTCGACAATTTTATTAAACTTTCTTGTTTAAAAATTTTGCATGAAATTGAATCTGTTCTTTTATTAATAAATTATGTTAATTTCAGGTATATAAAGAATAGCAAGAAAATAAATTACATTTAAAGACTTTTTAGTATCAAACTGAAGAATTTTTGTTCAAGGGTTTGTTGAAAATTTTAAAAAATATGAAATAAGCCATCTGCTCTAACTTGGAAACTAAAACTTATCATAAAGTTACAGTCAGATCTGAGACCCAAAGCTCGTAGCCCCTTCTGGTGAGATACAAAGAGACACGAGTTCAGTTATATATCACTGACAATAAGAAAAATTAAATTAAATAATAATATATATCAATCTCTATTATATGTTGATTGTAAATATTTATTCAAATTAATTCCAAGTTTCTATACACAATTACATTTAATTATTGCTATCATATCATGAGATTCAATGACAAATTGTCTGAAAATGTAAATTATGATACTCAATTTTCATAGGATTTTGTTTGTTACTAATATAAGAATAATAAAACACATTTAAAAAATATAACAAGGATTAGAATTAATGATTTTCTGAAACTAAACTTAATAATATACATCAGTATAGATACTTTAATCTTAACGAATCTCATTGAATGGAATTTAAGTCAGTGTGTGTTATACACTGAATCTATAAAAGAATATTATCATTTACCTGTTATATACATCCATATAATAATATTATTCACCTGCGTTGTTATAAAAAGAATGCTCGTTCACCCTGGACTTATACTGATTATTACCTGTAATTGAAAAAAAAATTATTACAAAGTATCAGTTTTATTATTTAAAGAAATCTTTCTCAATTTGTGAACATAAAATAAAATAAAAACTTATCTGACTCATCATCTTCATAGTCTAATATCCAATACAGGAACTACTTTCATCCACTTCATTAGTAATAGCTGCACGAATTTTTTCTATGTAACTTCCTTTTTTTATGTTTTTTTAAACTCCCAGAACCCGCTTCAAATGACTTACAGTTATGTCAATATGTATAATTTTCTTGAAAATAACTTATAAATAAATCTTCTCTTAACATTTTAGGTGATTTAAAGTATATCTGAGAAAATTTATATTAGTATAATTACTTAATTATTGGATACTGTAATATTTTAAATTAAAAATAACAAGCAATACTTACAAAGACATATTTACAATAAACGATAATTGGCTGTTATTGTTTATTTACATATTATATTTATTTTGGGAATTTTTTAATACATTATTGATGTAAATAACGAATACCAAGATTAAAAAGCAGGCTGTTAATAACAGGGATTTTACATAATCTACAATTACTAACAGAAATTTGTTATCAATATAATAAATATTAAGTAAAAAACCGTATACTCGTTAGAAAGAGAAAGAATGCAATGGGACCTTTCTCTATCTCTTTTTACTTGCATATGCGCAAGTGTAATTACAAACAGATAGAAAAAGGGTCTCATAGTATTCTTTCTCCTTCTAATGAGTATACAGTTCCACTTACACACGAACCTATTGCTCGAGAAGAAAAGTTTCAGAATAAGGCTCGAATTTATAGTCGACACTCAACACTCAGCACTCAGATATCAACCCTCAGATTTCAAACTTTCCTTGTTTTGTATTTCCTATACATGTAGACATGTTTTATAGGGAACACGGAACAAGGAAACTTTGAGATCTGAGGGTTGAGATCGGAGTGCTGAGTGTTAAGTGTCGACTATAAATTCGAGCCTTAGGCCCCTGTTAATACTATTATATAAAAACTGTTTACAAATGTATATTTTAAATGATAACGGTGCATACAAGTTGATACTCAGTTATTAAACATCATTTTGTCTTTATTTCTCTTATAAGAGAGTAAGTTATAATGCTGTTCGATTACTGAATGTTGATTACAAATTCGAGTCCACGGGAGTTTTAAGACTGGTAGGTACGATCGCGCCGTTATCATTTAAAATAAATGTTTGTAAACAGTTTTTATATAAACAGTATTAACGGTATTATTTTTTTAATTAAATTCATATAAGTTAATGTAATCATCAATATTTTATTTATGCTTTTTTTAATTTAAAAATTAAGTGAGCATTCTTTTTAATTTTATAAATAGTCGAATATTACATATCTTACAAATACTCGTGTTAATGTAATTGATGTAGATCTGTCTGATATTCGACTTCGTTTATTCACTTCTTTATAATTGATTTTAATTATTGGTTACAAAACAATGTCGAGCGAGGAAATGTTACTTGACGAAACCGAAATCGTCCATGTAGAAAAGAAAAGACGTATAGCTTATAATAGATGCAGAAAGTTATTCGCCAGTGAAGAGATTTGTTCAGCAAAGTCATTGCGTAAAATATCAGAACAAGTCTTGGAGAAATTCACTAAAAAATTTTCTTGTGAACCTCCATTAACACCTGATGATAGAATTTGTTATAAATGTAGGATAAAAATGTATATTGTCTGCGTTTCAACTGAAACATCACCATGTAATGTTCTTTATGTAAAATATTTCAACAATTTTAATATTTTTATTCAAATACTTCTTTATATCTTTTAATTGTTCTATAGATAGCACCCAAAATACAGAATCACCAGAAGATACATCAGATATTTCAATGCTTGTAGAACAACTTTTACATGACAACGAAGATGAAGTAGAGGTTTCTGTAAAAGATTTTAATATGTTTGTAGATTTATTAGAGAATTTAAAGATAAAATACCACAGTACAGATACACATAAAATAGAAAAAGTCCAAATACTGACCCTGCTACCATTAACTTGGTCATATGATGAAATAAAAAAACATTTTGGTACTACAAATTATTTGATTAACATGTCAAAAAAATTGCAAACTGAAGCAGGTCCTCTAGCAAAACCATCTATAAAAAAAGGTAATTAAAAATATTCATAAAAAAATAATAGGTGAAAAAATGAAACATAATTTAAATAAATTTAATAGAACATTTCAATTTGTTATATAAATGAAGTACAATCAAATTTTGGCAATAATTATTAAAATAAAATATAATTGGTTGAATATTATCCTGGTAAAAATTAATATCAATTAAAAATAATTTTAGGAAATCTTGTTTCTGGAACAACTAAGCAAAATGTAATAAATTTTTATACAAGTGAAGAAAATACCTATATATTACCTGGAAAAAAAGACTGTGTTAAGTACAAGGATGAGGAGGGCAACATTGTTTATGATCAAAAACGTCTTCTGCTTTGTACATTGAAAGAGTTGTACAGATTATTTTTTAATCAATTTTTATCTGATATCCCAATAGGATTTTCTACATTTGCCAAATTGAAACCTAAATATTGTGTATTAGCTGGTAGCAGTGGTACACATTCTGTATGTGTTTGTTCAATTCATCAAAATGTCAAGTTGATGATATCAGGTATTTTCAATTTATTTTCATCATTTTTTACTCGGATAAATTTTTATAATATTAATTAAAAGAAAAAAAACACTTTTGTAGGTTGTAATTTAGAAAAAATGACAGAAGGCTATTCTCGACAGTTTAAGACATGCAAAGATATTTTGCAATTTATCATTTGTAATAAAAATAAAATGTCGATGGCATACAAATGTTATTTTGGTGACTGCGACAAATGTCCTGGTGTTCAACGTTTAGAGTCTTACTTGACCATGATTTTTGATGAAAAAGAAATTGAAGAAGTTATCTATGCACAATGGGTGTTAACTCCTAGAGCCATTTTAAAAAATATTGTAGAGGACGTAAATGATTTCATTCCATCATTTTGTGATAAAATTAAAGCTTTACAGCCACATGCTTTTATTTCAATAGCACAATCTTAATATTTTAAAAAATTAAAAAATGAATTGAAAGAGGATGAAATTATGGTATGCCTAGATTTTTCAGAGAATTATGCTTTTGTTGCTCAAAACGCTCCAGCTGGGTTTCACTGGAATAACGACCAGGCGACAGTATTTGTTACATATATTTATTATGTGGAACATACTCAATTATCAGGCAAAGCATTTGTAGTAATTTCAAATGATTTAAGTCACGATACTGTAGCAGTTTATACTTATCAGCAACTACTAATTCTATATTTAAAAGAAAATTTCAAAGGATTGAAAAATATTTACTATTTTACTGACGGAGCCCCTCAGCAGTTTAAGAATTTTAAAAACATTTTAAATATTCATTATCATAGTGATGATTTTGGGATATCTGCAGAGTAGAATTTTTTTCCAACTGCACATGGTAAAGGTGCATGTGACGAAGTGCGTGGTTCTGTTAAAAGAGCTGCAGCTAAAGCAAGTCTCACACTTCCAGCAACGCAACAAATTTTGGATGCAGTTACATTGTACGAGTGGTTGAAAAATAAAGGAAACTATACAAATGTTGATTTTGCTTACTCACCAGAATCAGATTACAATAAAAATTTTAAAAAACTGCAGAATCGTTTTAAAAATAGAAACAGGGTGAAAAACTTACAAAAGCAACATTTTATTAATCCAATAGCAAATGGCAAAGTAAAATGCAAATTATTTTCTAGTTCAGTAGACTCCATTGAAGTAACAGTAATTGATTAATTATTATATCTATGTTTTTGCATTTTTTTATATCGATGTTAAATTTTTAAATATACTGTAAATAAAGAATTCAATAATCCTGTCTATATTTTAATTATAACATGCAAATTTTTTTAATATATTTAAAACCTTTAACGGGTAGTCGGAGCTGTTGGAAACAATTTTTGCTTTTTTTATTGATAACTTTTTAATTTTATTATTTAAACAAATATAATGACTTGTATGCACTAGAGTATATTAAGAGAATTATTTTAGTGAAATAAGAAATCAATTGTGTTTTTTATTTTTTCATAAGATTCGAATGGAAATTAGACATAAAACTCGATAAACTTCACCTCAAAATAATATTTATTAAAAGATTGCAAGTAACTTTTTATTCCTAGTATTTTGGTAAATTTCTTTAGTTTTCCGCACTCAAGTTTAAACTCACAAATTTTCTTACTGTAATAAAAAAATTCGATTTACCGTACCCTATTAAAAATATATACGTATTTCCAATACGTATTTTTACTACGTATCTCAATTACGTAATAGAATTACGTAACTCGATACGTAGCTAAGTGTTCGAATTCGTGATGTGATTCTTATACGTATTTATTTAAAAAATACTTAACTTTGATACGTTTTTCTTGTAAAAGTACGTAATTTTTAGACCTATATGCACTTAAAATATGCTAATAGAGGATACATATTTTAACTATATATAGGTCTAAAAATAACGTACTTTTACAATAAAAATGTATCAAAGTTACGTATTTTTTAAATAAATACGTATAAGAATTATGTCACAAATTCAAACACTTAGCTACGTATGGAGTTACGTAATTCTGTTATGTAATTATGATACGTAGTAAAAATACGTATTGGAAAAACGTATACATTTTCAATAGGGTACTGTTTGCACGTATACTTGGAATTAAAATATTACTAGACTATTTGAGAAGGGGGGACCTCCGTCATGCTCTTAAGGAAAAATGTTTAAGTTTCTGAATTTAGTTCATTTTTTATTATATAGACAATATTTATTCAATATAATTATACTTATATTGTTTATTAGAAATTTAATTTTCATCTTCAATTTTATGATTCTTACCTTACCTAAGTAGTTCCTGTATTGGATATCAGACTATGAAGACGATGAGTCAGATAAGTTTTTATTTTATTTCATGTTCACAAATTGAAAAAGATTTCTTTAAATAATAAAACTGATGCTTTGTAATAATTTTTTTTTCAATTACAGGTAATAATTAGTATAAGTCCAGGGTAAACGAGCATTCTTTTTATAACAATGCAGGTGAATAATATTATAATATGGATGTATATAACAGGTAAATGATAATATTCTTTTATAGATTCAGTGTATAACATACACTGACTTAAATTCCATTCAATGAGATTCGTTAAGATTAAAGTATCTATACTGATGTATATTATTAAGTTTAGTTTCAGAAAATCATTAATTCTAATCCTTGTTATATTTTTTAAATGTAATTTATTATTTTTATATTAGTAACAAACAAAATTTTATGAAAATTGATTATCATAATTTACATTTTCAGACAATTTGTCATTGAATCTCATGATATGATAGCAATAATTAAATTTAATTGTGTATAGGAACTTGGAATTAGTTTTAAAAAATATTTACAATCAACATATAATAGAGATTGATATATATTATTATTTAATTTAATTTTTCTTATTGTCAGTGATATATAACTGAACTCTTGTCTCTTTGTATCTCAACGGGAGGGGCTACAAGCTTTGGGTCTTAGATCTGGCTGAAACTTTATGATAAGTTTTAGTTCGTTATAACTAAAAAAAAGCTCCAGCCTCAGAGTCTAACGCTGAGCAGTTTCCTAGTTAAAGCAGCTGACTTATTTTATATTTTTTAAAATTTTTAACAAACTCTTGAACAAAAATTGTTCACTTTGATACTAAAAAGTCTTTGAATGTAATTTATTTTCTTGCTATTTTTCTTATACCCGAAATCAACATAATTTATTAATAAAAGAGCTGATTCAATTTCATGCAAAATTTTTAAACAAGAAAGTTTAATGAAATGGTCGAGTTAACTGACAGTTTACTTTCTAGTTAAATTATTAAATAACTTTACACACATGACACAATGATTTATATAATAACTTGCATGATTTTTACATGATGATTCTGTTGGCAAATTTTTTACAAAAATTTTTTACAAAAATTTGCCAACAAACAATGTAAAAATCATGTAAGCTATTATATGAATCATTGTGTCAATCATGTACAGTTATTTAATAATTAAAAAGAAGTACAATAGCAAGAAAATAAATACATTTAAAGACTTTTTAGTATCAAAGTGAAAAATTTTTGTTTAAGAGTTGGTTGAAAATTTAAATAATATGAAATAAGTGATGTGCTCTAACTTGGAAACTGCTCAGCATTAGACTCTAAGGCTATAGTTTTCTTTTAGTTATATCAAACCAAAACTTATCATAAAGTTCCAGCAGGATCTGAGACCCAAAGCTTGTAGCCTCTCTTGGTCAGTTCGTTGAAGATCAGTATAGTGCAATTTTGAAATCAATATCACAGTGGATGAGATCAGATGGACTTGAATTACCTAATAATTAACAAGATTCTCATGAATTAACACAAAAAGTTTTGACATATAGGTAGAACTGCATTTTTAGTTTTTGATCGTGTAACTGATACATCTTAGAAAAAGGTTATAGGCATATATCAAAGGTTTGGTCCACTCTGAACCTTTCAGAAGATATTTTTCCATATTTTAAAATATTTGTTGAGTTTACAACTATTTCTATGAATGCTTACAAAGGGACATCCGCAACAGATAAGTGCAAGTTGACATTTAAATGAGTAACTGTAGCTAGAAATCACATTTTTTCTGATTTTTAGTTGGATTTGCATTGTTTAAGAAAAAAACAAGAAGCCGTACCACTCTGAAATTTTTGAGGTATATTTGTACATGTATAACCTACTCCGATGATCTTTCCTGACCAGATATCTTGCATTCCAATGATTTAAATAGTTTTAGCTCAGCAGATAGCTACATTAGCAGATTGGAATAACTTTTTTCTGAAAATCTAGAATACATTAAAGAAAAAAGTTTCTAAGTAATGTATTCTTTAAATGCAACCCAAATGAGTGATTTAAGCCTGAAAATAGTCAAAAATGTCAAAAATATGATTTTAGCCCAACTTTGAAGCTTTGTAGCTCTGGAACTAGTCCCTAAAAATATCTAAAAAAATTCTGAGTGGTCCAGAATACAAAAAAAAAGCATTTTACAAATTTTTAGCGAAAAAAAATTTTTTGTCCACTAATTTCACAGAGAATGGGCGATATATATATATATGTATATATTATCTTATAGTAAAATATTTTATCACCTTGTATGAGAATTATTTTGTAAAAGTAGAATAATGCTGCGAATAAATGCTGTAATTATAAGAAAATATTGAAAACTGTAAATAACAATAAAAAGCGTTAGGCTAGAAATAAATAGTGATTGTCACATAGCATGGAAGATTTCACTGAAATATTTCGAATGATTCGACTGGAATATTTCAATGGAACCTTTCATGCAGATTATTGAAAGTCTTCACGGAATATTTCAGAATATTCCACTGGAATCTTCCATTGAAAGCTTCCAGGAATATTTCAGGAATATTTCAAAGGAATGTTCCAAAACTTTTTCGAAATATTCCATGTAATATTCACGAAAGATATCTAAAATATTTCATAAAATATTCCATGTAATGTTTATGAATATTCCAGTAAAATATTTCATGGAAGATTCCAGAAAGATTCCATAAACATTTCGCTGGAAGATTCCGATAAACTTTAAAATCGTACAGCGGATAATTACATAAATTTTTCAGAACTAGTCAACTAAATATTCCACAGAAAAATTTAAATAATCTTCCAGTGGAATATTTCATGAAAGATTTCAGAAAGATTCCATAAACATTTCACTGGAAGATTTCAAAAAACTTTAAAATCGTACAGCGAAATATTAGATAAATCTTCTATAAATATTCGACGAAACATTTCACAGGAAGATTAAAGTAATCTTCCGATGAAATATTTCATGAAAGATTTTAGGAAGATTCCGATAAACATTAAAATCGTACAGCGGAATATTACATAAATCTTCTATAAATATTCCACGAAATGTTCCACAGAAATATTTAAGTAACCTTCCAGCGGAATATTTTATGAAAGATTTCAGAAAGATTCTATAAACATTTCACTGGAAGATTCCAAAAAACTTTCAAATCGTACAGTGGAATATAACATAAATCTTCCATAAATAGTCAACGAAATATTCCACAAAAAGATTAAGGTAATCTTCCAGTGGAATATTTCATTAAAGATTTCAAAAAGATTCCAGAAACATTTCACTGGAAGATTCCTAAAAACTTTTAAATCGTGCAGCGAAATATTACATAAATCTTCCGTAAATGTTCCACGAAATATTTTACGCAAAAATTACAGTAATCTTCCAGTGGAATATTGCTTAAAAGATTCTAGAATGATTCCATGAAGTTTTCGTTGGAAGATTGCGCGGAACGTTACGGGAGGTTTCCAGTGACGCCGATAAGGGGATGTTTGTTAAATGGGAGTTTTATCCCCAAGCGGTTGAAAGATACCTCACTTGCTATAAAAGCGAAAGGGTATCAGCACTTTGATGTGCACAGTCGAAGCGAATATTTAAATGCGATTTTATAACTAAATGTTTATGTATGCGTATATGTATTGATGTATGAGTGTAATATATTATTATATAATCTATATATTATCCCCTCACAGCATTTCACATTTTCCAAAAATCTTCCAGGAACATTTCATGAAAGATGAAAGATTACCCAAACCTTCCATTTTTTAATCTCTTAAGAGTATTCCATGGATTATTCCAATGTAGGAAGAATCAAGGACACACGAATATTATAGGAATATTTCACGGAAGATTCCTGAAATATTCCAAATCTTCCGTGCCAATATTCTGCGAATCTTCCACAAAAATTTCACGGAAAATTTCACGATAGATTTCTAAAATCTTCCAGAAATATTTCATGGAATATTTCATAACAAATTATTTAAATCTTTCGTGCATATTCCATGAAAGATTCTTTAGATCTTTCGTTTATATTCCATGAAAGGTTCATAAAATGTTTCAAATCCACTGTTCCCATATTCCGGAAATTTTCAATAAACGTTCCAACGGAATATTTCATGAAATATTCCTGCAAGATTCCTGAAATATTTCAATAAAAGATCTGAGATGTCCTAGATCTTCTAATGATATATTCTTAGAATCTTCCAGCAATATTCCATGGAATATTCCAATGTAGGAAGAATCGAGGACATACGAATATTACAGGAATATTCCATGGAAGATTTCTAAAATATTTCAAATCTTCGCTGCCAATGTTTCAGGAAGCTTCCATAAATATTTCATGCTGTGTGGGTTGTTTATTATTATTTATACATTATTTAAATGTAGATACTGCAAATAACCATAAATAACTGTAAATAAATTGAAGAATACAATTATTAAAAATAATTCAAAATAATTTTGATTTTAGTTTTTTCTACAACCAACTTTTTTTAATGAATATATATATATATACATGGAACATTTCAAACCAACTGGAAGAGCACAAAAATAAAAATCTCTGAAAATCTGGGAATATATCCTGCCTGTTACTCAAAATGTGTAAAAAAATTTTCAAGGATTTAGATCGGGAGGATCAAGAGCCATAGATTCTTGAAATTTAGAAATTTTTCAAAATTTTTGGAAAGGTCCCGACTTGATCATTTTTTTTCCTGAAAATCCTAATATTTTAAAAAGAAATTCATGATAATACTTCTTGTTGTTAATGAAAAGCAGAGTTAGCATGATTCTTTACAGACCTGAATTTTGAAGTTTTCCATTGGTTCTTATATGTATTACATGGTAATTGAAAATACTCATTGCTCCCCACTTCAGAAATTTCTTTTCGTGGGCTTATTTTCCTCTATTTCACGTGAACTTTAAAATGAATTTTTGATCATGTAAGTCAGAGCCATCAATAAGGAGTTAAAACAGTTTAAAATATATATTATCATGTATGATTAATTTTTATATTGAAAATAAATTAGACATGAAAATATATATTTTAAACTGTTATAACTCCTTATTGGTGGCTCTTTCTCACACAGTCAAAAATTTATTTTTAAGTCGATAAAAAATAGAAGGAAATAAGCCCTCGAAAAGCAATTTCTGAAGTAGCAGACAATAAGTAATTTCAATTACCATGTAATAATATAAGAACCAATAGAAAACTTCAAAATTTAGCTCTGTAAAAAATAATGCTAACTCTCCTCTTTATCTTGAACAAGAAGAATTCTCATAAATTTCTCTCTAAAACATCAAGATTTACAGAAAAAAAATCATAAAGTTGGTACTTTTCCAAAAATTTTGAAAATTTCCAAATTTCAAGGATCTATGGTTCTTGATCCTTCAAGTCTAAATCCTTGAATATTTTTTTACACATTTTGAGTAACAGACAGAATATATTTTCAGAGTTTCAGCGATTTTTATTTTTTTGCTCTTCCAGTTGGTGTAAAATGTCCCATATATATATATATATATATATATATATATATATATATGGGTCAATCCACGTCAAACGGATAATGGCTCTGTCCAAAATTGTAGATCACTAAAAAAGTCGTGTATGGGCTCAAAATTTTCGTCTTACACTCTACTTTCTTTTGCAATGTGGCGATTTTGAAAAATCCAAAATAGCGGCCTTAATATGGCGACTCAAACCTAGAAATTTCATAAAAAATTTTCAAAAATTAATTTTAATTCATTCAAATCTGATTCTACATATTTTTTATATCAGAAATCAATTTAGCGTTCAATTTTACATGAGAATATAGTATTGCACTCAAGGTAAAAAAATTTTACAATATCATCTAGAGGTCATATCGCGATACAATAGTTATTTCTCGAAATAATCATTGATAATCGTTGATTAGTAAGAAAATGAAGATACTGATAGGTAACTCGAGCCACTGAATCCAAATCTGATATCCGCTTAACCCTACCAGTCTCCATCAAGGTCATTTGAAGGTCA
The DNA here is from genome assembly GCA_017163975.1 of Anastatus disparis. Classification (NCBI taxonomy): domain Eukaryota; kingdom Metazoa; phylum Arthropoda; class Insecta; order Hymenoptera; family Eupelmidae; genus Anastatus; species Anastatus disparis. The sequence goes on along the minus strand of JAFFSR010000328.1, from coordinate 5,151,527 downwards.
AATCGCGAATATCTTCTATTATTTGATAAGATTAAGACACCTATAAGTTTTACGTGATGCTGGATCCGAATCCGAGATCTGTTGGAGTGTCAAATGACGTAATTACAGAAAAATTCGTTTTAAACTGTGGTTTCTTGGAGAACAAAAATTTTCTTTCAGTCAATATTTGATTAATTTTTACGTTATTACGTCGTTTGACACTCCAATAGACCCCGGTTTCGGATTCAGCGACACGTAAAACTTGAAGGTGTCCTAATGTTATCAAATAATAAAAGATATTCGCGATTGGACTTTCAAATAACTTTCATACAGATTTTATAGGGTTAAGCGGACATCAGATTTAAATTTAGTAACTTGTTATCTATCAGTATCATTATTTCCTCACTAATCAACATTGATCAATGAGTAATTTGAGAAATAACTATTATTTCCCGATATGACCTTCCGATGACATTGTAAATTTTTTTTACCTCGAGTACAATACTATATTCCTATGTAAAACTGAACGCTGAATTGATTTCTGATATAGAAAAATATGTAGCATCTAATTTGAATAAATTAAAATCAATATTTGAAAATTTTTTATGATATCTCTAGGTTTGAGCCACCATATTGGAGCCGCCATTTTGGATTTTTTTAAATCGCCACATTGCAAAAGAAAGTAGAGTGTAAGACGAAAATTTTGAACTTATATACGATTTTTTTGGTGATCTACACTTTAAGACAGAGCCATTATCCGTTTGACGTGGATTGACTTATATATATATATATCTATATATATAGATAAATAATTGCCGAAAATAATCATTTTTTATCATTATATTATTTTCACAAATTTCATTATTATTTATTTATCATATAACAATTAATTCATAGCATTTTTCATAATTTCTTTAATTTTTCAGTTTTTAAAGTAAAAAAGCAGTAAACTAAATCAGTTAATATAAAAGCAATTCTTTTGTGAATATCTTTGGAAAAAGTTCATTAAAAATAAATGAAAATTCTTAAGAGAATTTTTATTTTCAATAATGGTTTTGACGGAGGAAGATAAATTGATTTTTAAAAGGCAGGGATTGTATAGTGGAATTGCTTTCATATTAACTGATATTCTTATATTAGAATTTAATAACATTTTAAACCAGTGCACCTCATTAGACATGCAATTAACTTCACTAATTTAGAGACTACAATATGTTAATTCAGTACTGATTGATGGAGAATTTATACGGTTATTATTTACCGGAGATTTAGAAAAGAGTCACCGGATTGGTGTGTATTATAGTAATAAGGTAATTCATATATATGACAGTTTGAATCTTACATATTTACAAGATGAGTATAAGATTTATATAAACAGATTATTTCCAAACAAATCAGAATTAAGCACAGTATTCGAAACAGTACAATCACAAACGAATAATTATGATTGTAGCGTTTTTGCAATGGTTTTTGCTGTTGCAGTACTTTATAATTTAGGTCCGTGTTGTTTAAGATATAATGTTTCTCAAATGCGATTACGTTTATAAAGAATTTTTAAAACGCAAAAATAAAAATGTTTCCAGTTTTACAAAATTATAATAATGCAAAAATTAATTACGATAATTCACCAGATATGATAAAAAGGAGTTTTTGTCATGAGCAAGGTCTTAATCAAATACCATTTAATTTAGATTTCGCCGAGCTTGAAAAATTATAAAAAAACTTACAAATGCATTTATTGCCACAACAAAAAAAAATCATGGAAATGTATCGTAAACAAAAGAATTTGAATCATGAAACAATTTCGATGGAAATTGACAATAACATTTCAGATAGAAATTTTTAAAAACCAGATAATGATATAATGGGAATCGATGACATCCACTTGAATTATAACGATAATAAAATTGGGACAGTTAAGATTAAATTAAATGAAAAAAAAAAAGAATAAAAAAAAATAGATGAAAAAGAAACTTTATTTGTAACAGAACTTAAAAGCTTGACGAAGCTGCCCGCCTTCTAATAATATTTCCAATCCTAACTTATGAATAAACGATGCGTTTAATCACGATTTTTTGCTATAAAGTAAAAATTTGTAAGATTATACTCCAGTGCGGACAACTCAAGAAATCCACCAAAATATTAGACATATAAAGTTAAAATAAGAACTTTCAATGTATCGTATTTTAAAGTTAGGTCTATCAAGTTTGATATCTAATTTCCAATCCAAGCTCATAAAAAAATAAGTCTAAATGATTTTTTATTTTGACAAAAATTATTGTATTAATATAGCTTTAGTACGGACAAGTCATTATATTTGTTTAATTTATGAATTTAAAAAGAAACTGATATAATAAAAAAAGCAAAACTCAAGTGATGCAGCTCCGACATTCCGTTAATAGGAAAATGGTAACAGAAGAATCACATAAATATAAAAAAATTTCAGAAAAAGACATTATTGTGGAAATGCGAGAAACAAAAAAGTAATAATAAATTAAAACTAAGACGTGTTCAAGAAACTTTACGTAAGAAAAGAGCATATATGAAAATGAAAAAAGGACAACCGAATAAATATAAACAGAAATTAGAAAATACTAAGATAAAAAAATGGCAATTCAAGGAAACAATGAGTACTGATAAATTGGAACAAGTACGTGCGAATGAGGCTTTACGTAAGAAAGTAGCTTATATAAAAATTAAAAAAAAACAACCAAAAAAATATGAAGAAAAATTAGAAATTATTAAGTGTAAACGATTGAAAATTAAAGATAATAATTATAATGGAAATTAGAATAATAATAATCATAATAACAATAATAATATTGTATTAAACGAAGTTATTGATAAAACAATAAAGAGCAAAGTAGAAAAAAAATTAAAGAAATTAAATAAAAAAATATTAACTGAAAAAATTAATTTGAAACTGATTGGTCGTATGGCAAATATATATTTCGATGAAAATCTCATATCTGAAAATTACATTGGTTCCATGACGAATACATGTGTTTATTGTGATGCGCAACATTTTGCTTTTTAACATACTAAAAGTAACGATTTCTCCAATTGCTGTCATAAAGGTAAAGTAGAATTGTTAGAAAATCCACCTTACTCAGAACGATTAATGTTTAGAGCAACTGAATTTACGGAAGAAAGTATTTATTTTCGACGAAATGTTAGGTCGTACAACAATGCTTTAGCATTCGCAAGTTTTGATGCCAATTTTGATACATTGCCGGATAAAGGACCACAAGTTATTAGAATATGTGGACAAATTTACCATAATGTATATGCGTTACATCCTAATAAAGATGAAGCACGTAAATATGGACAATTATATATTTTAGATAATGAAATGGCAACGATTGAACGACATAAGTTTAATACAAACTTAACATTAAAACATTTAGATAACTCAATAAGCGATATTAACTTTCATGCTAAAGCCTATAAAATGATGCATGAAGCAGGAGAAGAAGAACTACAACGATGTGCAAAAATTAATTGTCTTCTGAAAACTGTTACTATGCCTATTGTCCGCAATAATAATTTCGATAAAAATAGATATAATCTACCAACCTGTAATGAAGTAGCAATAGTATACGTTGGGGAAGACGATATGCCTTCTATTGAACGTGATATTGTCATTTACCCTAAGTCTGATAAACCAATTAGTATACTAAGAATTAGCAAACACACAGATCCTATGACATATTCGCTTATTCATCCTAATGGTGGTTTTGGATGGATGTCAAATATGAAAAATAAATTTGGAAAAGCTAATATTAAAAATTTGCAGTTTTATAATTATAGATTTAGTGTTAGAAATGAATTTAATCCATTTCTTAATTAAGGAAAATTATCTCAACAGTTCATTGTTGATGCATTTGTAAAAGTTGAAACCTCCAGATTATATTTCATACGCAAAAACCAAAATGTATTAAGAAGTGATTGTTACAAAGGTGTTATGGACTATTTACATAGCAAAAAAGAATTAGATTATTCAAAAATTGGAAAAATGGTAGTATTACCATCAAACTTCACAGGAAGTCCACGATTTTTAAAACAAAATCACATTGATTCAATAACACTTGTAAATTATCATGGTAAATCTGACCTGTTTGTAACTATGACCTGTAACCCACATTGGAAAGAAATAAATGAAAACTTGGAAATTTATGAAAATGCAATAGATAGACCAGATATTATAACAAAAGTATTTTATCAAAAAGTAGAAGAATTAAAAAATTTAGTAATGAAAAAGGGAATATTAGGAAAATGTATTGCATATAGTTATGTAATTGAATTCCAAAAACGGGCATTACCACATATGCATATGTTGTTATTCTTAGATAAAAATGATAAGTTTGACATTTCCGAAAAAGTTGATGAAATAATAAGTGCAGAAATGCCAAATAGAGATAATTATCCAAAGTTATATAGTATTGTTAAACAATTTATGATACACGGTCCCTGTGGTATGCAAAATATAAATTGTCCGTGTATGGATAAAAATACGAAACAATGTACGAAAAATTTTCCAAAAAAATTTAATAATACAACAACATTTACATCAAATGGGTATCCACTATACAAACGCAAAAATGATGGTGTCGAAATTATTTTCAAAAATAAATTTACAGGAAGAATTGCAGATAATGGATTCGTTGTTCCTTATAATCCTTACTTATTATTGAAATTTAATGCACACATAAACGTAGAAGTTTGTTCCACTGTACAATGCATTAAATATTTATTTAAATACTGTTATGAAGGTCATGATTATGTATACATTAAAATACATCAAGTAAATGTTGATTTTAGATCAGAAAATAAAGACACTTTCCAAAATGACAATAGTGAAAATGTTGAATATGAATATGACGAAATCCAACAATACATTAATACACGATATTTATGTCTACCTGAAGCAATGCACAGATTATTAGAATATCCTTTACATGTTATTCCACATACTATAAAATGTCTGAGCGTTCATGAAGAGAATCATTAAAACGTATTTTTTAAAGAAGGAAAAGAAGAAATGATCATGCAAAAAAATGTTGGAACAACATTAACAGCATATTTTGAATTGAATAGAGAAGATTTCAAAGCACGAAATTACTTATATTCAGAAATACCAAATTTTTATACATTTGATGAAAAACTGAAAAAGTGGAATAAAAGAAAAAAAAAAGAAAACCAATACTCAGTAGAATGTACTTACTAGGAGAGGCCCAGGCCTCCAGATCACGGATTTTGCTCAAACTTTAGGATGAGTTTCTAGATGTCAAAATATGGAGAAAACCAGAATTTTAGACCCTAACGCTCAAAATTTCCCTAGTTATAGGCAATTAGAGAAAATCACTGAAAAAGTAACTAGATTTTCAAACGCCTATAGTTCTTTAGCATTAACAATTAGACACTTGTAATTGTTTTTAAATGAAAGCTGAGCTAAAATCCTTTCGAAATAGCACCTATAGCATATCAAAATATTATTTTTTTCCATAGCTACAGTGTTATAAAAATTGTACTACATTTTAGCATTTATTATTAATTAATGTTTTTAAAAGGAAATTTACGTCAAAATCTTATAACGCTGTAGCGTTGGGAAAAAATATATTTTGATATGCTACAAGCACTATTTCGAAAGGATTTGAGGTCAGCTTTCATTCGAAAATGGTTTTATGCTTCTAACTGTTAATGCTAAAGAGCTATAAGCGTTTGGAAATCTAGTAACTTTTTCAGTGATTTTCTTTAATTACCTACAACTAAGGAATTTTTAAGCGTTAGGGTCCAAAATTCTGGCTTTCTTCATATTTTGACACCTAGAAACTTATCCCAAAGTTTGAGCAAAATCCGTGACCCGGAGGTCTGGGCCTCTCCTAGTTAGTAAGTCCGAATGATAGAGAACGTTATTTTATTAGGTTATTACTATTACATGTGAAAGGAGCCACGTCTTTTGAAGCTTTGCGTACTGTTGATGATGTGATGTACAATTCGTTTTATGAGGCAGTTAAGGCAAAACAATTAATCAATGAAGATAAAGAATGGAATAGATGCTTGGAAGAAGCATCTTCAACAGAATTCCCTCATGCTTTTTGTGAATTATTTGCTTTTATTTGCGTTTTTCATAATCATATAAGTGCACGAGATTTATATGAAAAATATAAAGATAAATTTTACCACCCTACATACGAAAAAAATGTAGGTAAAAATCTTGCATTAAATGTTATTATAAATAATTTAGAAGTCAATGGATTTTCATTAAACGATTTTAATTTACCTAACATAAGTACATTTATAGAAGTAGATAATAATGAAACAATTTTAAATCATAATAATTATATTCTTAATGAATTAGAAATAAAAATAAATTCTTTAAATAATAAACAAAGGCAAATATTCGACTCTACACTAAAAAGTTTTAACAACCAAAGTAAAGAAAAATATATTTTTATAGATGGACCGGGTGGAAGTGGAAAAAGTTATTTACTTAACGTTTTAATGGCTTATTTTAAATATCATACCATACATTATTTATGTGTAGCTTTGACAGGTATAGCAGCGAATATATTAGTCGATGGAAAAACCGTGCATACAACATTTAAACTACCGCTAATTATAACAGATCGTACAACTTGTAATTTTAAGCCTAATTCTGCAGAAGGCAAACAATTAAAGAAAACACAAATAATTATTTGGGATGAAATATCCATGACTTCAATATTTGCTTTTGAAGCGGTTGATCGTCTTTTTCAAGATTTATGCAATGTAAACCAACCCTTCGGTGGTAAAACTGTAATTATATCAGGAGATTTCAGGCAAACATTACCAGTTGTACGACATGGTAGCCGTATGAACATTATTGAAAATTCAGTTAAATTTAGTTTATTATGGCAAAATTTTAAGCAAATGAAGTCAAATGAAAATCTGCGAGTTTCGGATAGTGATAATAATTTTAAACAATGGTTATTAGACATCGGAGAAGGAAAACGCCGCGATATTTTTGAAGATGATAATGAATTAAGTGCTATACCAGATAATTTTAGCATTAAAGAAAATCTTGTTGAAGAAATATTCGGAAAAACAATAAAAATAGACAATACGAATATAACGGAAAAAGTTATTTTGGCTCCTAAAAATAATGATGTTACTGAAATCAATAATAATGTTTTGAATTTAATGGAAGGAAACCATGTTGAATATTTGAGTATTGATACTGCTGAAGATGATAACAAAGAAAATTTAGATATTATGTTACCTACAAAATTTTTAATAAGTTAACTCCTAATGGACTTCCACCACATAAATTACATTTAAAAGTAGGGGCTATCATTAAACTTTTAAGAAATTCAAATGTCAATAAGAGACTTTGTAATGGAACAAGGTTGATACTAAAAAAAATGAATTAATATTCCATTCAACTGGAATTAGCAACAGGTCAAAACAAAGGTAAATTAGTTTTCATTCCAAGAATAAATTTATCTCCATCTACGGAAGAAATTCCATTCAATATGCAACGAAAACAGTTTCCTATTAGATTAGGATTCGCAATGACTATTAATAAATCACAAGGACAATCTTAAGAAAAAGTTGGTGTTTATTTGCCGTCACCAGTTTTCAGTCATGGGCAATTATATGTTGCTCTTTCAAGGACGAAATTTAAAAACAATTTCAAATTATTTTTAGGTGACTACGCTATTGTCAACGGAGAAAATAAAAATGATCAGAACACAATATATACAAAACACATTGTTTATAAAGAGATATTATGAAGAATATGTCAATATGTATTTTATATTTATGTTTTAGATTGTGTTAGTAGTTAAACTCAAAATATAATAAAATATATGGTATTTAATGAAAATAAATATTAACTGACGCTTTCAAAATAGTTTAATATGATGTTGAATCAGCTGTATAAAGGACGCGCTGTTAAATCGGCTGCATGAGGAAACGTGCTGTTGAATCTGCTGCATACAAGGATACGCTATTAAATCGACTACATTAGGGAATGAGCTGTTGAATAGGCTGCAAATAGGGATGCGCTGTAGAATCGGCTGTTTATGGGGATGCGCTGTTGAATCGGCTGCATATTGGGATGCGCTGTTGAATCGGCTGCATATTGGGATGCGCTGTTGAATCGGCTGCATATTGGGATGTGCTGTTGAATTAGCTGCATATTGGGATGCGCTGTTACATCGGCTGCATATTGGGATGCGCTTTCAAATCGGCTGCATATAGGGATGCGCTGTTTAAACGGCTGCATATTTGGATGCGCTGTTTGATCGGCTGCATATGAGGACATGCTGTTAAGTCAGCTGCATATGGAGATGCGCTATTAGATTTGCAATGTCTAGTCTAAGAATGAGACGTTAAAACATTGCATTTAAAATAAAAAAAAATATTATAGCGTCTGGAGCGGAGCCTGTATAAAACATTATAAAAATACGCTCCACTGAAGAATCTAATGTAAAAGTATACAGGCTTGGATGAAAGCTACGTTAGAAAACATATTGACCAAAAAATGTAGGAATAAAAAAAATATAAAGCCCAAGAAAATATAAGGACCAAAAAAAATTGAGACCGAAAAAATATTGGGCCCAAACAATTATAAGGCCCAAAAAAATATGAGGCCCAAGAAAGTATTTGGCTCAATGAAATATAAGGCCCAAAAGAAATTAAGGCCCAAGAAAATATAAGGCCCAAAAAATATAGAGACCGAAAAAATATTGGGCCCAAAAAAAATTAGGGCCCAAGAAAATATGAGGCCCAAAAATATAAACACCGAAAAAATATTGGGTGCAAAAAAATATTGAGTCCAGAAACTTATAAGGCCCAAGAGAGTATAGGGCTCAATAAAATATAAGGCCTAAAAAATATAGAGACCGAAAAAATATTGGACCCAAAAAAATATTAGGTCCAAAAAATTATAAGGTCCAAAAAATATAAGGCCCAAGAAAGTATTAGGCTCAATAAAATATAAGGCCCTAAAAATATAGAGACCGAAAAAATATTGGGCCCAAAAAAATATTGAGTCCAAAAAATTATAAGGCCCAAAAAAATATAAGGCCCTAAAAGTATAAGGCGTAATAAAATATGAGACCCAAAAAAATTTAAGGCCCAAGAAAATATAAGGCTCAATAAAATATAAGGACCAAAAAAAATAAGACCCAAAAAATACAGAGACCGAAAAAATATTGGGCCCAAAAAAATATTGAGTCCAAAAAATTATAAGGCCCAAGAAAATATAAGGCTCAATAAAATATAAGGCCCAAAAAAATATAAGACCCAAAAAAATAAGCCTAAAAAATATAGAAACCGAAAAAATATTGGGCCCAAAAAAATATTAAGTCCAAAAAATTACAAGGCCCAAGAAAATTAGAATGCCCAAGAAAATATAAGGCCCAAGAAAATATGAGGCCCAAGAAAATATAAGGCCCAAGAAAATAAAAGGCCCAAGAAAATATAAGGCCCAAGAAAATATAAGGCCCAAGAAAGACACATTTAAAAAATGCGGAGAAATGGAGAACCGGAGAAACGGAGAAAAAAGTGGTTTCACTTTAATATAAGATAAGATGTACAGAATAAACATATATATATCCATCTATATTATAAAAGATTTTTGCCGCTGTCAGTCTCTCAAAATCCTCCCTCAACTCCTCCTTTTTACTGATAAATTTAGCTAATTTATGGTAAATTTGACCTAATTTATCGTAAATTTCAGCTAATTTATTGTGAATTTTAGCTGAAAATTTTATTTTTTAGCTAATTTTAGCTGATAAAAATTTCATTTTCTAGCTAATTTTAGCTAATTTATTGAGAATTTTAGCTAAAAATTTAATTTTTTGCTAACAAGGAGAGTGCTTGACTTTCGGGAAACGGATTTGACTGAAACTGCGGGATATGATTTTTCGACGAAAAAAAATGAACCCGAGTTTTTTCTTTTCTTTGAATGGGCCCTATGGACGAAGGTAAAGACATTTTTTCGAAAATATAATAAAAAAGAGCATCTATAAGATCTTGAGTAACTAAACAACTAAGACTCTTACAAAAACATATATGGATAATAAAATAAAAAACAGATGCAATGCTTTAATTTAAGCTTAGTTGCATTAAAAAGGCTTCTATGGTTTAAAAGTTACAGGCAATTAGAATATTCTAATAAAATAGCGTAAAAAATTGATGATATGTGTACATTATTGATTATTGAACGAAGCGAGCAGGGGGGTATATATTATAATAAGATTTCGCCGCCGCCGCTGTGTATAAGAATTCGATTTGTCCATGGTTAGCTAGAATTTAGCTAGAATCTAGCTAAAATTAAGTTTAAAGTCAGCTGAAAATTAACTAGAAGTTACCTAAAAGTTAACTAAAAATTAGCTAAAATTTATATTAATTTTAAGCAATTTTAGGTAAATTTTGGTTTGATTTCAGCTGAATTTCAGCTGCATTTTAGATCTATTTATATTATATTCTCTCTATACTATTAAAAGTATATCGTCGCTATCATCGCTGTCATCGTCAGAAATGTTTGGACTTAAATTACAGCGTTAAATTTAGAATCTTTTTACTACTAAACTGACATTTGATAAATCTTTTATAAATCAATTACTGACTTTATTCTTTATTTAATATTATAATAAAACATATACACGTAGCCCTCATAACACACACCATTTAATTAATCATTCTGTCCTGGTATAAAGCTAGGACTTCACAGATGATTAGATTCTTTAAAAGATCATTGAAGATTCACCTCAAGAAAACTTTTGAATAATTAATATTATTTAGTAATTTTCATAAAAGTTATTGAAAAAATTGCAAATTCTTAAATATTTTTTTAAGGTTATAAAAGCAAGATGGGGGTTGGCGCGCTTGCGCGCAGGGGGCTTGCCCTCTAGTTAATATAAATATTGTAAGATCAGGATTTAAGCCACTTTCACCCCCCTTTGGCTCCCCTAGCCCTCCTTCGATAATGCCACTCCTCACATTACATTGTAATTCTTCTTTTTTTTTATTTATTGCCGCTGTATTTTATGCTATTATTGCGATGCTAATAAGCGACGGATGGTCGTCCATATGTTTGTGAACAAAGCATATGTAACGTACAATGGTGCTTGTATCATTCAGCCTAGAGCGGGAATCGAACTTGGAACTTCGAGATTACGAATCCATTGCTCTACCGAATAAGCTATCAACGACCTCCAATTCTTCTTCCAAGTTGTTATTTACGTTATTTGAAACAAAAAACGCCCCTTTGCCTCCCTCCTAAAACCTCACACCCACCCCCTTTGATTTATGTGCTCCCCCCCACGACTCCATCTCACACCTTTCTCTTACTTTGATATTCTGTTGTAATAATAGAGATTGATAATTTTTATTGAAATTTCATTATTGTGATTATAATTTATCTAATTAATACTGCATGATCATAATTATAACTAATGGATAATACAAAACTTCTTCTCTCAATTACATGTAAGTCTGATATTACATTACAATAATGAAAAAATTATATCTTGATTAATATTTTATTTAAATGATTACAAGTACGATTTATTGATGATATTTAGCTTCCTCTCTTCATTTACTTAACTAATATAAATATAGTGAAATTCATATCTTTTACATTAACTTTTGTCTTAAAATTCATCTTATTTACATTTATATAATTTATTTGCATTTGATTAACATTAAGTTAAATTTTTAGCATAATGTTGACTTGATTGTTGTTCTGTGATATACAAGTATGCTTTTGCGCTAAAATTAGTATTCCAATGAATTTATTGTTGGTTACCAGAGGAAACAAATTCATTTTTGAACGAGATGAATTATTATTTTTAACACAGTCTTATTATCTTTTATTTATTAGGAATGAGAGACAAAAATTCATTTTTTAATGAACGCTATAGCTTTTACATAGAAAAATATCGTGACGATATTGATTGACAACAATTGAACCTATACTCAAAAAACTACATAATTATTTATGTCATAATTCAAAAACTTTTGTAATATGTTGTTAACATTAGCTTGACTGCAGTTCCAAAAACTAAATAAAAAAAATGACTACTTTTACATTAAAGTGCAGAGTTGTGACTTTTTTTTTCTTACGTGAATATCTTTTGCATTATTGTCACATACATACATACACATATACACGTGCACTTTTAACATACACATACACACATACATATACATACATACACATATATATGTACATGTAACGGCAGTATCTGGTACTTTTTCAATGTCTAATGGCAGATCCTGGGACTTTTGTCGGAACCTGGGACTTCCCAGATTCCAAACTCATCTAAGGGTTGCATCTGGGCATCCCAGATCGTTCCTGGGACTTTTACACGATCCAATGTTAGAAACTGGGAATCCTAAAATCTATCGAAAGATAAAGTGAAAAATATATACGGGAAAATTGGTTAAGTCCCAGTTTATTTCAGGGAATCCCAGATCAATGAAAATTTCTTTTTGGGGATCCCAGATAAATAAAAATTTCTTTTTTGGAATCCCAGATACCTAAAATTTTGTATAAGACGCTTTCACGACATTTATACTCTTTTGCTGCCTTATTCAGTTTGCAAATTCTTCTATTAACAACATCGTATGACTTCGAGTATTGACGTACTCAAAGTCATAGAAGGTTAGCATCACATCAAACTCAATTTCGATTTCCTATAATTTAAGTCTTTGAATACTCTGTAAGTGGTTTAAAAATAAAGCTCGAAGAAATTTCTTTTTGATATTGATGTAAAAAAACCTGCGAAAATCCATAGAAAAATTCTTTGAATGCCTTTGATAATAAGAATTATAATTTCCACGATAATATTAACCAGTATAATTAGTTGATTGAACTTTCTACATTTAACTTTGGACATATTGAAAGAAAACATACTTTTCATGACATTATAAGTTAAAAAATGCGAGAACATCTAAATTGGGTATAGCAATAACTCAGTGCGTGGATGTAATCCTAAGTTTTCGACTGTTCCTATCATCAACATTAAATAGTATTAAAATTTAGGCATTTAAGATACTAGAAGTCAAAGAATATTAACTTTATATGAATTCAGTTTCCTAAAATAGAAGCCACATTACTTATTACAGCAATTCCACGACAGTAATCTTACGAGTTTTTAAGCTCGTAAGTGTGTTTGTGAACCAAGCACATGTAAGGTACAGTGGTGCTTGCATACATTAGCCGAAAGCGAGATTAGAAGTTAGAACCTCGAGATTACGAATCCAAAGCTATACCAACTGAACTACAGACCGGCTCAATTAACAAAAGTAATATATCTACTGGAAAAAAATTTGTCGTTGATTGTGGGGTCCCGTAAGCAGCGCCTAGTCTGCCTATGCACTAATACGGCACTGTATTATTAATTACAGACAGTCATATTTCTGAATTGTTATACTTAGTTAAATGTTCAACAATACGAATAAGTGAAAAATCCATGACGAGTAAAAATGTCCTCAAACGATACCTTGAGTCCCAAATGCAAATGAGCGTTTATTAAAAACATCATATCCTTAGCATTACATGTATTATTATATTTTATGAAAAACTAAAATGTATTTCAAGTATGAATAACATAGGCTTTTGGTACAGAATAATTCTGTTCCGATCATTCTTGATGAACAAATATGTCTCCGTCCATTTGAAGTGAATACAAAAATGTATGTGTATTAAGGTAGTTCTCCACGTATATATAGCACAGAAATTGTGGCTTGTTTTATCTTTATTTTAATTACTTTATAAGGCATAAGCAAATGTACATCAAAAGAAAAAGGTCTTGGAAAGCAGTGAAAATTTTTTTCGAATCAGTAGAAACTTTATAATAGAGCTGATGATAGAAGACAATCTTCACATCCAATAACGTTGATATAGCCGTAGTTTACCCTTTATTAAGAAGTGTAAAAATAACAAACAATTGTATTTTTATGAGGGGTGCTATTCACAGTCATATGACGCCAATGAGTTACATATGCAATGTTGTAAACATTATTACTAGATTTCGACGACAGTAATCACTAACGGATTCCAAATTATCTTCTTATTCGGTCCAAGACATTTTAACGACATTTTGTACATTATGGCTGCTAATAAGAGTTATAAATACACTTAAATTAAGTAATCTACACTAATAGAATACTGAAAATTTATGCTAATGAAAATACAATCAAAAGCTTTGAATTTACAAATAAAGTCGATATAAATCTATTTTTTCAACTAATGATTAATGAGCTTCTATAATAGTTCAGTACATTTTCCCGACAGGACTCGAAGCTCATTTAGATTACTATGTGTATTTGCGTAGTAGAGCTTCATAAATTGCAATGGTTCAGAAGCTTCGGAAAGTTCGTAGCTATTAGAAAAAATTATACTTCCCAAATTTAGAATAACACTAATTACGTTTCATGATGATGGTAATGCTAAAAAGCAATCATCACAACTAATTAGCTTGCTATAGTCGTAATTTCTTCCTTCATTAAAACGTAAGAATTTAAAGACAAGTTTATATTTATTCGATGTTTTATTTGCAGTAATATAACCCCAACGAGTTAAATAAGCATAGTTGTAAACATTATCACTAGACTCCGACGACAGTAATCGCTTCCGGATTTTGAATTATCTTCTTATTTGGTCCAGGACTTTTTCACGACATTTTGTACATTTTGACTGCGAGTGAGAGTTATAAATACTTTTAAATGAAGAAATCTACATCAGTAGAATACTGAAAATTATTGCTGATGGAAATACAATCAAGGCTTTAAATTTACAAAGAAGGTTGATATAAATCTTTTTTTTTCAATTCATGATTTATGAGCTTTTATAATAGTTCAGTACATTTCCAAGACAGTATCTCAAAGCTCATTTAGATCACTATGTGTATTTGTGTTGTAGAACTACAAAAATTGCAATGATTCAGAAGCTGCGAAAAGTTTGTAGCTATTCAAAAAAGTTATTCTTAATAAATCTAAAATAACATAAATAAGGTTTTATAATGGGACTAATGATAGAAATCAATTATCACAACTAATTTGCTTGTCATAGTCGTTTTTTTTCTTTGTCAAGACGTAATAATTCAAAGACAATAGTGTACTAATTACATGTTTCAATAAAGTCATATAATGCAAGCGAGTTTCATTTGGATAACTGTAAACATCATCGTTACATTCCAACGACAGTAATGACTTTCGAATTCACTTCTCCCTCAGCTTAAGACATTTTCAGGACATTAAGTACATTTTAAGGGCTAATGAGCATTATGAATTCACTCGAATAAAGTATTCTACACTAGTAAACTACTAACAATCATTGACAACTAGTAAAATAATCGAAAAATGTCACATTAAAAATTGAGTTTATAAAACATTTTTTTTGTAATAATTTTGAGCTCCTGAATTAATTTATTTCATTTTCACAACTGTTGCTTGAAGCATATTCAAATTATTATGTATATTTGTGTAGCAAATCTCAATACATTGCAATTCATTGAATGCTTACAGAAGTCTGTAGGCATTTAAAATAACAATTATTTATTAACCTCAAACGACACAAATAAAGTTTTAGAATAGGGCTGTTGATATAAGGCATTCTTCGCAATTGATTTGGTTGATATGGTCGTAGTTTCCTCCTTTTATTAAGAAGTATTAAAAAAACAGACAATAGTATATTTATGAAAGGTATTATTCACAGTCATATAACGCCAACTAGTTACATATGCAACTCGTAAACATTATCATTATTATAATAGTTCAGTACATTTTCACGACAGTATCTCGAAGCTTATTTATATTACTATGTATATTTCTGTAGTAAAGCTGTATGAATTGCAATGGTTTGAAAGCTTCAAATAGTTTGTAACTATTAAAATAAGCTATACTTTCTAAATGTAAAATAATACAAATTAAATTTTATAATGGGGCTAATGATAGAAAGCGATCATCAAAAGTAACTTATTTGTCATAGTCGTTTTTTTCCTTTGTTAAGAGGTATTAATTTGAAGACAAGTTTGTATTTATTCGATGTTTTATTTGCAGATATATAACCCCAACGAGTTGAATAAGCATAGTTGTAAACATTATCACTAGACTCCGACGACAGTAATCGCTTCCGGATTTTGAATTATCTTCTTATTTGGTCCAGGACTTTTTCACGACATTTTGTACATTTTGACTGCGAGTGAGAGTTATAAATACTTTTAAATGAAGAAATCTACATCAGTAGAATACTGAAAATTATTGCTGATGGAAATACAATCAAGGCTTTAAATTTACAAAGAAGGTTGATATAAATCTTTTTTTTTCAATTCATGATTTATGAGCTTTTATAATAGTTCAGTACATTTCCAAGACAGTATCTCAAAGCTCATTTAGATCACTATGTGTATTTGTGTTGTAGAACTACAAAAATTGCAATGATTCAGAAGCTGCGAAAAGTTTGTAGCTATTCAAAAAAGTTATTCTTAATAAATCTAAAATAACATAAATAAGGTTTTATAATGGGACTAATGATAGAAATCAATTATCACAACTAATTTGCTTGTCATAGTCGTTTTTTTCTTTGTCAAGACGTAATAATTCAAAGACAATAGTGTACTAATTACATGTTTTAATAAAGTCATATAATGCAAGCGAGTTTCATTTGCATAACTGTAAACATCATCGTTACATTCCAACGACAGTGATGACTTTCGAATTCACTTCTCCCTCAGCTTAAGACATTTTCACGACACTTAATACATTTTAAGGGCTAATGAGCATTATGGATTTACTCGAATAAAGTATTTTACAGTAATAAAGTTTTGACAATCATCGACAATTGAAGAATCAATCAAAAGTTGTCACATTAAAAATTAAGTTAATAACAAATTTTTTTTTTTTCAATAATTTTTGAGCTTTTATAATGATTTAGTACATTTTTACAACTATTGCTTAAAGCACATTTAGATTATTATGTATATCCAAGTAGCAGATCTCAATAAATTGCAAATTATTGAATCCTTACAGGATTTAGAATCACAATTATTTCTAAACCTCAAACAGCACAAATAAAGTTTTATAATAGGGCTGATGATAAAAGACATTCTTCGCAACTAATGAGGTTGATATCGTCGTAGTTTCCTTCTTCTAGTAAGTAGTATAAAAATAACAGACGAATGTATATTTATTAGAGGTGTTATTTACAGTCATATGAGGACAGCGAAGACCACACAGAACCCTACAGAAAGTAGCATATAGTGAATATTTAGCATTTATAAGTATGGCTACTTATAATATAAAAGTCGAGTATCCCGAAATATAGAAAAGTGTGCAGCTCAGAACCGTGATACCGCGACATTATTCTAAATCATTATTGCGCTTAAGGATACAAACATGATTACCGTCTGACGCCCCAAAGCGCCCTGTTCTTTCCCTTTTATTTTTTTTGTACATTATTATAATTTTTTAATTATTTTTCTTATGTTTTCGCTATATTTTGTAATATTATTATTTAATTATTTAAAATCTTCATTATTTTTTAATTTAATTGCATTTAAGTTTTAATTAATATTTTTCTTATTATTTTTCAATTATTTATTTTCTTTTAAATAATATAATTCTTATTTTAATGAATTATTAGTTATTTATATTTCAATTTATTAAAAATATATTTGATTCTTTTTATTATTTTTATTTATGAATTTTGAGTTATAAACGCACAAAGGCATAGTAAACGCGTGACCTATATACAAGGTTGTTATATAGGTCAAGGCACAGCTGGCTTACAGCGCGCGAGGCAACCTCACAGCGCGCTTATTATGTCGTAATATTTAAGCATATAAGAGCGAGCGAGACGGAGAAATAAAACTCCGAAACTTTGTGAATACTGTAAGCGCGCGCAACTTTCAAAGCTCTCCACCATTGTAAGAGAGATGAAGAGAAGCTCTGCGCGTATAAAAGCACGAGTCTCGCTGACACGCGTGCCTTATTCTTGAATCAACTCAGACAGATAACAATTAGGATATACAAGCGCTTAGGCTTAACGCCCTTTGTTTACCTGAGTTGACATTCAATTAAGAATTTAATATTTTCTTTCTCGGCCGTAGAATATTTTGGCTTAGCAAGAGAAATAATTGGGACATACAAGCGCTTAAGCTTAACGCCCTTTGTTTTTTAAAGCCAAAATTTAAAATAAAATCTAATTTCTCAAACCGATAACAATTGGGACATATAAGCTCCTAAGCTTAACGTCTTTTGTTATCTAAGGTTTTTATTAAAAAAAGAAATTTAAATTGAGCTCTATTGACTCTGGGGACATATAAGCGCTCTAGGCTTAACCCCCAGGTTAATATCAAGAGCTATCATATAAAATAAAATAAATTGAGTTCACGTCTTTAAAGAGCTTCTCTTTTTTTCTCACCGGAGAGTATTTACCTTTTTTTTTGTAAATATATATATATATATTTTTTTTTAAATCAAAATCTTTTAAGATAACTTATATATATATTTCCTTTTATTATTAAAATAATAATACATTAAATACTAACAAAGGAAACGCCTAGCTTTATTAATAAGCTGGCGTTTCATTAACAAAATATTTAACAGCTACCCTCCAATCTGGCCTATTGCCCGAACGGAGCTTATGTAGTTTGTTAAAAAGGGACCTAGTAGCTACACTTCAATCCGGCCTACTGCCCGAACGGAGCTTTTTGTAGTTTACTAGTAAAATATTCAATAGCTATCCTTCAATCTGGCCTACTGCCCGAACGGAGCTTGCGTAGTTTATTAAATACATTAAAGAAAATTATACAAACCGCGCATATAAAATTAAAAATCCATCGCGTTTAAATTATACGGTAATTAATCCAGCATCCAGTTCGGACCATAATTTATTTTATTTGAAAAGTAACCATTACCCACTTGGGTACGTTACAACCGCTTCAATACTGTGGGGAATAAAATTTGGTAATTAAAGTTCATTAAATCATAATTTTATACAAATAATATTATTTCCATACGGAAAACACGCACACAGTGAAGAATAAACAGAACCCTACAGATAGTGGTCTATGCTGAGTATTCAGCATACAAAAGTGTGGCTATCTATGACATAAAAGCGGAGTATATGAGAATATAGAAAAAGGTCCAGTTCAGCACGGTATTACGACGACATAATTCTCAATCATCATCGTACTCAGAAATATATACATGATTACCGCGACAGTGCTGTAGAAAATCTCGGTTGGTGATTAAACCATATGAAATTTATAATTTTATACGAATTATATTGTTACTAGGTGGGAATTACACAGCTACTAACGACCTTACAGAACCTTACATGAATTCGTCCATGCTTAGTATTTTGCGTTTCGGAAGTGTGGCTACTTATGAGATAAAAGTTAAGTATCTCGCAATATGAAAAAGCGTGCAGCTCAGCAACGTAATACGGCGACATAACTGTAAATAATAATCAGCAATAGAAATGAACATGATTATGGTCTTAATGCTGTAGGATATCTATATCAATAATTTAACATTCCAAATAATGAATTTTATACTTGGTCTTTTTTTATAGAATTCTTACACGTAGACAGATGAAACCATAACGCAACTTTAAGAGAGTAATTCATAGTGAGTATCAATTATATCAAAATAATAATATTTAAGAGCAGGCCGGATTCGCTGTCCTTGTCTAATTGGCATTTTTGTTATTTACTCAAGTATTAATCGGTGTATCTGCAAATTGAAGGTTATGCGCAATAGATATTATTATTACAAATATTTATGCACAAGAAAAAAAAATCTATCGCTTTGTTTTTGAGAAAAGTAAGGAACGCGAAAATATTATAAACATAATCTTTTACTTCGGCGTTCCTTACTTTTCTCAAAAACAAATCGGTAGATTTTTTTTTTCTTGTGCATGGATATTCATAATAATAATATCTATTGCGATCAACCATTATTTTGAAGATACACTGATTAATACTTGAGTAAATAACAAACAATTCAATTGTTACTCGGTCGGTATCAGGTTCTACTCCGGCCTGCCGTTAAGGGTTATGCGTAAGTATCCCAGTTTATAAATAGCGAGCTAAGAACTGCAGTACAGCGAAAAGATGAGAATTATAATCGCTTACAGAAACACACACCTGTTTACCGCGACAACATTCAAGGGAATCATAGAAAGTAATTAAAGAATATTTAGTTTTTAATTTATTACCAATGACGTTTTTCATTAATGAAAAATACGCATATAGTAAAAACCATAATAAAACTCAATGGTAGTGGACTATGCTGTGTATTGAGCACACAAAAATGTGGCTATTCAAGTCTCATGCGTAAGTATTCTAGTTCATAAAACCACAAGCAATTTGGCACCGTGAGACAGCGGCATTCTTTAAAATCATTATCGCACCCAAGAATATACACATTATTACCACGACAATGCGTTAGGGAATCTAATTTGGTAATTAAAGCATTTAAAATTTATAATTTTCTACGGATTATATTATTTCCATACGGAAAATACGCGGACAGTAATGATCATACAGAACCCTACAGGAAGTGGTCTATGATGAGTATTTACAAAAGTGATTCTACCTATGGCCAAATATTTGAGTATCTCAGAATCCAAAAAAAGCGTGCAGCTCAGTACCGTAATACGACGACATTATTTTAAATCGTCATTGCGCTTAAAAATACAAACATGATTACCGCGACCATGCGGTAGGGAATTAAATTTGGTAATTAAACCATATTAGAATCATAATTTTATACAGTTAATATTATTTTTATAAGGGAAATACGCAGACAGTAATGTACATACGGAACCCTACAGATAGTGGTCTATGCTGATTATTCAGCGTACAAAAATGCGGCTACTTATGACATAAAAGTGAAGTATCCCAGAACATGAGAAATCGTGCAGCTCAGCATCGTAATACGGCAATATTATTCTAAATTATCATTGCATTTAAGAATATACATATTATTACCGCTACGATGCTGTAGAAAATCTTCGTTGCTAATTAAATCATATTAAATTCATAATTTTATACTAATAATAATATTCATTTTAGTCCAGAATCACGCAGATAGTGAAGACCATAAGAAATCCTACAGATAGTGGTCTGTGCCGAGTATTTAGCGTACGAAAGTGTGGCTACCTATGACATAAAAGTGAAGTATCCAAGAATATAGAAAAGCATGCAGCTCAGCACGGTTATACGGCGACATAAATGTAAAAAATCATTAATAATAGAATTTTACAGATAATTTTCGTTTTAATGCTGCAGGATATCTATCTTAATGATTACACGATGTTAATAATTTATTACATATCAAGTCTTAATGATTAAATAATGTAAATGATTTATTACATATCAAGTGGATTTCTTTCCAAAAATCTTGTACTCTGATGGATAAAACCTTAATGCAACCTAAAGAGACTAAGAACCTAGTCTATGCTGTGTATCAAGCATATCGAAATGTGGGTATTTAAGGATTATGCGTAAGTACTCGTGTTTTCAAAACAGCTAGTAGTTGGGGGCCCTAATACGGCAACATTTCTCTAAATTATCGCAATACATCGCAATACATCGCTAATTCATAACTTTGAAGAGACGGACAGAACGATGATGTTAACTAATCGTATCTTTGTAGAAAAGTTGCATTAATAGGACATAAGTTATATAATAAAAGCTCTATTTGCTTCATATTGTCTACAATTATTTGACTTTCCCTTGATATCAATAATTTAATCAATCGTATTCTGCATCGAATATTCCCAATAAAAAAACAGAGATGATTCGATTTCAGAACTTCGCCCTTTCCGTGGCACGTTAAATATATCGGTATGCATTTTGTCATAGAATTTTACCCTTAACTCAACTCTTTACTTTTTACATATGATAGTTATTACATTATGTTGATGCGATCAACTGCTATATCGACGGTGCTTACGAAGACAATCACCCTCAGATTTGCGACGAAGACTATCACTTCCAGAAGATACGATGAAAACTATCATTTTAATTTTTATGTAAACGAAGACTATCACTTCTGAACTGTTTGCGACGAAAAGAATTGGATTTCAATGTATGTAGACGAAAACTATCATTTTAATTTTTATGTGAGCGAAGACTATCACTCCTGAAAAATTTGAAACGAAAAGAATCATATTTCAATGTATGCAGACGAAAACTATTATTTTAATTTTTATGTAAACGAAGACTATCACTTCTAACAAAGAGCGCAGAAAAGTTATTTTTTATATTTTTTTTTTCATTGAGAAGTGATTGTTTTCGTTTACATAAAAATTAAAATAATAGTTTTCGTCTACATACATTGAAATATAATTCTTTTCATTTCAAATTTTTTAAGAGTGATAGTCTTCGTTTACATAAGAATTAAAATAATAGTTTTTGTCTACATACATTGAAATATAATTCTTTTCGTTTTAAATTTTTCAGGAGTGATAGTCTTCGTTTACATATAAACATTTTTAATAGTTTTCGTCTATATATATTGAAATATAATTTTTTTCGTTTAAAATTGTTCAGGAGTGATAGTCTTTGTACGGCACGTCGATATATCAGTTTTTATAAAAGGCGCAAAATAATCTGCAAGTTGCATTTTCACAAAAGAAGGCCTTATATACCAATAGGTAACCTTTACTCTTATTCTAATAGCTTCAAGTTATTGATGACTCCAAGTCGAGAGAAAATTTCAAATGCATCACAAACTTATATTTGCGTTTTTCTAAAGGAATGCATCCAGTCAAACGTGCACTTCGTATTGATATAGTAAAAGTCGATTTTTCCACGACATCATGAGGGTCTGAACCTATATTTCTAATATAGTGTCATCCTCGTATCGAGTAACCATCCCCTAAACTCCGATGTCTTGGAAAAATACCTAATCTATTGGGTGTTATTTATAATTTCAAAGAACGATGATGAGAACTAATTGACTTTGTGCTCGGAAGTTGCATTAACGGGCGCCGGGGTTTCTTAAGAGTCACACAATAAATTTTTCAAACCCTTCAACCCTTCCGCGACACAGTCAATTTCACAAACCGTACTTTGACATGAAATCTAATTCCAGATTCAAGTTAATACTTTTCACTTTCAACTTTTATGAAATTGTACTGCTACGATCGGCTGCTACATATCAGTTACTATGAAATATACTAAAGCATCCATAAGTTGCATCACCACATTAGAAGGCTTTATTGAATACATCACTTTAAATATCATCCTAATGCCTTAAAGGTATTAACAACTCTAAATAACAGGTAAATTTTGAATTCATTATGAAATCCTAATAGCATTTTTTAGCAATCAATCTAGTCAAACATAACCTTTACATCCGACAAATGAAAAGTCCACCTTTCTACGACAGCATAAAAGTTATAACTTATACTTTGTAACAGAAAATTATCCTAAAATCGAGTGATCATCCCTTGCACTAGGATATTTTGGGACAATACACAATACATCGAGTGTTATTCATTAATTAAAAAGGAACAGATGAAACGATGATGCCAACTGAACAGCTTAGTACATGTAGGTTTAATTAATGATATAAGTCGAACATTTCAAAACAACAAGAGTTCAAACGTGTTTTTTTAGTTGAGAATTATTCTAAAATTAAGTGATTATCGCTGAGACTCGAGTATTTTGGAAAAGTACTTTATTCATCGAATGTCATTTATAACTTCAAAAGAGGCGGACTAAACGATGATATGAACTAACCATCTCTCTGCAAAAGCTCTATTTGATACATGAATTCGATGATTTTCCAACTTTTCCGAGATATCAATAACTTGAATTGCAATTTTCTGCATAAGATTTTCGAATAAAAGACAATGATGATTCAATTACACAAGTTTGACCTCTCCAGGACACAGTTTATACATCGCGAAGTACTTAATAACAGAATTTTACCTTCAATTCAACTTAAAACTTTCTACATTTGAATATTATTACACTATTCCGATATAATCCACTACTACATATCGGTTGCTATAGAATGCGCGAAATGATTTGTAAGACGTATTACCACAACAGTCGGCTTTATAGAATGAGTCACCTTTACTCTGATCCTGATACCTCAAAGGTGTTGAAGACTCAAAGTAGCAAGAAAATTTTAAATGCAGTATTAACCCTGGCGTTTCTGAGAAGGAATCCTTTTAGTCAAACATACACTTTACATCTGGATATAAAAAGTCGACCTTTCCACGACATCATCAGGATCCAAACGTGTGTTCCTAATATAGAATCATTCTTGGAATGAATAACCATCCCCTAGACTTGGGCATTATAGAAAAATACTTGACTCCAAGTTAGGAGGGAATTTTAAATGTATCATAAACTTTTAGTGGCGTTGATATGAGATACGGCTTTCTCTTTATTTTTTGCAACGATTAGAAAAAGATGGATATACTTGACCTACTCTTAATATAGTATAGATGAGATACTAAAAGTTACCATGGGTAATTGTTTCTTCAGAACCAGAAATAATCTATAATAAAATGTCGCTGGAGGTTACATGAAATTAAGATTCGCCTAAATCTTTTTAGATTATTTTTCCATTTCTCCTGCCATACATGATTTCAATTTGTTCTAATTCGATAAAATCGTATTTCTTGTCATCAAAATTAGATCTAGAGCTATGAAAATGTAAATATTCATTTCTTTTTTTAACTTAATAGATAGACATGTTAATCCAATTCCGTCAACTATTTTTTTACGGAAGAAAGACGTTTAAAGTAATAAAGATTCAAAATACTTCAAATTTTCATTACACATTACAATGATGGATCCATTAAAATTAAGGATATTATTCACATTCACAACACATAAGGAGAATGCGCAAGAACGAAGATAAAGAGCAAGAAGTGGATAAAAATATTAGTTTAAGGAAGGATTCAGATGGCGTTATTTGCGAAAATCTTAAATGAAAAAGGGATATGGAATAAAAAGAGTTAAAGTAATATTTAAGCATAATGTAGAATATGCAGAAGAGTCTAGACCTAAGTGTGAAGGCACACAAGAACAGAAAATTGTGAACTATAATTTGATGACTAGTTATAGGCAAGAGAAGAGATAACAAGTTGTAAGAATTTATGTTGAAAGTATGAAAAGAAATAATGAGTCGGACGACGAAAGAAAAATTAAGGATAAATAACAATATTCAATCAGAGATAAAGTGTAGAGGAGGCGGTGAAATTAATTTGACATCTGATAAAAAAATTAATGATATATTTTTAAATTTAATTTTAATACTAGCAAAAAATACCTCGCTCCTAACGTCGCTCTGTTGAATTTTCATATATTATATTATTATGAATAAATTAGCCAATTTTAAAATAAAATAGAATTGCCGCAACTTATGAATTTTGATATTCTAGTTTTGTACTAAATTAAATTTTTATATTTTTATAAAAAAGATTAATTAAAGTTACAATGTGCATAAAAATTGTTTAAATACAAATTATATCATGATGAATTAAGAATTTGTTCTACTAAATTGCATTAGAATCAATGGAAAAATAAAACAGGAATTCATTCTTTTTAATCACGTGTTTCAATCACGAACCATGAAATAATCGAAAACGGTATTTGACATTTACCAGAACTAACAACTGCACAGAGAAAGGAAAGTATTGTTAAAATAGGTTCTAAATCAAGTATATCTAATTTATGTACTAAGGTACTTAAAAAAGAGTGGCAATATAATTTCAAGTAGTACTATAGCTTGAATTTCAGGGACCAATGTTGGTACTATTATGTTATGAAGTAAGAGCGTAAATTTGCGATGCCTAATGTCTTTTTTTGGAACTAAGACTGATATTTTATCTACTCGATTCAAGGGCAATATTTCGCAGAAAATTGAATTGTTAATCTCTTTTCTGGCGGCTTTTCCTGTTACTAAAATTAAAAATTATTAAATGTAGAATTATTTACATAATATGTAACACTTTAAAATTAATAATAATTAATATTTTAATTCATGATATTTAAGGAATAAAACGATACATGTTTATCTTTCATATTCCATTTTAAAATAGTTACTTTTGCGTTTTAAATTAATTGTTAGTAATTTAAAATTGATATATATATTATATGATTTGCATTATATTTATCAACTGTTGAAAATTGTTACACAACTTAATGGGTTTTATGTTGGTAGGTAATAATTATATTGAAGTTTTTCGCTCCTCACGTCGCTCGGTTGAATTTTCTTTTATTATATTATTATGCATAAATGACTAATTTTAAGTAAATAAGAATTAATTAATTTAAGTTAATTTTAAATACTAAATAAAATTAAAAATAATTTGATGAAACATAATATAAAAATATATGTACACATGTACTTAAAGTAAAAAAGCGTATAATTTATTTCATCAAGAGACTATTTCTCAATCTAGTTTCATAAGAAGAACAAAGATAGTACGATTTTTTATATGAATAAACTAGGAACTGGGAACTGAGTAACAACTATAATTTTCAGACCTTAATATATGACCATGAATTTGAATTATAAAATTAATTTTTACGTGAAACATGCTTAAAAATTCTGTGTTTATTTCTAATAAAATTATCTTCACAAATGTATTTTATATATATTCAGTACGAAATTTAAATTAAAAAACCATAAGATTAAAATACACATTTTTGGTAAGTTTAATTACTTAACAATCCTTTTTGCATCTAATATAAAATTTTAATGAGTTACAAATATTACAAAATGTATGTACCACAAGTAAGGTTTGCATATCATAAATATTATAATTTTCAGAAAATTCTTGATATTAATAAATTATTAATTTAAATAATTAAATATTTTTTCATTGATGACAAGTAACCTTTCAAATATAGACTGTCAGACCCACCATACCGAAAACTTTGACTACCGATGGATAATCAACCACTTTTGTGACCAACAATCAACCGATACCCAATGAGGTCGGATTTTTAAGAGTCGCGATATAAATGGCACATACACTAATTTTCTTTCGAAAAAAAGTTTAGAGGTACCTGGCCAGGATTCGAACCCATGCCTCCGCGTTGAAGGCAAGAGCTCTATCCATTACGCCACCGCGCTCTATAACTACAATCTATTGTAATAATTATTTTTTAAATATATATATTGAAAAAATAATCATTT
Source organism: Anastatus disparis (assembly GCA_017163975.1). Lineage (NCBI taxonomy): Eukaryota > Metazoa > Arthropoda > Insecta > Hymenoptera > Eupelmidae > Anastatus > Anastatus disparis. The sequence goes on along the minus strand of JAFFSR010000328.1, from coordinate 5,124,371 downwards.
TATTTGATGAACAGTTATATAAATATTATATATTTATAATTGTATGACTAAATTTATTAAATTAAAATTTTATTCAGTTATCATTCAGAGAATAAAGTATTTAAATTAGTTTTCATGAAAATATATTATTCAAAAAGTTACTTGTTAACAATTTTTTATAAATGACATACATTTAACCTTAATTACATTTTCATTTGTACAAGTGTTAGTATTTAAATAATTTGTCATTTATATAAAAATTGTTAACAATTAAATATATTAAAATTACATTTTAATATATGAAAATTATATTTACCTTAATTACATTTTCATTTGTACACGTGTTTGTATTTAAATGAATTGTCATTTATATGAAAATTGTTAACAATTGAATATATTAAAATTCATTTCATTAAAGTAATAATATTTTTAATAAGAGAAACATTAATTTTTAAAATACATCAACTTACCTCATTTGAAAAATTATCATTACATGATAAAAAAATATTTTTTTTAATATCGTTTGAACATAATTTTTATGAAATACACTTTAAAAAAATTATTTATTTGATATTAAATTTTTTTTAATAGTCAATTATAAAGATAGGAAAATATATGAAATATGAATAATTTTTTTCTTATTATGTCTATAATTATGAATTTATATTTATGAACTGTCTAGATAAAAGTGAAATTCCCCCTAAAAAAGTAAACATTTCAAAAGAAAATTTACTTATTATTTGCGAAACACTTATTATAAATGCGGAAAAAAATAATATTCTGTAATATCACTTTAAAATTTGTATTAAATATGATCATTGAAAGTACAATTATTGTATCATGTTGAATTTGTTGTCAAAGTTTGATTATATTTCACTATGAGAAGATATAAAAATTAACTGTCATATTTAACTGATGTCTTTCCATTCTATTTCTGAATTTCCATAAAAGGAATGTATTAACTCGTACACAGTAAAAAATTTTTCGGAACTTTACATCGCTGAGCATGGTAAGTATCGGGACCCTTGCTGAGCGTGTTATATACACATGAAAACCGGTAAAATTACATAATCCATCGTTTCTAACCTACATTCGATATAATTTAATAAAAAATATACGTTGAACGTTTGTTACTCATGACACTATGAAATTTGAAAAGATTATTCAATAACTTTATGTTAAACATCAATTAATAAGGATAAAATATTTCTTATTGTGTTTGAAATGTGTTTCATACTGTCACGAAAGTTCACGTATGTCATGTATTTTTACCGGACAGCCATGTTGATATTGACTGTAAAGGCCATTACACTCAAAAAGATACAAGTTACAGATACAGTGACAGATACAAAATTACATTGGCTAGTATATCTATATATAAAAAAGTACAAGAGACAACGCATTTGTTTTTCACATATAGAGATATACCAACCAATATAATTTTGTATCTGTCACTGTATCTGTCACTGTATCTGTAACTTGTATCTTTTTGAGTGTAACGGCCTTAACATTACACTGCTAAGCACGAGGAAAATACCGCAATCATAGTAGGACCTACGCTCAGCGATGTAAAGTTACATAAAATTGTAACTTCACATCGCTAAAACATGTAATTATTTACAGGAAACTGGTATAGTTACCAGAAAATTTTTCAAAGTGTAGTATATGGGTAAATCTTTCATAATGTTAAAATTTCACCTGCAACAAATTAAAAAAAAAAAAATACAGGCACACGTATAAAACTAATTTTCTCTGAATGTTGACGTATTATAATAAAAAAAAAATCGTGTTACTCACTTTTAAGGGTAGTCTTTTCAACAAACATCAAAAGACAGATTTTCGAGTAAATTTTTCATAGTGTTAAAATTTACTTTCAATAAATTAAAAAAAATTGAAGACACATGTATCAAATTTATTTTTTTTAAATGTTGATATATTAAAATGATAATAAAAGAAAAAATCGCATTACTCACTTTTGAAGATAGCTTTTTTTAATATAAGACATTTAAATATATTCATTATTATTACACCCAGGTATAATATTTTACATATCTCAGATCAGTTTTTTAAGTATTTTGGGCTATAATAGATCATTCTCCATTGAGCTTTTTCATTTTTACATGTTTAATATGTTACAGAAAATATTTAAATACGCAATTTACATTAATAATTACAAAATTTTTTGTAATAAATAAAATATGCCAGAAATGCCAATTTTTTTGGAAAATTCATTTTTGGCGATTCGGGTATTAAAATTGAGTGATATTAGTTACCCAATGGCTTTTGGGATTCCTGATTACAAATCATAAGTGAGTGGAATATCAATTTATTTTTGCTAAAATTGTCAATCTTAGGGTATGAAATTTGACATGGATTTGTATATGATTTGTATAGATATGTTTTCGAATAAAAATACTTATATTCCTTTTAACCAAATATTTTAGTTTATTTAATAAACATTAAATCTAAAAATTTTAAATTTAAAATCTAGAAACTTCAGTGATGATTCAACTCAACGTTCTAGGTGTAAGCTATTAAATACATACTAAAACTGAGCTTTTTAAAGTTTAAACTCTTTAGAATTAAAACATTGATAGAAACTAGGTAATCGATGTAAATTTGGAAAATTTAATAGCCGGGAAAAATTCAATGATTTCCAGAATACTCGAAATAATACTTCAAAAGCAACTTAAAGATTACATTGAGTATTATAAAATAGTAAATTACAAAGTTCACAACAGAGAAAAGGTGAATCAAAGCTTAGGTTTTCATATTAGTGGATAAAAACCTATTTTCAAAAGTGAGTCACGTTTTTTAAGTATAATTTCAAACGAACAAAGAACTTTATCTACACTAGGCACACGTTCCTAATAAAAAAATTTCTCTTTGTGATTCTAAATATTACCTTTTGATGTAGTTTAAAATGTCACCGCTGAATAGTCTTTTTTACAGCATCGTATTTTCCAGAAAAAAGTAAAATATATAAATTTTTGGTAACATTTTAATAACCTTTCAGAAAGTACTTTTGTTAACAGGCACACACCCATGCTCTTGATTTTCCAAAAGTATGTGTATAGATAAAGCTTTGGTGTGAATTTCAAATCAAAAAAGCAGTAGTCATTTTTTTTATAGCGGTAATTTATCATTTTACATGGCCTGGTAACATTTAAATTTCAAAAAAAAAACCTCTTTTCCCCATCCGCCATAAAATGACACGTCTAATTATCATTAAAAATATAACAAAATTAGTTTCGAATAACTCAATAAATCAGTGAACATTTGCTAACAAGATGTGCTATCTCATATTTAGGAGAAATGACGCAGTAACATGATTTTTAAAAGTATGAAAGAATTACCCATATACTTATAAAATTTACATAATATTTTATAAAAACTATTAAAATGATAATCATATATTTAATATTATTTTAAACTATAAATAAAAAGTTTAAAAAAATATTATTAAAGAGGTACCTTCACTTTAGTATGACAAAACAGATTTGGTCGAAACTATGCAAAATTTTTTGTTTTTATGTCTAAAAAGCACATATAAAATTTCATGAAGATTCGTTATCTCGTTAATGAGAAATTAGAATAATTACATAACATTGGTTCTTATGGCGAAACGTTAATATTGTAGTTGATCTTAAAATAAAAAAACAGAATAAAATGAAATTTTTTGAGGATAAACATAATATTACTGGCAACGTATAAAATAATTTTCAGAAACTTTCATTAATTTTACACGGAAATATAAATAAATAAATTATTCATTTATGTACGAATATAATTACTTTTATCGTACATAGCGGATGGTGGCAAAAACACACCGTAACCTCAAATTTTCAAATTTCGTAAAAAGAGCGTGTAAATGATTTGGACAGTAAAGATGATGATCTTAGCTCTTTAATTAATTTTAATTTTTTAGTTTTAAATAAAAATTATTTTTTTTTTTATATTGATGCTAATTCTATCGAGTGTGTGAAAATCACCATACAAAACATATATTCTTGGAGAGGGGAGATATCTAGTAAATTTTAATTAAATAAGCATATTGAAAATTTGACTCGAGTGGTGGACGAAGGTACATCCTTAAGTGATAACTTATAAATAGTTATATTATTTCATTAAATACATTTCAAACTTGAATAATTATCTTCATGTTAAAACTAAATTTAATTACCATTCAATACCACAAATTATTTAAAAAATTTATCATTTTTCAAAGTTATTAAAAAGTTATTTATAAAAAGTATTCCCATATCAAAATTTCAAAATTCTATTAATTTAATTTTTTATTTTTTACATTAGAGAATTAGTTTTGATCTGTAAATTTTTTTGTGCTATGCAACATATTAGTTATATACGTAACTTGGGAGTACGAAGGATGAATACAGGCGAGACTTAAGTGTTTGTCGCTTGAGTAGCAGCCCGAGACTGACTGCTGCTCAAGCGACAAGCACTTTAGTCAAGCCTGGATTCAGAATCCTTCGTACTCCCAAGTTACGTAGATAAGTTTATGTCGTTGGTAGGGCGTATGAGGAACTATAAAAATGATTTTTTTAAATTAATGATATATGTTTTATTAAAAAAAAGTAAATAATGTCATTATTTACTTATTTATTTTACTTATTAACTGTTTAACTTTGAAAATTTGTTTAAACAAAACATTCTGTAAAGTTAAGATTTTATATGAATTTGTATGAGCATTGACATATCTAACGACATTCTTTTGTTTTCACTAACCTACGAATCGATGTCACTCGCGTCATATACGGCCATGCTGTGCGATATCTCGATCTGTCAATACTCCCTTAGGGAGTATAGAGCTGTTAATACTCCCTTAGGGAGTATTGACAGAGAGAATATCGTCGAGATATTAGCATGAACGTATGCAATGCCTATACAAATTTAGCGTGGTCTATAGGTATTCCACCGAATACGGCCTATGACGACATAAATATATATATATATATATTATCTTATGATTGAATATTTCATCACCTTGTATGAAAATTATTTTTTTAAGTAGAATAATACTGTGAATAAACAAATGATTATAAGAAAATATTAAAAACTGTAAATAGCAATGAAAAAGCGTTAAGCTGGAGATAAATAATGAATGTTTATTATCATTTATACATTTTGTAAATGTAGATACTGCAAATATCCGTAAATAACTGTAAATAAATTGAAGAATACAATTATTAGAAATAACTCAAAATAATTTTCATCTTAGTTCTTTTTATAACAAACTTTTTTTAATATATATATATATATATATATATATATATATATATATATGTGGGATATTTCACACCAAGAGTGGAAGAGCAGAAAAATAAAAATCTCTGAAACTCTAAGAATATATTCTTTTTGTTATCCAAAAGATGTAAATAAATTTTCAAGGATTTAGATTAAGATCAAGAGCTATAGATCCTTGAAATTTGAAAATTTTTCAAAATTTTTAGAAAAGTCCCAACTTGATTTTTTTTTCCTGAAAATCTTGATATTTTAGAGAGAGATTCATAAGAATACTTCTTGTTGTAAATAAAGAGCAGAGTAAGCATGATTCTTTACAGAACCTTAATTTTAAAGTTTTCTATTGGTTCTTATATGTATTACATGGTAATTAAAATTACTCATTGTTCACCACTTCAGAAATTTCTTTTCACGAGCTTATTTTTTTCTATTTTACATGAACTTTAAAATGAATTTATCATATAAGTCAGGGCCAACAATAAGGAGTTATGATAGTTTAAAAAATATATTTTCATGTATAATCTATTTTCAATATAAAAATTAATCATAGATGGAAATATACATTTATATTCAATATAAAAAATAAATGATACATTAAAATATATATTTCAAACTGTCATAACTCCTTATTGGTGGCTCTTTCTTACACAATCGAAAATTTATTCTGAAGTTAATAAAAAATAGAAGAAAGTAAGCCCTCGAAAAGCAATTTCTGAAATGGCAAACAATGAGTAATTCCAATTACCATGTAATACATCTAAGAACCAATAGAAAACTTCGAAATTTAGGTCTGTAAAAAATCATGCTAACTCTCCTCTTCATTTATAACATGAAGTATTTATATGAATTTCTCTGTAAAACATCAGGATTTTCAGAAAAAAAATCATAAAGTTGGTACTATTCCAAAAATTTTTAAAAATTTCCAAATTTCAAGGATCTATGGTTCTTGATTCTTCCAATCTAAATCCTTGAAAATTTTTTTACACATTTTGGGTAACAAACAGAATATATTCTCAGAGTTTCAGCGATTTTTATTTTTTTGCTCTTCCAGTTTGTGTGAAATGTCCCACATATATATATATATATATAAATGTATAATTGCTAAAAATAACCATTTTTTATCGTTATATTATTTTTACAAATTTTATTATTATTTATCATATAACAATTAATTCATAGCATTTTTCATAATTTCTCCATTTTTCAGCTTTTAAAGTGAAAAGACAGTTAATTAAATTAGTTAATATAAAAGCAATTATTTTGTGAATATCTTCTGAAAAAGTTCATTGAAAATGAATTAAAATTCTTGAAAGAATTTTAATTTTCAATAATGGTTTTGACTGAGAAAGATAAATTGATTGTTAAAGGACAGGGATTGTAAAGTGGAATGGCTTTCATGACTGATATTCATATATTAGAATTTAATAATATTTTAAACTGGTATACCTCATTTAACATGCAATTGACTTTACCAATTCAAAGACCACAACATATTAAATCAGTACCGATTGATGGAGAATTGATACAGTTATTATTTTCGGGAAATTTGGAAAAGTGTCACCGGATTTGTGTGTATTTGTGTTATAATAATAAGGTAATTCATATATATGACAGTTCAAATCTTAAATATCTACCAGATGAGCATAAGATTTTTATAAACAGATTATTTCCAAACAAATCAGAATTGAGCATAGTATTCGAAACAGTACAATCACAAACAGATAATTATGATTGTGGCGTTTTTGCAATTGTTTTTGCTACTGCAATACTTGATAATTTAGGTCCATGTTGTTTAAAATATGATGTTTCTCCAATGAGATTACGTTTATCAAGAATTTTTAGAACGCAACAAATAAGAATGTTTCCAGTTTTGCAAAATTATAATAATGCAAATATTAATTACGATAATCCACCGGACATGACAAGGAGGAGTTTTTGTCATGAGCAACGTCTAAATTAAATACCATTAAATTTAGATTTCACCGAGCTTGAACTATTAGAAAAAAACTCACAAATGCATTTATTGGCAGAACAAAAAAAGATCATGGAAATGTATCGTAAACAAAAGAATTCGAATCATATGAAACAATTTTGATGGAAATTGACGATGACATTTTGTATACAAATTTTTAAAAACCAAATACTGATATAATGGAAATCGATGAAATCCACTTAAATTATAACGATAATAAAATTAGCACAGTTGAGATTAAATTAAATGAAGAAAAAAAAAATCAAAAGAAATAGATGGAAAATAAGCTTTATTTGTACACTGTAAAAAAAATTTCGGAAAATCATGTCGTTGGTCGACGATTTCAATGCGACCATGCACCGTTGAGGTTATTTAACTCCGTTCAACAGCGACACTTTAACGTGCTTTGCGTGATTTCACGTAAACTGAACACGAGATTTTTAGGTTAAATCAGTTAGATAGCGCACTTCAACGATGTTAAATAATATCGACGGTGCATGGTCGCATTGAAATCGTCGACCAACAACGTGATTTTCCGAAATTTTTTTTTACAGTGTAACAGGAATTGAGAGCATGACGAAGCTGCCCGCCTTCTAATAATATTTCCAATCCTAACTTATGAATAAACGATGCGTTTAATCGAGTTTTTTTACTACAAAATGAAAATTTGTAAGATTAAACTCTAGTGCGGACAACTCAAGAAATGCACCAAAATGTCATACATACAAAGTTATAATAAAAACTTTCAATGTATCGTATTTTATGGTTAGGGTTATCGAGTTTGATATCCAATTTCCAATCCAAGCTCATAAAAAAATAACAAGTCCAAATGATTTTTCATTTTTACAAAAATGATTGTATTAAGGAGATGTAAAATGGACACTACACCTGTACTAATAAATATTCACTATCTTTACATTTTATTGCAAAATTTCCAATAAAAAAATGCATTAGCTTGTAATATGTACCATGAAGATTATTTGGTTAAATTTTTAAATAAATTCATTCATTAGTTATCGAGAATTTTGGGTTCCAAAATTATTTATTAACATTTTTCAATTTTGTACAGGAATCCAAATATCTTAAAAACTAATGAATGAATTTATTTGAAAATTTATCAAAATAATCATCATGGTACATACTACAAGCTAATGCATTTCTTTTCTGGAAATTCAGCAATGAAATGGAAAGGAAGCTAATATCTATAAGTACAGGTGTATCGTTTTACATCTCCTTAATATAGCTTTAGTACGGACAAGTCATTATATTTATTTAATTTATGAATTAAAAAAGATATTGATAAAATAAGAAAAGCAAAACTCAATTGCTGCAGCTTCGACATCCCGTTAATAGGAAAATGGTAACAAAACAATCACATAAATATAAAAAAATTTCAGAAAAAAACATTATTATGAAAATGCAAGAAAAAAAAAGTAATGATAAATTAGAATTAAGGAGTGTTCAAATAACTTTACGTAAGAAAAAAGCTTATATGAATATGAAAAAAAGACAACCAAATAAATATAAACAGAAATTAAAAAATACTAAGATAACAAAATGGCAATTCAAGAAAACAATGAGTACTGATGAATTGGAACAAATACATGCTGATGAGGATTTACGTAAGAAAGAAGCTTATGTAAAAATTAAAAAAAAACAACCGAAAAAATATGAAGAAAAATCAAAGAATACTAAGACAACAAAATTGAAATTAAAAGAAAAAATGACTATCGATAAATTGGAACAAATACGTGCAAATGAGGCTTCACGTAAAAAAGAAGCTTATATAAAAATCAAAGAAAAAATTCTAAATACATATGAAGAGAAATAAGAAAATACTAAGATAACCAAATTAATATTCAAGAAAAAGATGAGTTCTGATAAATTGGAACAAATACACGCGAATGAGGCTTCACGTAAGAAAGAAGCTTATATAAAAATTGAAGAAAAAAAACCAAAATGATATGAAGAAAAATTAGAAAATACTAAGATAATAAAATTAAAATTCAAGGAAAAGATGAGTACTGATTAGTTGGTACAAATACGTGCGAATGAAGCTTTACGTAAAAAAGAAGATTATATAAAAATTAAAAAAAACGACCCAATAAATATAAAGAAAAATTAAAAAATACTAAAATAACAAAAATGAAATCAAAGATAAAAAAGGGTACTGATAAAATGAAACAAATACGTACAAATGAAGCTACACGTAAAAAAAAGCTTGCATAAAAATGAAAGAAAAACAACTAAATGAATATAAACAAATTGAAAATATTAAGATATAAAAAATAAAATCAATGGAAATTAGAGATACTAATAAATTGAAAAAATTGCATGAAAAAGAAAAATTACGCAAAAAAGATACTTATAAAAAAGTTATTAGTGAACAATATAATGAATATGAGAGAATAGTACAAATTAAAAATCAAAAATTGGAAAATGCCGATATTATGAAGAAAACACGAGTAAAAAATGATTGCTACTAATTAAAAGAATTACGCACAAGGTGTAAACAAATAGAAATTGATGACAATAAACATGTTAATAAAGATACTACGATAAATAAACCAATAGATGAATAAAAGCGTCAACATAAATATGGTTCTTATCAATTAAAGAAATTATTTATCAAGTGTAAACGATTAATAATTGAAGACAAAAATTTTAATAAATATTATAATAATACTAATTATAATAACAATCATAATATTGTATTGAACAAAGTTATTGATAAAACAATAAAAGACAAAGTAGAAAAATAATTGAAGAAATTAAATGAAAACATTAATTTGAAACTGATTGGTTGTATAGCAAATATATATTTCGATGAAGATCTCATATCTGAAAATAACATTGGTTCCATGACAAATACATGTGTTTATTGAGATGCGGAACATTTTGCTTTCGAATATACTGAAAGTAACGATTTCTCTGATTGCTGTCATGAAGGTAAAATAGAATTGTTAGAAAATCCTCCTTACCTAGAACAATTAAAGTTTTTAGCAACTGAATTAACGGAAGAAATTATTTATTCTCGACGAGATGTTAGGTTGTACAATGATGCTTCAGCATTCGCTAATTTTGGTGCAAATTTTAATACATTACCGGGTAAAGGACCACAAGTTATTAGAATATGTGGACAAATTTACCATAATGCATATGCGTTACATCCTAATGAAGATGAAGCACGTAAATATGGACAATTATATATCTAAGATAATGAAATGGCAACGATTGAACGGAATAAGTTTGATATAAATTTAACATTATTAAAAAATTTTGATATTTTGATAAGAGACATTAACCGTTACGCTAAAGCCTATAAAATGATGCTTAACGGTAGGCCGGAGTAGAACCTGATACCGACCGAGTAACAATTGAGTTGTTTGTTATTTACTCAAGTTTTAATCAGTGTATCTTCAAATTAAAGGTCGAGCACAATAGATATTATTATTATGAACATCTCTGCACAAGAAAAAAAATATCTACTGGTTTGTTTTTGAGAAAAGTAAGTAACGCGAAAATATTATAAACATAAACTTTTACTTTGGCGTTACTTACTTTTCTAAAAACAAACCGGTAGATATTTTTTTTCTTGTGCATAGATGTTCATAATAATAATATCTATTGCGCTCGACCTTTAATTTGAAGATACACCGTTTAAAACTTGAGTAAATAACAATAATGCCAATTAGACAAGGACAGCGAATCCGGCCTGCTCTTAAAGTAGAAGAAGAAGAACTACAATGATGTGCAAAAATCTATTGTCCTCTAAAAACTGTTATTATGTCTATTTCCCGCAATAATAATTTGAATAAAAATAGATATAATCTACCTACCTGTAATGAAGTTGCAATAGTATATGCTGGAGAAGACGATCTTCCTCCTATTGAACGTGATATTTTTATTTACTCTAAATATGATAAAATAATTAGTATACCGACAATTAGCAAACATGCGTTTGAAAAAGTTGAAACTTCCAGATTATATTTCATACGAAAATAACCAAAACGTATTAAGAAGTGATTGTTACAATGGTGTTATGGACTATTTACATAACAAAAAAAAATTAGATTCTTCAAAAATTGGAAAAATGGTAATATTACCGTTAAGCTTTACAGGAAGTCCACGATTTTTAAAACAAAATTAGATTGACTCAATGACACTTGTAAATTATCGTGGTAAAGCTGACTTTTTTGTAACTATGAAAGAATCACAGATAATGGATTTGTTGTTCCTTAAAATCCTTACTTATTATTGAAACTTAATGCACACATACACGTAGAAGTTTCTTCCACTGTACACTGCATTAAATATTTATTCAAATACTGTTATAAAGGTCATGATTGTGCATACATTAAAATACATCAAGTAAATGTGGATTTTCAATCAGAAAATAAAGACACTTTTCGAAATGTCAATCGTGGAAATGTTGAATATGAATATGACGAAACCCAACAATACATTAATACTCGATATTTATGTCCACCTCAAGTAATGCACAGGTTATGAGAATATCCTTTACATGTTATTTCACATACTATAAAACGTCTAAGCGTTCATGAAGGAAATCAACAAAACGTATTTTTTAAAGTAGAAAAAGAATAAATGATTATGCAAAAAAATGTGGGAGCAACATCTTTTAACAGCATCTTTTGAATTAAATAAAGAAGATTTTGAAGCACGAAATCACTTGTATTTAGACATACCAAATTTTTATACATTTGATGAAAAACTGAAAAAGTGGAATAAAAGAAAAAAAAAAGAAAACCAATACCTAGTAGAATGTACTTAGTAAATCCGAAAGATAGAGAACGTTATTGCATTAGGTTATTACTATTACATGTTAAAGGAGCCACATCTTTTGAAGCTTTGCGTACTGTTTATGATGTGATGTACAATTCGTTTTATGAGGCACCTAAGACAAAACAATTAATTAATGAAGATGAAGAATGGGATAGATGTTTGGAAGAAGTATCTTCAACAGAATTCGTTTATATCCTTTATGAATTATTTGCTTTCATTTGCGTTTTTCATAATCCTATAAATTCACGAGATTTATATGAAAAATATAAAGATAAGTTATACCATCCTAAATACGAAAAAAATATAGGTGAAAATCTTGCATTGAATGTTATTAAAAATAATTTACAAGTCAATGGATTTTCTTTAAATGATTTTAATTTACCTAGCATAAGCACATTTATAGAAGAAGATAATAATCAAACAATTTTAAATCATAATAATAATATTATGATTTAAACTTAATGAATTAGAAATGAAAATACATTCTTTAAATGATAAACAAAGGCAAATATTCAACTCTACTATAAAAAGTTTAAGCAACCAAAGTAAAAAAAAATATATTTTTATAGATGGACCAGGTGGAAGTGAAAAAAGTTATTTACTTAATGTTTTAATAGTTGATTTTAAATATCATACTATACATTATTTATGTGTAGCTTGGACAGCTATAGCAGCAAATTCATTAGTCGATGGAAAAACCATGCATACAACATTTAAACTACCGTTAAGAGGCCGCTGGAATAAATTAATTAATTGATAATGAAATTAATTTTGATGCTTCATTTTCAAAAAAAGTTTGATATACTTACAAAATTATGAATGAGGCTAGAGAATAAATTCTCACAAGGAGAGTGTTTCACCTTCGGGTCACCGTTTTTGCTCAAATTTCGGGAATGTTTTCTAGATGCAGAAACATGGAGAAAGCCAATTTTTAAACGCTTATAGTTCCTCAGCATTATTAGCTAGAAGCTTAAACCTTTTTTTAATCGAAAGCTGAGCTCAAATCCTTTCGGAATAGCACCTATACCATCTCAAAATATTATTTTTTCCCAAAGTTAGAGCGTAATAAAGATTGGACCTGAATTATTTGTTCAAAACATTAATTAATAATAAGAGCTAAAATTGGGTTCAATCTTTATTATGCTATAACTTTGGAAAAAAATAATATTTCGATATGCTATAACTACTATTTTGAAAGGATTTGAGCTTAGCTTTCATTTAAAAAAAGGTTTAAGCTTCTAGCTAATAATTCTGAGGAACTATAAGCGTTTGAAAATCTAGTAACTTTTTTAGTGATTTTCTTCGATTGCCTGTAACTAGGGAAATATTGAGCGTTGGCCTCTCAAATTTTGGCTTTCTTCATGTTTCTGCATTCAGAAAACATTTCCAAAATTTGAGCAAAAACGGTGACCCGAAGGTGAAACACTCTCCTTGTCAGTAGAAAAAATATTGTTTTTTACTGTACGAGTTGCGGACAACTATTGATTTCCAGTAATAACTACTAGTTTTTCCAAAAACCTACATTTTTCGATTAGAAAAGGATAGAGAGATACAAAGTCCTCTTAAATATATCAGATTGTACAACTCATAATGTTAAGCCTAATTCTGCAGAAAGCAAACAAAGGAAACACAAATAATTATTTGGGATAAAATATCCATGACTTCAAAATTTGCTTTTGAAGCAGTTGATCGTCTTTTTTAAGATTTATGCGATGTGTACCAACCTTTTAGTGGTAAAACTGTAATTGCATCAGGAGATTTCAGGCAAACATTACCAATTGTACGGCATGGAAGCCGTATGAACATTATTGAAAATTAAGTTTAATTTAGTTTATTATGGCAGGATCTAGAGCTTTAAATATAGAGCCAAAGTAAATATAAGAATCCAAAAAATATTGGACTCAAAAAATATAGAGCCAAGAATACATAAGAATGAAAAAAAATAAGATTTAAAGAAATATTGGGCCAAAAAAATATAGAGCTCAAGAAAGTATAAGAATCAAAAAAATATAGAGCTCAAGAAAGTATAAGAATCAAAAAAATATAGAGCTCAAGTAAAATAAGAATAAAAAAAATATTGGGATAAAAATAAAGAATCAGACAAATATTGGGCCCAAAAAATATAGAGACCAGGAAAATATAATAGTAAAAAAAAATATTTCGACCAAAAAAGTATAAGATTAAAAAAAATGAAAACCCAAAAAAAAGTTAAAAAACAATAAGGCTCAGAAAAATAAATAACCCGAAAAAATTAGAGGCCCAACAAAATGAGGCCCAAAGAAAATAGGACTCGAAAAAAAGTAGATCCAAAAAAATATAAGGCCTAGAGAAATAGAGGACCAAGAAAGATATGAAAGCCAAGAAATAAGAGGCCGAAAATAATGAGGCCCAAAGAAAATAGGACTCAAAAAAATGTAGAGCCTAAAAAATATAAGGCCCAGAAAAAAATAGAGCTAAATAAAATATAGGACCCGAAAAAATTATAGAACCCAGGTAAATATATATTAAAAAAAAATATTAGGCCCAAAAAAATATAGGGCGCAAGAAAATATAAGGCCCAAAAAAATAAAGCTAAGCAAAATATAGTACACAAAAAAATTATAAAACCCAAGAAAATATTAATTTCGAAAAAATATTAGACTTAAAAAAATATTGGTCCTAAAAAAATATAGAGCCCAATAATATTTAAGAATCGAAAAAATATTGGGCCCAAAAAATATAGAGCACAAGAAAATATAAAGTCAAAAAAAGATATGAGGCCCAAAAAAATATAAGGCCCAAAAAATATAGAGTCTAAAAAATATAGAGACTAAAAAAATATTGGGCCCAGAAAAATATTGGGCCCAAAAAAATATAAGGCCCAGAAAAATATAGAGCAAATAAAATATAGGACCCAAAATAATATAGGGTGCAAGAAAATATAAGGCCCAAAAAAAATATAAAGCCCAAAAAAATATAGAGACCAAAAACATTCTCGGCCCAAAAAAATATAGGGTGCAAGAAAATATAAGGCCCAAAAAAATATAAGACCCAAAAAAATATGACCCAAAAAGATGCTTATGACTAATGAGGACTAATTATATAGGGTCCAATAAAAAATTGCTACTCTTATTACCAAAAGATTAGACACATTTAACAAATGCGGAGAACCGGAGAACTGGAGAACCGGAGAAACGGAAAAAAGTGGTCTCACTTTAATATAATATAGGATTTTTGAAAAAGCAGGAAGAATCCTTTGATTATTTTGGAATTGGGCTTGAACATGAGAAATTACCAGAGATTTATATACAAAGAGAAAAGTTTTATTTTTTCCATTATTTAACGTCGCTGTATTTATGCGATCATCATGATGCTAATTAACGACGGAGATCATCAGTGTGTTTTTACTTTACGAAGCACGTGTAAAGTACAGTGGTTCTTGCATCAATCAGCCAAGAACAGCATTCAAATTTGGATTCTTGAGAAGACGAATTCTTTGCTGTGCCGAATGGGCCACTGAGACCTCTTAAATAAAGGAAGATGCTGATCTTAATTATTACCGAAAATAATGAGATGGGATCTCTTTGCGAGAGGGTACCCACCTGGGGTAATAATATTCTATTATTACACATCTTTTATTAGAAAGTGACTATTTTGGTCCGCAAGTGGTTCTTTATCCCCACCTACCCACTGACAGAGTCAGCTAGGGTACTCCCCTATTTGCCACCTGGGGACACATCCGATGGGAGACAGTCACAAACTCCAAACGGAAACAAGAGTCAGAGAATACCAAATACAATTTTGATAATATCCAATAATGCTGATTAAATATTGAACATTGAAAAGTCAGAGATTACCGAAAAGAATATCGCAATGTTAAAATTATACAAATTGAAGATTGAATATTAAGAGCAGGTTGTATTTTTCTATCCTTTGTGAGCGATAACGAGAATAAAATACAAGACATATTTGGGTGAGAATATTTCCATGACATTCGTATTTTTTAGTGTTACATTGTATATGAATGAAAATATTATAAGAACTTGACAAGTAAAACTTTTGATGCGTTCAGTATCATGATGACACCTTTAATGAATGTAAACTTTTCTATGTTATAATCAATATTACAATGCTTTGGATAGCAATATGTCATAGCATTGTAAGGCCGCATGGTGTGATAACCAACCTGATCGTGTAATGATACAGTACCGAGATACTTCTACAACAGTATCCATGACCTGGTTTTTTACGTGTTACCCTGTATCTCGAAAACTATCTTTTTTTGCTCTGATTAAGGTTGGCAGAACTTACGAAATACCTAAAGCATTTATTATGATTTTATCGCATTTGAAATTAAATGCTTCAAGTAGTCTGTTAGTTCTGCCAACTTTAATCTGAGCAAAAAACGATAGTTCTTGAGATACAGGATTTTTTAAATTTATTCCGAGATATAGGGTTTTTTAAATTTATTTCGAGATTCAAGGTGTTTGCAATTTTTTCCGAAATATAGGATTTTTATTCTATAGCGGCAAAACGCTCTTACTAACAACATACAAGAATAGTATAACGAGGTATTTAACATATCTCGAAATACACACTTTTAGTAGTGTAAAGATAATAACTAAAGCAATATATCCAACATAGGATTGCAGAAAGCTAATGAAAGCTCATTGGGAAATGATTTAGCCGCCATTTGAAACGTCATTACATTTCCACGACAGTAGCGATAGTGAAATTTTAAATAGCTTTCAATTCCAGCTTAAGCAATATTTTAAACATTTAAACTTTTATATTTTACAATAAGTTTTAAATGCTATGAATAGCAACATCCTTTAGCAGTATAATGTCAGACTGCGTCATTACTCACCTCCTAGTGTGAATATGCAGTATTAAGACGTTTTCACGATCGTAACAACTAACAGGTTAGAAATCATTTTACTATTGGCTTTGAAACACTTGTTATGACTTGAATAATTTCAAGTTTTTTAACAATCTTTTGAACACTATCATTAACAACATGCAATAAATGTGTAATAAGGTATTTATTAAACTTCTGCATTAATCTAGTCTATCATATATAAAAAAATATAAACATTGATCATTTATCTCTTTTCATATACTTGGATAAGACAGAAAAACAATTATCAAGCTTGATAAAAATGAGCTGTATTAAATACCTTAGCTAATATGCAAGTCACAAAATAGACAACTAGTAGTGTAAAAATAACATAAAACAAACATTTTAATATATTATTGTATCAAAACATTTCTACAACAGTAATAATTACAAGATTAGGAATAAATACAACATTAGGGTTGGGACATGGGTATGATTTGAATCATTTTCACCCTTTTATTGGACTGTAAATGCTTTTAACAAAAACATCCAGAGAACGCATTGCGGTGTATTCACGATACAAGGAATCATAGAATAGTAGCCCTTCAGCACATCATTTGTTGTTATGAAAGTCACTTAATGCTGTTACAGTAAGAATGTTGATTAAAATATTTATCTTTTATTCAACTAAATAATAAGAAACAATAGAAAATAAACCTGTAGCACTTAGTGATGTTATTACGTTTCCCTGACAACAGCATCATCGAACATCGATTACTCAACTTTTTTAGCTTATGCCGCATTTGAATAATTGATTCATTTATATTTCAGCATAGCTATTAAAAAGCAATGAATATCGACATATCATAGTAGTGTAACGCATCACAATGTTATTATCGACCTGTAAATAACAAGGTATCAAATAAAGAGATTTCCACTAGAGTAACAATTACGAGACTAAGAATTAGTTCAAAACTAACTTTGGGACACTCGTAAGACAGCAACTATTACCGTGTTTTTCTTTGGACTTTTAATGTTTCAAACAATAACAGCCTATAAAAGCGTTATGATGTATTGAGTGAATGAGCGAGTAACAAAGACAAGCTAACTAGCACAGGCTTCAGCTGTTATGAAAATCACTTTATACATATTTAGTAACAGGAGAATGATGATTAAAAAAATAGTTTCAACATAGTTTGTATACTGCTATCAAAAGCTGACTGTCCAATCATGATGCAGTTATTTAAAATGTTAATTGCATTTTCACGACAGCGACGGTTATCGAATGTGAATTACCATTTACATTTAGGTAATAATATATATTAAATCATATCAATTATTTAATCCTATATAAACAACTGAATTCTTATTAATAGCAAAAACTTATAGCCATGTAATGCCTCATCTTGTCATATTTCACCCGTTAGTAACAAGATAATGAACAAAGACGTTTTCACGAAGGTAACAATTACCAGATTTATAATAATTGTGGAATCAGGGTTGGGATAATTGTATTACTCAAATCATTTATATATAATTGTATTTCAAAAGAATATAGTAGTATTATTTAATAAAAGCGTAATATTGTATTTACCCTATGAGAAATGATAGCAAATAAGCTCTCTATGAAATACCTTAGCAAATATCAAAGTCACATAAAAGACTAGTAGTAATGTAAAAATAACATAAACCGAACAATTTAAATATATAATTGTATAAAAACAATTCCACGACAGTAATAATTACAAGATGAAGAATAAATGCAACATCAGGATTGGGACACTCGTAAACCTTCAATCATTTATATATTTTTCTTTAGACTATCAATGCTTTTAACAACAACATTCTATTAAAGGGTTATAAAATGTTTAGTGAATAACACTGTTATACTAATAGTTATACAATACCTGTTATGAAAAGCACTCGATCCATTTTCAGTAGTGTAACAGTGATTATTAAAAGAAAAACTTACACATATTTTTGTATACAGCAAGCAAAAGCTGTGCGAGAGCATGCATTTTTTTAATCAAAAGATACAGGTGCTGGGTAGGGATAGAGAAAAGAACCGTACGTGCTTTCAGAGACGCGTACGTGTACGCCTACTATAAGCACTTGTACAAACATGTGACGCGCGATTTTAATTATACATATAAGCAGTAATGAATATATCTCTCTCTTTCCATAGCAATGACACAAGCTTTGATTATGGGAAGTGGAAGCCTGTAGATGCTGTATGGGAGAGGAGAAGCGGCGATACAAGCGTCGGCGGCTTAAGTAAGAGCTAACGTGTAAAGGCCGATTGTGTAGAAGACTCACTCTTCTGTCTGTTTTAAAGCAATAAAGCCTCTCTTAAAATATAATTGCGAATTAATTTGTGTTTGATTGCTCTAGACGAATAGTGTGACGGCGAAGCATTCTGACATATGCTTGGTTTGCTAACCCGTTTATTTTCCTTAAGCATATTTAGCCTTTGTTGCCGCGGTCTTAACGTTTAGTAAAGTTCAATTAAGATTCTAAATACTTGAAGTTGCATGAAAGTATAATTTTTGAGGGTGTATTTGATTTAAAATTAATATTAACAAGCTTTCATGAAATTTTATGGGATAGGCAGCAAGAGGTATTGATTCCTTGCATAAACCTCTGTCATTATCATATCCTCTATCCTTTCAATTTTCTTAAGCATACGATCCCGAAGTAGTCAGGCATGGCGTCCTGGCTACAAACGGATTAGCTCTATTCCAACACGCATGAACATAACAAGTTAGACTATAAAATTTACACATACATGCGCGTGGTTGTGACCGTGCAGTATATCTAGTAATAAATGAACTTATAACGTGACGGCTTCACCGCACGGAATGACATTGCATAAATACACGATACTGTTATATTTCATGAAACTCATACTACAATTTATGGCCATTGTTAGTAGTAATATTTTCTTATGATAATATTGACGAATAAATAGTCAATTTTTGCCAAATCTGCAGAGTCAAAATTTTTTGTATATTACGTAAAGCAATATATAGACAAAAAATACTCATAGAAATATGTTATACTAAATTTGTATTTCTAGCCAAAAAGTGGGCATTTTAAGTACTTAGAAATATTTTAACCTATTAATTCAATACATCTTTTGATTTGGTATCTTCAACTTCTTACTTTGCACCTTAAGAGGTGTCCTCATACCGGCACAGAGATCTACCTTATCTACATTTGAATTATGCATTTAATAAAAATTTAACTATTTTTGACTCAAATTCATAGAAGAGGCACATTCTTAACATTCTAAAGAATTTATTGCAATGTTAAAAGACAGAATAAAAGTGAAAATGAAGACAAAAACTGCATAATACGATTATTCATAACTACATTGATAAGTTAATCATATGAAGCAGTTTTCATCTTTATTTTTACCCTTATATTGTCTTTTAACGTTGTAATAAATTCTTTGGCATGTTAAAAATGTGCCTCTTCTACGAATTTCAATCATGAATAGTTAAAATTTTATTAAAATTCATAATTTAAATG
Organism: Anastatus disparis; assembly: GCA_017163975.1. Taxonomy (NCBI): domain Eukaryota; kingdom Metazoa; phylum Arthropoda; class Insecta; order Hymenoptera; family Eupelmidae; genus Anastatus; species Anastatus disparis. The sequence goes on along the minus strand of JAFFSR010000328.1, from coordinate 5,104,005 downwards.
TAGATAAGATAGAACTCTATTTTGGTATGAGGATTCCCTTAACGTTTAAATTATGAAATATGTTTCATAAATGAAAAAAAAAATGAAACTCTTACCAGATCGTAAAATGAACCGTCTCAAATATAAACAATTATAGAGATTCAGTTATGAGTATTTTTTCTGTTACTAAGATCTATATACTAATCGTTGAAAATGCGTATAAAACGTTAGCATTTTATCAGCATTATAAAGGTAAAAAAACGTTCCATATTCGTTAAAATAATAGCCATAAGAAATACCAATTTTAGTTCTTTCTTTCAAAGGAATCGTCATAAAATGGTAAAAAAATGTTTTTCGCCATAACTTGGCCGAAAGTATCACTTTCAACCCAGTTGAGGAAAACGAAAGTAGTATTTTCGGCTTGGGTATGGTGAAAACTAGCGTACTCACCACGGGAGGTAAAATAGCGATCAATGTCAATTTACATATACTATGGACTCGCCAGTTCTTTACCTCCTTTGCTGAGTAATATACTATTCAATTTCTATCAGGGTAATAAATAACATAATTTATTACAATTATAATAACTAATTAAAAATTATATTTAGTGAAAAACTGAAAACCTTGTAATTCTTTCTATGTAATTTCTGAGTTTGAATCATAAAAAGATGCAGTACATCAAAAATAAGATGCAACAGGATATGGATTAAAGAAATAATGGAATAGCAATTAAATACAATACGTAGAATGTATCAGGAAATTGAAAACACTAAGATAAAAAGTATCATTGTAATCTGCTCTTGTTGAATAAATATTTATTTCTCAATATATAATAACTATATTATAAGTGCGAATGTCTATCATTTTGTCAGAATAATATTTCCATTTAATTATTTTTTGCTATAGCGAGAAAGTAAGATAGCATTGACATACGAATTTCCGAAAATATAAAAATTAAACGTCTCATAAATAACACAGCGTTAAATTCTACAACTTTGTATGTCATCTATTTTTGTTTTGCAAGATCGACTGATGGATTTTGGTACAAATTTATGATCCGGTGATAAATTACTCTTCGAGAATGTGAATACTATTCTAAATCTGGTCATGACTGTAGTCATAAAAACATGCTCGTTATTCTTGAAGATTTTACATCATAATCGTATAAGTTTTTATATGCTATACAAATATGTAGAGTATATTTAATTTTACATTATTCTTGACTTATTTGGTGAGCCAAGAATATTTTTAAAAGAGATAGAAGATTCAATACGGTGCTAGCATTCTATCATTTCTTCTACAGTAATCACCTCTTTTTTGATATATAATACATTTGGTATATTTTTTAATAATTTTTCAATAGTATTAATTATTGTTGTTTAATATATTTATGAAGATAACAGAAAATTTGGAATACAAATATCCTGCAAATGTTCCATATTGTTTATTAAATGTAAATAGTGTCCTCAATCTGATAATCATTACTATCGTGAAAAGATGCTTGTTATTATTTAAATACTGTCGTGGGAATGTATTTCTACTTTATCCTGAAACTAACGGGTTTATTATGACTGGGTAAGGTATTACACGAATAAGATTCCGCAATGAATAGGAATTTAATATCCTATATAGGTTAAAATAGTTGATATGCCCAAATATAGCCTCAGTCCTATGTAACAGTAATCCACATTCGATGATTGTTACTATCGTGAAAATATAATTATTATTATAAAAGGCTACATCGTCATTAGCTAGTCAGCTTGTGTAAACATTTCTTCTATTAATCATTTTGATTCCTCTGCAAGTACATGAAGTGCTTTTTATAATAGTAGAAGTATCTGCTAGAAAGCTTATCTTCTGTATTTTCTTCTTCACTAAACACATTATATCCCTTATATAGAATGTTGTTGTTAAAAGCATTGATAGTCTTAGGAAAAATACACAAATGATTGGAGGCTTACGAGTCTCCCACTCTTGATGTTGGATTTATTCGTAATCTTGTAATTATTGCAGCGTTGAAATATTTTTATACAATAATATATTTTAAATGTTTGCTTTGTGTTATTTTTACACTACTAATAGTCTATTATGTGCCTTTCATACTAGCTAAGGTATTCTATTAAGGGAATGTAAACTACCGACATTACAGCTTTTTAAATTTTAGATTCTTAATCCAAAAATGTTTTAAATATCTCTATATTACGACCTAACATTTTTAGTAATAAAAAGCTTAATATAGAGATATTTTGAAAAATTTCTTAGCAAAGATTAAAAATTTAGAAAACTGCAATGTCGGTAACTATATATAAACCATATACCCTATCACACCCCCTTAAGAGCTAATTAGCTATCATTACTTATAGAGTAAATACATTATTACACTTTAAATAAATAGAGAATACTATAAACTTCTAAAGTACACTAGAAGGCAAGCCTCCTGCGCGCAAGCGCGCCAACCCCCATCTTGCTTTTATAACTTATATCAAAGAATTCGCAATTTTTTTAATAACTTTTATTTAAAATACTTAATATTTCTAATTATTCAAAAGTTTTCCTCACGTAAATCGTTAATGATCTTTTAATGAATCTAATCATCTACACAAATTTCTAAATATATATTTGCAGAAAAAATAACTATTATTTTTATACGTGGATTATTAAATAAAAAGAATACCTTCGTTGACTGTAACATAATAAATTAAAAAATAGTTTAATTAGTCTATAGATATATGAATCAAACGTTATTTTTTCTCGTTTTATTTATAGATGTTTTAATGTTTTTTATTTAAAATTTTTTTTTTATTAATGTTCCAATGTAAACACTATTAAATTTTTTTTTCTAGATAAACATATTAATATTAATTGTTTCTATATCAAAATTAATAATATATGTGAATTATGTCATAAAATTTTCAAACATCGGAAACATTTAATTTAATAACGTACATGATTTATACATAGCTACCGACATTGCAGTTTTCCAAATTTTAAATCTTTATTGTAAAAATTCCCGAAATTTCTTTATATTAGGCCTTTTATTAGTAAAAATAGAAGGCAGTAATAAAAAGATAATTGAAACATTTTTGGATCAAGAATAAAAAATTGAAAAACTGTGATGTTGGTGTAAATAAAAATTATATTAAATTTGTAAAGACTATATTTAAGTGTTTGATTTTGATTTAATAGAATTTAAATTTAATCATTTAATTATTAAACTTTGATTAAGCTTTTTTAAAATGATATTTTCAACCCTATACTTTAAATAAGATCATAAAATTAATAATTATTTTATATGATTAAAGTCCACGGTGATTGAAGGATAATATGCTAATTGTAAAAACGATATTATTACCTATTTTTCATCCATTATCAATCTTAAATTTTTATGTTATGATATATCGTTATATACAAAACTTAAAATTAGCTATTACCAAGTAAACTACAAGATTAAATTCAGCTAAATTCAGCTAATTTTCAGCTATTTCAAAGCTTAAATTTAGCTTTATTTGGTTTTTTCCAAGCTAATTACAAGCTTAAATCTAGCTAAATTTGATGCTGTGATGTATGTCCAAAAATGAGGGGCATATTTCTGACGACGACAGCGATGATAGCGGTGATATACTTTTAATAGTATAGAGAGAATATAATATAAATAGATCTAAAATGCAGATAAAATTTAACTGAAATCAAACTAAAATTTACCTAAAATTGCTTAAAATTCATATAAATTTTAACTAACTTTTAGCTAAATTTCAGCTAATTTCCATATAAAATTTGTATAAATTGAGCTAATTTTAATATTAAATTTAGCTTATTTTTAATTTAATGTAGCTAACTTTTATGTAATTTTATCTGACTTCAGCTAACGTGAAACTAACTTTTAGCTAACTTGTAGCTAAATTTTAGCTGAATTTCATCTAAATTCTAGCTAAATTCTAGCTAGCTAGGGACACATCCAATTCTTATACACATCGGCAGCGGCGAAATCTTTTTATAATATAGACAGATATATCTGAATTTTAGCTAACTCTTAGCTGATTTTCAGCTAACTTTAAGCTAATTTCTAACCAACATCGAGGTAACTTTTTGCTGACTTTTAGCTTGCTTTCAGCTAAATCATAGCTAAACTCATCTAAATTTTAGCTGACTTTCAGCTGATTTTGACTAAATTTTAGCTAAATTTTAGCTAAATGAAGGTTGAAAAATGAGGAGCCGAAAATAAGGGGCATATTTTAGATGGCGACAGCGGTGATATATAGAGAGATATAGTAATAATGATATAGAGAGAGATAGAGAATAATTTAGTTAAAATTTAGCTGAATTTAAATTAATTTTAGATGAAAGTTAGCAAAATTCAACTCAGTTTCAGCTCTAATTTTGCTAAAAGTCGACTAAATTTACGTTAATTATAGCTAAAATTAAGTGAAATTTATATAAATTTCAGCAAAAATCAATGTAAATTTAGCTACTTTTCAGCTAAAATTAGGTTAAATTTAGCTAATTTTTAGATAAAAAAAGAGGGGGATTGAGGGGGAGTCAAAAAATGAGGGTCTATAAATAAGGGGCTTATTTCTGACGGCGACAGCGGCGATATATTTTGAATAATTTAGAGAAATTAGAAAATAAACATGATTTGAATATAACAAGTGTCCCAATCCTAATACCAGAACCATTATAATTTTCCACTAGTGTAGAAATGTCTTTCTACTTCATCCTGAGACTACGAGATGATTATGACTGGAAAAGGCATTACACGAATAAGATTTCGCAATGAATAGAGATTCAATATTTTATAGAGGTTAAAGTGGTTGATATGCTCAAACATAACCTCATTCTTATGTTAACAGTAATCCACATTCCATAATCGTTACTGTCGTGGAAATGTAATTATCGTTATAAAAACTTTCATCATCATTAGCCAGTTAGCTTTTGCTCGCTGTATACAAAAATATTAGTAAGCTTTTCTTTTAGCAATCATTTTTTATACTACTGAAAATAGATCAAGTACTTTTCATAACAGTAGAAGTATCTGCTAGGGAGCTTATCATCTGTACTTTCTTATTTACTAAACACTTTACAACCCTTTAAATAAACGTTGTTGTTGTAAGCATTATTAGTATAAAGAATAATATATAAATGATTGAAGGTTTACGAGTGTCCTAAACCTGATATTGCATATAAATGCATTAATTATATTATTCTTTATCTTGTAATTATTACTGTCGTGGAAATGTTTTTATACAATTATATATATAAATTATTTGTTTTATGTTATTTTTACATTACTACTAGTCTATTATGTGACTTTGATATTCACTAAGGTATTTCATGTAGAGCTTATTTGCTATCATTTATCATAAAGTGAATACATTATTATACACTTTAAATAAATAAAGAATACTATAAACTTTTGAAGTACATTAAAAATATAAATGATTCGAAAAAAACAAGTATTCAAACCTTAATTACAAGAATTATCATGAATTAGGTAATTGTTATTTTCGTGAAAATGTCTCTCTACTTAATCCTGGCACTAAAGGGTTGATTATGACTGGGTATGGCAATACACGACTAAGATTTAGCAATGAATAGAAATTTATTATTCCATATAGTTTAAAATAGTTGACATGCCCAAAAATAACTTCTTTCCAATGTTAATAGTAATCTACATTCACTAATTGTTACTGTCGTGGAAATGTAATTATAGTTATGTAAGGTTTCAACATCATTAGCCAGTCAGCCTTTGCTTGTTGTTAACGAAAATATTTGTAAACTTTACCATCAATAATCATTTTTATACTACTGTAAGTGTATAAAGTGCTTCTTATAACAGTAGGAGTATCTGCTAGAGAGCTTATCTTTTGTACTTTCTCATTCACTAGTCACGTTATAACGCTTATATAAAAAGTTCTTGATAAAATAACAAATAGTCTAAAGAAAAATATAGTAATGATTAAAGGCTTACGAGTATCGCAAACACAATGTTGTATATAATTAAAATCTTATGATTATAAGAGTCACGGAAGTGTTCGTATAAAATCATGCATTTAAAATGTTTGATTTCATATCATTTTAATGCTACTTATAGTCGATTATGTGGCTTTGATATTGGCCTAGGTATTTTATAGGGAGCTTATTTGCTATCAATCCTCATACTATAAATACATTATTTGACTTCAAATAAATGAAGAATTCTATAAACTTTTAAAGTACATTAGAAAATAAACAGAATTTGAAAATAAAAGTGATTGAACATTAATTACAAGAATTATTATCAATTCGGTAATTGTTACGGTCGTGGAAATGTCTTTCTCGTTTATCCTGGTACTAACGGGTTGATTATGACTGGGTATTGCAATACATAAATGAGATTTCGCAACGGATAGGAATTTAATATTTAATATAGTTTTAAATGGTTAACATGCTCAAACACAGCCTTATTCTAATGTTAATAATGAGTCACATTCGATAATTATCACTGTCATGGAAATGTATTTATCATTATAAAAGGTTTAAACATCATTAGCCAATCAATATTTGCTTGTTGTATATAAAACTATGTGCAAACTTCACTCTTGATAATCATTTTTATACTACTGAAAATAGAGAAAATGATTTTTATAACAGTAGAAGTATCTGCTAGAGAGCTCATCTTCTGTACTTACTCATTCACCAAACACATTATTACGCTTTTATAAAAAGTTCATGATAAGAAGAATAGATAATCTGCAGAAAAATATTAAATAATTAAAGGTGTACGAGTGTCATGAGCCCGATGTTGCATATATTTATAATCTTATAATTGAAACGGTCGTGAAAATGTTTGTATACGATAATGCGTTTGAAATGTTTGTTTTTGTGCTATTTTAATGCTACTAATAGTTTATTATGTGACTTTGATATTAGCCAAGGTTCTTAATAAAGAGCTTATTTGCTCAGTCTTCATACAGTAAATACATTATTTAACTTTGAATAAATGCAGAATTCCAGGAATTTTTTAAGTACACTTGAAAATGAACATGTTTCGAAAAATACGAGTGTACGAACCCTTATTACAAGAATAATTATCAATTTGATAATTGTTACTGCCGTGGAAATGTCTTTCTACTTTATCCTGGCATTAACGGGTTGATTATCACTGGGTGAGATAATACCTGAATAAAATTTCGCAATGTAAAGGAATTGAATATTCCATATATTTTGAAATTGTCGACATGCTCAAATGTAGCCTCATTTCAAAGTTAATAATGGGCCACATTTGATAATTGTTACGGTCGTGGAAATGTAATTATTGTTATGAAAGGCTTTAACATCATTAGCCAGTCAGCCTTTCCTTGTTGAATACAAAAATATGTGTCAAATTTACTATCAATAATTATTTTTATATTACTGTAAGCGAATAAAGTGCTTTGAATAACAGTAGAAGTATCTGCTAGAGAGCTTATCTCTTGTACTTTCTCATTCACTAATCACGTTATAACCTTTATATAAAAAGTTCTTGATGAAAAGAATATATATTCTAAAGAAAAATATATAAATAATTAAAGGTGTAAAAGTGTCGCAAGCCCAATGTTGCATATATTTATAATCTTATACTTATAACGGTCGTGAAAATGTTTGTATACAGTAATGCATTTAAAATGTTTGTTTTTATGTTATTTCAATGCTACCAATAGTTTATTATGTGACTTTAATATAAGCCAAGGTATTTCATAGAGAGCTTATTTGCTCAGTCTTCATAAAGTAAATACATTATTTCACTTTAAATAAATTAAGAATTCTATGAACTTCTGAAGTATATTAGAAAATGAACATGCTTTGAAAAATACAAGTGTTCTAACCCTAATCACAAGAATCATTATCAATTTGATAATTGTTACCGTCGTGGAAATGTTTTTTTCATAGATAGTCCAAAGAAAAATATAGAAATGATAAAAGGCTTATGAGTGTCGCAATCCCAATGTTGCATATAATTATAATCTTATAATTATAAGAGTCGCGAAAGTGCTCGTATATAATCATGCATTTAAAATGTTTGTTTTTATGTTATTTTAATGCTACTACTAGTCTTTTATGTGACTTTGATATTCGCTAAGGTATTTCATAGAGTCTCAATCAATCAATTGCAATCAGTCCTCATAGAGTAAATACATTATTTTCCTTTAAATAAATGATAAAGTTTATCAACTTTTAAAGTACATTAGATAATAAAAAGCTTTGAAAAATACAAGTGTTCTAATCCAAATTACAAGAATTATTATTAATTTGATAATTTTTACTGTCGTGGAAATGTCTTTCTACTTTATCCTGGCATTAACGGTTCGATTATGACTGTTTAAGGTAAAACATGAATAAAATTTTGCAATAAATAGGAATTTAATATTTTATATAGTTTGAAACGGTTGACATGCTCAAACATAGCCTTATTCCAATCTTAATAGTAATCCACATTCGATAATTGTTACTGTCGTGGAAATGTAATTATCGTTATAAAAGGTTTCAACATTATCGACTAGTCAGATTTTGCGTGTTGTATACAAGATTATGTATAAACTTCACTTTTAATAATTATTTTTATACTTCTGGAAATGGATGAAGTGGTTTAATAACAGTAGAAGTATGTGCTAGAGAGCTTATCTTTTGTACTTTCTTATTCACTAAACAGAATTATAACGTCTATAGACAAAGTTCTTGATGAAATAATAGATAGTCTGAAGGAAAATATAGAAATGATTAAAGGCTTACGAGTGTCGCAATCCCAATATTGTATATTATTATAATTTTATAATTATAACAGTCTTGAAAATGTTCGTATACAATCATGTATTTAAAATGTTTATTTTTATGTTATTTTAAGGCTACTAATGGTCTATTATCTGACTTTGATATTCGCTAAGGTATTTCATAGAGAGCTTATTTGCTATCAGTCCTCATACAGTAAATAGATTATTTCACTTTAAATAAATGAAGAATTCTATAAACTCTCAAAGTATATTTTAAAATTAACATGCTTTTGAAAATACAATTGTTGCGACCGTAATTACAAGAATCATTATTAATTTGATAATTGTTACTGTCGTGGATTGAAAAATTTTAATTAAGGAAACGCTAAACATCTTATATTCATTATCTACTAAGAGGAAGGTTTCTAGATTAAGATGAAACCCTGTTCTTTCTAAAGTGCTATTATTACAGATAATAGTTTTTGTCAGGATTTTTATGCACTTTGAAAACTGTCATATCAAGTTAAATATTTTTATATCTATGTAATTTGAATATATTATATATTATACAGTAAACTCAAATCTGTAATTTTTTGTCATCATGCAGTGAAAACAAACGAACAAAAATTTCTAATAAAAAGAAGAGAAAAAAACACAGAAAAGAAAACACAAAGGATATCACTTAGTGATCAAAGATACCATATTTAATGTTAGAATTAAATCAGAATTGCATATTTTGCCAATAGATAAAGTGGGAATCCCAGATTCTGTCAATAGATAAAGTCAGTCAATAGATTACCAGATCCTGTCTTCAGATAAAGTTAGAATCCTAGATTCTGTCTTTAGATAAAGTGAGCATCCCAGAAAATGTCATAAGACAAAATAATTTTAAATATATCTGGCGAGTCCCAGTTTCTGTCGATAAATAAAGTAAAATCCCAGAAACTTTTTGATTCCCAGATACTATTTTGGTAATCCCAAAACTCTTATCTGGGAATCCCAGGATTGTAATCTGGGATTCCCAAAATGTTGTCTGGGGTTCCCAGAAACAATGAGTCCCAGAAACTGCCTTTGCATGTATATATATATATATATATATACATATACACATACACACGTATAGACGTATCCATACACATACACATACTCATATACACATACATACATACAAAATATCCGTCTCTCCGTCTCTGTCTCTCCGTCTCTGTCTCTCCGTCTCCGTCTCTTCATCTCCATCTCTCCATCTCTGTCACGGTCTCTCCGTCTTGGTCTCTCCGTCTCCGTACTTACTTTATTATATAACTTATATATAATTTTATATTATATTACTACCATTATATTAATGTAAAGAATTAAGCCTCTTTTTCTCCCGGGAGTGTCGTTTGCAAAGTTAAGGAAAATTCTTACGACCAAGCTCCTCTTTTTCTCTCCCCTTTACCATATTTTGATCCTCATTTTTTCCGTTTTTTTAACGTTATTTTACGTTATTTTTGTCTTTTTTTTTTCTTTTTTTTCCCTCTTTCTTCTCTCTTCATTTTCTCCTTCTCACCTCTTCATTTCCTCCTCCCTCACTCCTCCTTAAAAAATCCTCAACTTTTTTCCGTTATTTTTACGTTATTTTATGCACTTTTAACTCCTCCTCAGGTAATCCATCAGAAATCCTCAAATTTTTCCCTGTTTTTTTAACATTATTTTACGTTGTTTAAGCTCTTCCTTAGCTCATCCTCCTTATTCCTTGAATCATATATAGAGACGATTAATTAAGTAACAAGCTACTGAAGCTTAAACTGAATTTTAAATAACGTATTAATTTAAAATAGGATTTATAACTAATTTTTTTATTCAATTAAAAAGAGTAATAATAATCCAAACATATTATAAAAAATAATTATTGTAAGTAAAGAATCCTGATTTACATAATAGTAATATTTTAAAATAATATTTAAATTTCTTGTCTAAAAGAGTAAATGACATCGAAAATGGTAAAATGGAAATTCCGCCGCGCGGAATACTAGTAAATCAGAAGCGGAGAATTGGAAACCGCCATCGCGGGTGTGCATTAAGGCCCGAATTCATAGTCGTGTCTTGAGTATTAAGTGTGTGGGTTAGAATAAGAGTGGCATAAGTCACATTCAAAAAAAAATTCAGTTGGCAGTATATTGAGATATTATTAGCGTTGAATAAATTAATTTATTGATATGTTGAGCTTCCTTCGCTATTAATATTGAAGAAGAAGAGCAAAGAAAATACAAAATTTAAGAAAATTTCTTTTTTTAATGCTAAAAAATAATTAGATATATAGCTAACTAAATTTTTTTGTCAATGTGACTTATGCCACTCTCATTCTAACCTACACAAGTATGATTTCAGGCTTTGGTCACGTCGTTTGTTGTTGCTGAAAGTGTGTGGTGTCTAGATTATTCAACAGTTTTGTTTCTTTCATTTGCATTTTTTTCCTCTAACATATTAACGACGCGTACATTTTTGGAAAATTCTTATCTTGTAAAGTTTTATTTTTTTTTGAATTGACTTCTTTAACATTTAAAAAAGCGTGCATCACATGGCAAAAAATGGTGCGTCTTTTATTTCATAATAAGCCTTAACAAATTTTGAATTCTTTATTTTGTGAAACAACTGTTTATACAGTAATTGATAAAATATATCATATCTTGTAATATTGTAATAACTATTTTGCTATCTAATAATAATTGAGATAAGTTAATCTTAAAAGCTAAGGAGTTTTTGATTGTAAAACTATTTAGTTGTTTTCATATCAGGTTTATAAATAACGTGTAATATTCATTGAGCGTACAAAGTAAAGAAGAGAGAAGGAAGCATGAACTTTTCTGCCTGAATCACTATAAAAATAATCATAAAAATATCTTTATGGTAAGTAATCGCGTTTTGGTGATTTGTGTTAATGATTTCATAGTTGTTTTTACAAATTTTGGAAGAAAAAAGTTTTGATTCTTCACTTTTATATAATTGTAATTACGGAGAGACGGAGAAACGGAGACAGAGAGATGGAGACGGATAAACGGAGACGGAAAGATGGAGATGGAGAAACAGAGATGGAGAGACGAAGACAGACAGACGATGACGGAGAGACGAAGACGGAGAGACGGATATGGAGAGACGGAAACGGAGAGATGGGGACGGAGAGACGGTGATGGGGAGACGGAGGGACAGAGAGACGGAGATGTAAGGACGAGGTCGGAGAAACGGAGAGACGTATTTTGTGTATTTGTGTATGTATATATGTGTGAATATGTGTATGTGTATGTTAACAGTGCACGTGTATATATGTATGTGACAATAATACAAAAGTAATTCACATAAGAAAGAAAAGTGTGAATTCTCTACTCTAATATAATAAATATAATAGTATATATATATATATCTACCTATATTATATAGTTATATGAACCAAAATTCAGTCGTTGCCCCCCCACATCCCCCCACGCCCCCCACAGCCCCCCCACATGATTTTTATTAATTAAATAACGTAAATTTACGTTATTTTATGTTATCGATCATTACCCCCCCACGTCCCCCCCACGTCCCCCTCCGCGTCCCCCCACAGACCCCCCACATCCCCCCACCCACAACCCCCCACAATCCCCCCCACAACCCCCCGCAATCCCCCCCCACAACTTTTTAGAACCATCAAATACTGCATAAAAATAGAAAAAACATAGCTATTGGTAGATTAAATGTAGTATCTCCTAAAGATAGTGAACGTTTTTTTTTAAAATTAATATTAAATAGAATAAAAGGTGCAACATCTTATACAGATTCACGAACTCACGAAAATATTACTTATAATACTTATAAAGAAACAGCTTTAGCAATGAATTTAATTGAGCACGAAAATGAAATTTATTATATTTTTGAAGAAGCATGTCAAGTTATGTTACCAATACAACTACGTAAATTTTTTGCATGTTTTTTACTATGTGAAAATATTCAAGGTAAAATTATTTGGAACAAATATAAAAATTTTTACAGAAGATTTTAAAGATAATAAAGAAAATAAAGCTTTATCACATATTAATCAAATATTAAATTTAGAAGATATGTCATGTGAAAATTTTGGTTTACCAGAACCAAATAAAACATACATTGAAGAAAATGAAGAAATTAATGATGAAATTATAAATTTTAGTAAAAAAAAATTTGATAAAATGTATAAACAATTAAATAATGATCAAAAACAAATTTTTGAAAAAATAATAAATAATAAACAAAAAATATTTTTCATAGATGGACCAGGAGGTTCCGGAAAAACTTTCTTATACAAAACATTAATATATTATTATATAAGCATTAAAAAAAAATTTTTATCGATGGCTTGGACCGGAATAGCTTCAATTTTATTACCTAAAGGTTTAACAAGTCACAGAACTTTTAGATTACCATTGGATTTAAATAACATTGAAAGCGCATTTTTAAAATTTAATTCAGATAAAAAAAAATTAAGAGAAACAGATATAATTATATGGGATGAAGCATCTATGATTCCTAAAAAAGCTTTAGAAATCGTAGACAAAACTTTAAAAGATGTTTGTCATAATGATAAAAGTTTTGGTGGAAAAATAATTATTTTAGGTGGAGATTTTCGACAAATTCTACCAGTATTAAAATATGGAAGAAGAAATACTATAATTGAAGAGACTATAAAATATTCAAATCTTTGGCCCTTATTTCATATTTTTAAATTAAAAAAAACATAAGATCTAATAATGACAGTTTCTCTTCATTTTTATTAAATATAGGAGAAGGAAACATTAATCCATTTATTATTCCAGAAGAATGGAAAACTAATGACGTCTGTGCCAAAATTTATAAAAAAATTAACGAAAATTATTGTTTTTCAAAAAATGTCATTTTGAGTACACATAATGAAGATGTAAATATTTTAAATAACAGAATTTTAAAATTAATTAAGAATGAAACAAAAACTTATTATAGCATTGACTATGCAACATACAAAGGTGTAAATCAAACGGATGATAATATTCATTTGAATTATCCAATAGAAATGTTAAATAACATAAGAGAAGGATTACCTCCACACGAACTGAAATTAAAAGTAAATACCATAATTATGTTAATTCGAAATTTAAGTATAAAAATGGATTATGTAATGGAACGCGATTAAAAATAACTAAATTATTCAAATATAACATAGAAGCACAAATAATTACTGGAGAAAATAAAGGAAATAAAGTTTTTATACCACGTATTACATTAAACACTAATGAATCATCATCTTTACCATTTATTTTATATAGAAAAAATTTCCTGTTATATTAGCTTTTGCTATAACAATTAATAAATCTCAAGGCCAAAGTTTCGAAAATATAGGAATATTCATCAAAAAACCTTTATTTTCTCACGGGCAATTATATGTTGCTCTTTCACGTTGTAAAAATGTAAATAAAATATATATTCAAAATGAATCGGAAAACAAAGATATTATACCTAACATAGTTTGGAAAGAAATATTAGAAAAATAATTTTATTATAATTTAACAAAAATTTAATGTTATTTAAATAAATTTTTTATAAATTATTTTATTAATTAAACTTTATTTTTTTCAGGTTATATTTATATTAATTATAAACATTAAAAATTTTTAATAATATATAAATAAAAAAACATAATGGAATGGAATTCAATTAATGATGTTGAAATTGACAATGTTAATGATCAACAAATGATTGAATGGGATCCAATAGAAGGTCATTATGTTGAAATTAACAATGTCAATGATCAACAATTGATGGAAAATTTAAATGATCAAATTGAAGAACATTTAAATTTCCAAGAAGAATATGAATATTATTTAGAAAGTCTAGATAATAATAGTTCAATAAGCAATACAATAATTTCTAAATTAAATAATATTATTAATTCGTATATAGAGGAAAATAATGAACAATTTGAATTTAAAAATTGGAATGAAGTACCAGAGTATTATAAATATTATGCGAATGAAATTATAAAATATAAAATAAATATAAGCGAACCAATAGCAGAATATTACTTTAATCAAAGTCATGAAATTTATTCTAATTATTTATTAAGATTAGCTAACATTATTAATAAAATATGAAAAATTAAAATAAATCATAAATATTACTATATAATAATAAATTTAAAAAAAAATTTTTTAAATTATTAATATTATTAAAAACAAAAAAAATTAGAATATTTAAAAATTAACTAAAATATTTAAAAGTTATGATTATTTAAAATTTATAAAACGAAATTTTAATAAATAAATAATTTAACTAATAACAACAATAAATAAAAAATTCATATTCATAACTTTTATACAGGTAAATATAGTATAAGTAAGTATAAAATAATTTAAAATTATTTTATTTATTTATTTGTTATATAAATAACTAAATTTTAAATAAAATATGATATAATGATCATGTAATAATTTCATTTACAATATCATAATAAATTTATAAATTTTAGTATGAATTTTTGATATATCTCATAAAATGTTTAAAATGAGAAAAAGATATAAAAAAGGAATTATAACAAAATAATCCTATAAATCTTATAAAACTCAAAATCATTACGATATATCAAATAATATACTAAATTATCAACAAAATTTTCAATATATTTTAAACTAATGATCATTAATATCATAACAATAATAACACTATTTTTAAGTTATACTACATATAATTAAATATATTATAAATATTTAAAATAAAATATATTTTATAAGACTAAGTGGTTTTTAGGGCTACTGGCGAGGGTTTCCACTAATCAAAAAATCTAACGCGCCATCAAGGTACCTCTATGTTACACACCTTTTTTAAAACTTCATATATTATATAATTATATTAACAAAAAAATTTTACAAATTTATTCAAAATTAATATTGATTTAAAAAATAAATATTTATAAGTTATATTGATAAAGGTTTGAAATGTAAGGTGGTGTGGAAAGCCGAACCTCAACACTATATATCTCTTCTTTTTTTATAAAAATAAAAAAATAATAAATTAATAATAATTATATATATCTCTTCTTTTTGAAATATAATGAACAAAATAGTGTTGAGGTATTTTTATATAAAGTAACATAAATAATTAATATTAATAGAAATAGTAAAAATATTTATTTAGAGTTTAGATAAAAATTATATTATATAATAAATTAAATAATATTACATTATATAATATAATATTAATAATAAATGTTTAATATATAATTATATTTATAGCATAACTGGGGGTTGGCGAGCAGCGCGAGCAGGGGGGTACCCCCCCTAGTATATATATATATATATATAAGTGGTAATGTAATTACAGAGAGACGGGAACGGAGAAACGGAGACAAAGAAACGGAGACGGAGAGACGGAGAAACGAAGACAGAGACGGAGAGATAGAGATAAGGAAACGGAGACAGAGACGAAGGGATGGATATGGACAGATGGAGACGCAGAAACGATGATGGAGACGGAGTGACGAATATTGTCTATGTGTATATGTGTTTATGTGCGTATGCGTACGTATGTGTGCGTGTGTGTGTGTGTGTGTATGTGTATGTATGTATAAGACAATGATGCAAAAGATATTCACGTAAAAAAAAGAGTCTTAATTCTTCACTTTAATGTAATGAATATAATATATATATATATATATATATATATATATATATATATATATATATATATATATATATAGAGGGTTCCCCTTGCTCGCGCTGCTCGCCAACCCCCGTTTATATTTACATTATGTCAGCCAGTAATGAAATTTGTACTGACCAAAAGTATTAAAAAAATTAATATTAATTGTATATTTGCTCAGACAGATTTCCACACCACCCGAAGAGGTACTGTCAATAATACCTTACAATTAATAATTTATAATATAAATTAAATAATAAAAAATGTATGGTATTATGGTGCATTGGTTTTTTTTTGTTTTGTTTTTAATAATTATATAAAATCAATTATAATAATTTTAAGTTATTTTAAGACATGTTATGATTAATTAAAATTATTTCTTTTTCTTTATAAAATTATTCAAAATAAAACCATGGTTACCTTCGCCGATAGCCCTACACAACCATGAGAGTCTATATTCCTTCCTCCTTATACCATAGACTCTATTTACAATCCATCCTCCACCATCAGTATTACATATTTAAACAAAGCTTGAAAATCATTCTATAATTTGAACAATTTGTTATTATATTATTGTTATATAACAATTGTTCAATTAATATTTATCTCTTTTAAATCTTTGTTTAAGTATGTTTATTATAATATTTATTATAACTTGATATTTTTCAATCACATATTATTGTAACATGTCTTACAATAATATAGAACAGAAATTTTTTTTATTATAATTATTCTAAATTTAAAATTTAATACTTGATTGAATTCTATGTTTTTTAATATTATTATTATTAAAAATTTTCCAATTATTTCTTACATTTGAATATTAATTATTATTATTATTTTTAATAATATTTAGTATCTTTAATTCATATACTCGAAATTAATATATTTCTTTTTTTTTAATATTAGTTTTATTCAAAGTATATATTTTACAATAAATTTCAAAATCATTATGATAATCATAATATTATTAATTAATATATTTCATAAATAAAACGATAAAATTAAATAATATAATTTTTCCTTATTCATTAATTATTTTAATTTTATTTTTAATATATCTTAGTTTCATTTTTAAGTCTTTTGGATGTATAAAATATATATCTATATTGTTTTCTAATATCCTTGACTTTTTTGCTAGTATTAAAAAAGATATATTAAAATAATTTTTACAAAATTAATAGAATGTATTTTTATGTTTGTTTTTTTTTTAAATTATCGATTATTTATTTATTAATAAATAATTTTCAATATTATTTATTAATTAAAAAAATCAATATAATACATAATGATATGAATTTTATTAATTTTTTTTTGTTTCATAAAATAATTTTTTATTTATTCTTTAAACATTTTATTATATTCAAATTCAATTAAAAATGTTAAAGTTATAATAGGATTTTATTTAATTTATTTAACGTTTAATGCCTGTATCATAATTATAATAATATTAATACAAATAATTACTAATCCATGTACGTCATAAAAAAATTATAAAGTGAGTATTTTATTGAATTTTATTTATTTTTTTTTAATATATCTTAATGCAATTAAGTCTGTTTGATGTATGAAAAATATTTTAAATTACTGTTTTAATATATTTGATTAATTTCTTGTTATTATAAAAGATATATTTATTATTTTTATTGATTTATTACTTAAATATATTTTATATTAGCTTTTATAATATAAAAAAAATTATATTAGCAATACGTAATAAATATTTATAATATATTGTATTATGAATTGTGATATAATATTCCATTATTGGATCACGTATTTCTAACTTATGTTGAATAATTTTATTTGTCATATATTTATAATAATATGTTACGTTGTTCCAATTTTTAAAATGAAGTTTCTCATTTTCAATTCCGATATAGTTATTAATTGCATTATTTAATCTAGATAAATCTGTATTTTCATTCAAATTTTTCATATATTCTTCGTACTGCTCTTGAAACCGTTCAAATTCGTTTATTTGGTTATTTAAATCATCTAATTCTTCTTGATGTTGTAAGTTTTCTACAACAATGTATTCATTTGAAACTGGATCCCATTCCATTTTATAATGATTCAATTATTATTAGTATTAATTAAATTATATTTTAAATAACTTTGTTATTATTTTTTTTTATAAAATATTTTAAGTTTGTTTTTATTTTCTTTTTTATTATTTTAAATTAATTTTTTTATATAGAAAATTTAAAGTATGTTTTTTTTTTGTTTTATTGCGTTATATCTGAAAAAAACAAATGTTTTATTAGTATGTAAGAAATATAAATATATTTTTAATATTAAAAAAATTAAATTTTTTTTTTGTTATTTTTCTAGTACTTCTTTCCATACTGTATTGGTTAATTCATTTTTATTTTCTAATTCATTTTGAATATGTATTTTAGAAGGAATTTTACTTCTTGAAAGAGCAACATATAATTGTCCATGTGAAAATAAAGGTTTTTTTATGAATATTCCTACGTTTTCAAAACTTTGACCTCGTGATTTATTTATAGTTATAACAAAAGCTAATACAATAGGGAATTGTTTTCTATATAAAATAAATGGTAAAGACGATGATTCATTTGTGCTTAATGTAATACGCGGTATAAAAACTTTATTTCCTTTATTTTCGCCTGTAATTACTTCAGCTTCTATATTGTATTTAAATAATCTCGTTATCTTTAATCGTGTTCCATTGCATAATCCATCTTTTATACTTAAATTTCTAATTAGCATTATTATAGCATTTATTTTTAAATTAAGTTCATGTGGAGGTAATCCTTCTCTTATATTATTTAACATTTCTATTGGATGATTTAAATGAATATTATCATCTGTTTGATCAACACCCTTATATGTTGCATAATCAATAATATAATATGTTATTGTTTCATTATTAATTAAATTAAATATTTTACTATTTAAAATATTCACATCTTCATTATGCGTACTTAAAATAACATTTTTCGGAGAACAATAATTATATTGTTAATGTTTTGATAAATTTTATTGCAAACATTATTAGTTTTCCATTTTTCTAGTATAATAAATGTATCAACTTTTCCTTCTCCGATATCTAATAAAAATGATGAAAAATTTTCATCATTAGATCTTATATTTTTTTTTAATTTAAAAATATAAAACGTGGGCCATAGGTTTGAATATTTTATAGTTTGTTCTATAATTGTATTTTTATTTCCATGTTTTAATACAGGTAAAATTTTACGAAAATCTCCTCCTAAAATAATAATTTATCCTTCAAAAATTTCATTATTATGACAGACATCTTTTAATTTTTTGTCAACTATTTCTAAAGCTTTTTTAGGAATCATTGATGCTTCGTCCCATATAATTACATTTGCTTCTCTTAATATGTAATATGTAATATTACATATCATATAATATGTAATATGTAATATTCAACTTCATACACGTAGAGAGTATTTGAAAAAAAAAATATATATATATATATATATATTTATATATATATATATATATATACATATATATATTGATTGCGCTAATTGTTTATAATTTATGCAATCAATTTTCATACACCTGCATACTGTTGACTAATTTATTTAGCTAATTTAGCTCAATCAATCATAACAAAATACAAAAAAACAGAACATTTTATGTAATTAGCTTAGTAGAACGTCTGTAACGCCACGCAATGAGACTTGATCAAAATAAATATTATAGAGCATATAAACAGATGTAAACATAACCAGATAACGGAGATATAATTTATAATAAAATACATTGTAAGGTTAATTATACATATGCTTAATTAAACTTACAATTCTAGATTTGATAAAAAAACTGTTAATAATCTATTATAAATATTTTGACAATGTAATTTCGTTTTTATTAAAAAACCTATTCAATAAAAATTGGTAGTTTTTTTTTAATAAAAACAAAATTCTTCTTTAAATTTCTTCACCTAAACTTATAATTTCGCAAATATTTCGAAAAAATTTTTTATTTACAATCATCATTATTTATAACAAATGTATACAGAACTTTCGAAAACTGATATCAAAGTTATTATTATTTTCACGCGCTACCCTAGATTAAAAAAAGAAACATGTAAATCGGACCATAATTACCAGAGATATTGTTAATTTTCATATGTAATATGAATTTTAACTTTTGAAAATTTTTTTCTGTTCTCGCGTGAACATAAAGATATTACCGTGCGCATGCGCGCTGGCCTTTTATATACTCTGTTGCCTAATATTTGCACTCAATGTAATGCGTAAAAAAATTTAGAAACGATGATATATATAAGAACCACTTTGTATACATTAATGCCGTTTTACCAATAAATAATTTATATCATAAACTGGCTATTAAACTTTGAAACGTGCTAAAATGTTAAAAAACAATGGCGCAATTGTTCGTCAAAGTCAAAGCCATGTTACTCTTTTCCTTTTCACGATAGAGAACTTTTAAAAATTTAAATTAAAGGTCTAGAAGAGACCTTTCTTATCCATTTTATAAAATTAATATATATCAAAAATTAGCTAAAATATATGAATTTATTCATAAGAATTAAAATTGTAAAATCGAAAAAATGCTAAAAAATAGTGCAAAAAAATAAAAAATTGAAATTTTTATAATTGTTTATGATAAAGGTATCCTACCATTACATGCTTAATAAGTTTGACATATTTGCAATAATTATTGTTGACTTGGCATTAATTTGAATTTTTGATTTTTTTTAATAAACGAATTAATTGTTGCTCTTCTTACGGGTCGAAACAGATCGGCTTGGAGGAGGATTAAAGACAATAGAAAATCTTTCTTTTCCCAAAGATTCATCAAATTTTAAATAAAATATCTGTCTTTAACTTTAATTTGAAAAATTACACATTTTTTCGGAAAAACTTCATTTCCCGAGAAAATTTGAAAATTTTAGAAAATTGGACACCCATAGTCTTGAAGTAAATTCAATACTGAACAGCTTTAGTTGAAAAAATTTTGTTTTAGAGTCAGAAGGCTGTCTTAATATCTACGAAAACTATATGAATTTTATTCTTTCTCATTTTTGCCATTTGCATCATATGATTTTATGACGCTCTAAAATTAAAAGTGCATTTATGAAATTAATTTTCTCATGCTTGTCTTCTTTATACTATAGCCAATAACTTGTATACAAATTTTGGAACATTTTCATCGAAAAGTTTACAAAAAATACCAAATAATTGAAAAATAAAAATTGTTTTAAAATTTTCAAAACGCTTTAACGTTACAACTACGCTAAGAAAACCAGTTTTAAAGAGTTCATTTTATTTAAGCAATCGTAAATAATTTCTATACATAATTTTAAGCTACTTCAACGAGTAGTTTACGTAAAATACCAAAAAATAAGTAAAATTCTATTCAAAATTTAGGAAATGCTCTAAAATTAAAACTGCGCTAAGAAAATAAGTTTTTCCAAGCTTGCTTTCTTCTTCTTCTCTTTTTTTATTGGCCTTTTCCAGACTTTTTATTGTCTATATGATAGGCCATCATCTGGTAATTTTATTATTTTGATATTTTTAGTTTGCCCAGTGGGACTTTTTATAAATTTTATATTTTGCCCATTGGGACTTTTTTGTATATTGTTGTGTTTTTCGGGTTTATTCCCTCGGAAAAACTTCGAAAATTATTTTTTCTAATTTTTCCTAGAGAATCAAACTCCGGTCCACTGGGACGCAAGGTCAGTTGATTTTTACAACTGCACTTTTTCATCCCATAGCGACGGAGCTCGTAAGTGTGTTCTGTGTACAAAACACATGAAACAGAGGTGCTCGTTTGAAAAACAGCCGAGAGCGGGATTCGATCTCGGTTCCCCAAGAATACGAATCCAACGCTCCTACCGACTGTGCCACATACCGGCTCAAGCTTGCTTTAATTAGTCAATAACAAATAATTTGTAAGAAAATTTTTGAGCAAATCTATCAAATGGCTTTTGTGTAATAGAAAAAAAATGAAATATAAACATTTTTTCCAAAATTTTCAAAATGCTCTGAAATTAAAATTGCGCTAAGAAAATAAGTTTTCTAAAGCTTGTTTTATTCAGATAATAGTGAATAATTTGCATACAAATTTTTGAACAAGTTTATCGAATGATTTTTGTGTAATAAAAAAGAAATTAAAAATAAAAATTTTTTTCAAAATTTTCAAAACGCTCTAAAAATAAATGTGCGCTAAGAAAATTCAAGAAAATTAGTTTTCAAAAGTTCATTTTATTTTGACAATCATAAATAATTCTCATACATAATTTTAAGCTTCTTCATCGAGTAGTTTACGTAAAATATCAAAAAAATTAGAAAAATTTTATTCAAAATTTTCAAAATGCTCTAAAATTAAAACTTCACTGAGAAAATAAGTTTTTCAAAGCTCGTTTTATTTAGGCCAATGCAAATGATTTCCATAAAAATTTTCGAGCAAATCTATCGAATGGTCTTTGTGTAATAGAAAAAAAATGAAAAATAGAGATTTTTTCCAAAATTTTCAAAATGCTCTAAAATTAAAACAGCGCTAAGAAAATAAGTGTTCCAAAGCTTGTTTCCCTTAGACAATAGCGAATAACTTGCATACAAATTTTGGAGCAAATCTATCGAATGGTTGTCATGAAATAAAAAAAAATGAAAAAAATAATTTGTTTTTCAAAATTTTCAAAATGCTCTAAAATTAAAAGTGCGCTAAGAAAATCAGTTGGTAAAAGTTTTTTTTCTTTTAACATTCGCAAATAATGTCAATTGAAATTTTCAAGCAAATTCTTTGAGTAGTATAGGTAAAATACCAAAAAAATGAATAATCAAAATTTTTTTTAAATTTTTAAAATGGCTCTAAAAAAAACTAATCTAAGAAGATCAATTTTCAATAGCTTTCCCCCCAGTTGGACAAAAAACTAAATTGCATACAAAAATTGAAGCAAATCCATCGAGTAGTACTCCAGATATTATTGGCGCACTGAAATCATACACACACACACACACACACACACACACACACACATATACACACACACACACACACACACACAGACATTTTTCGGAAACCACTTTTTTCTACTCCCTGAGTCTAAATATGTACAAATTAAGGAAAAAATAGAAAAAAATTTTTTTTATTGATACAATGCTTTCTCTATGAGAAAGCAAAATGAGATATTGTACACAAAAAACAAGTGGGCAGACAGTAATAGATTTGTTGTTCTTTATAACCCGTATTTATTACTAAAGTTTAATCGTCATATTAATATTTAATTATGCTCAACAATAGGAATTATAAAATACTTATTTAAATACTGCTCCAAAAAACATGATTGTGCATTTATAGAAATGAAAGCAAGTGAAATAAATACTGAAAGTAATACTAATGATGAAATGGATGAAACGAACGATTTAGATATATTTCATGATGAAATTAAACAATATATAAACACAACATAAGTTTGCCCGCCAGAAGCTATACATCGCATATTGGAATATAATATTAGTGAACTTTTACATGCAATTTATAGATAAGATGTTCATAATGAAAATGAACAATATGTGTATTTTAAAAAAAGACTCGAACACGAAATTGATAAGAAAAATGTAAATATAACACTAACAGCGTAGTTTGAACTTAATAAAAGTGATCCAGAGACACATAATTACTTTTATTCTGATATACCGCAACATTATGTTTTTAATCGAATAAGTAAAACATGGACGAAAAGAATAAAAACTATAAAACCTATTCTAACCAGAATGTACTCAGTTTATCTAAAACAAAGAAAAAGATTCTTTTTAAGATTACTTCTGCTTTACGTTAAAGCTGTAAAATCTTTTGAAAGCTAAAAAACTTTTGATAGAATTACATACCCAAGATTCTTTAAAGCAGCAAAAGCAAGAACTTTAGTTAAAATAAATGATGAATAAGATAAATGTTTAAAAGAATCATGTAAATCTCGATTTTCAAAAGCTTTCTGTCAATTATTGAGTTACATTTGTACATTTTACAATCCAATTCATGCTCGAGGATTATATGAACAATAGAAAATCTATTTTTATCATATTACCAAAAATGAATTAACAAAGAAGGTGAAAAATATGCATTAAGCATAATTAATGATATTTAAACTACTAATGGATTCCAATTAAGTGACTTTAATTACCTACTTTAGAATACTATATTGAAAATAACGAAATTAAATACAGTACAGTAAATAATGTTAATAATATTTGGTCAATTATTAATAGTCTAACAAATGCTCAAACGGCTATTTTTATTATAGTAAAAAAATTCATTGAATACAAACTGCACTGAAAAGTATATATTTATATAGAAGGTCCAGGTGAAAGTGGTAACAGCTACTTATGAACTACAATTATAACTTATCTAACCATTCATGGAATCGACTATTTGATTGTATCATGGACAGGTATAGCGGCTAATTTATTACAAGATGGTGTGACAGCACCTACAGCATTTGAATTACCGTTGAACATATATGAAGACACAATACATAATATAAGTGCAAACAGCGAAATAGTTAGAAAAATGAAAAATGTATCAATTGTATTCATTTAAAATAGTCTATCATGCAGAGATCATTTGGAAGAGCAAGAAGCTTTAGGATAGAGCAAAAGAGAGACGGAAAAATAAAAGAAGAGACAATGACGGAAGAACGGAGACGAAGACAAGGAGACGGTGACGGAAAGAAGGGGACAGAGATACGAAGACGAAGAGATGCAGACGAAAACCGTAATGTGAAAATGGAGACAAAGAGATGGGAAGACGAAGACAGAGAGACAAAGACGGAAAGACAAAGACGAAGAGACGAAGAGACAGATATTGTGGATGTGTATATAAGTAAGTGTATGTGTAAACATATGTGTATATGTGTATGTGTGTATGTGTATGTGTGTATGTGTATGTGTATGTGTGTATGTGTATGTGTGTATGTGTATGTGTGTATGTGTAAAGATATGTGTATATGTGTATATGTGTATGTGTGTATGTGTAAAGATATGTGTATATGTGTATGTGTGTATGTGTATGTATATGTGTTTATGTGTATGTGTGTATGTGTATGTGTGTATGTGTATGTGATATATAAAAGGATATGTGTATGTGTATGCGTATGTGTGTATGTATATGTGTGTATGTCTATGTGTATGTGTGTATGTGTATGTATGTATGTGTATGTGTGTATGTGTATGCGTGTATGTGTATGTGTATATGTGTGTATGTGTATGTGTGTATGTGTGTGTATGTGTATGTGTGTGTATGTGTATGTGTGTATATGTAGGTATGTATGTGTATGTGATAAGTAAAAGGATACGTGTATGTGTGTATGTGTATGTGTGTATGTGTATGTGTGTATGTGTAGGTGTGTATGCGTATGTGATATATAAAAGGATATGTGTATGTGTATGTGTATGTGTGTATGTATATGTGTGTATGTCTATGTGTATGTGTGTATGTGTATGTGTGTATGTGTATGTGTGTATGTGTATGTGTATGTGTGTATGTGTATGTGTGTATGTGTATGTGTGTATGTGTATGTGTGTATGTGTATGTGTGTATGTGTATGTGTATGTGTGTATGTGTGTATGTGTATGTGTGTATGTGTAGATATGTATGTGTATGTGATAAGTAAAAGGATACGTGTATGTGTATGTGTATGTGTGTATGTATATGTGTGTATGTGTATGTGTGTATGTGTATGTGTGTATGTGTATGTGTGTATGTGTATGTGTGTATGTGTATGTGTATATGTGTATGTAAGCAAGTGTATGTGTGTATGTCTATTTAGGTATGTATATGTGTATGTGTGTATGTGTATGAATGTGTGTGTGTATGTGTGTATGTGTAAGTGTGTATGTTTAAGTGTGTATGTGTATGTGTATGTGTGCATGGGTATATGTCCGTGTATGCGTATGTGTGTATGTGTATCTGTGTATGTTTCTGTTATTATGTGTATGTGTGTATATGTATGTGTATGTGTTTTTGTGTATGTGTTTATGTGTGTAGTTGTATGTTGGTTTGCGTATGTGTGTATGTGTATGTGTGTATGTGTATGTGTATGTGATGAGTAAAAGAATATGTGTATGTGTATGTGTATGTGTGTATGTATATCTGTGTATGTGTATCTGTGTATGTGTATGTGTGTATGTGTATGTAATAAGTAAAAGGCTATGTGTATGTGTATGTGTGTATAGCTATGTGTGTATGTGTATATGTGTATGTGTATGTGTGTGTATGTGTGTATGTGTATGTGTATGTGTGTAGGTGTATTTGTATGTGTGTATGTGTATGTGTGTATGTGTGTAATTGTAAGTGTGTATGTGTGTATGTGTAAGTGTGTATGTGTAAGTGTGTATGTGTATGTGTGTATGTGACTATGTGTATGTGCATGTGTATGTGTATATGTATGTGTATGTGTGTGTATGTGCATGTGTATGTCTATGTATATGTACATGTTTTTATGTGTATGTGTGTATGTATATGTGTGTATGTGTATGTGTGTGTATGTGCATCTGTATGTGTGTCTGTGTATGTGTATGTGTGTATGTGTATGTGTGTATGTGTATGTGTGTATGTGTATGTGTGTATGTGTCAGTGTGTAGGTGTATGTGTGTGTGTATCTGTATGTGTGTATGTATATGTGTGTATGTGTATGTGTGTGTATCTGTATGTGTGTATGTGTATTTGTATGTGTGTATGCGTATGTGTGTATGTGTATGTGTGTATGTGTGTATGTGTATGTGTGTATATGTATGTGTATGTGTGTATGTGTATGTATGTACGTGTATGCGTGTGTGGGTGTATGTATGTATGTGTATGTGTGTACGTGTATGCGTGTGTGGGTGTATGTGTGTATGTGTATGTGTATGTGTTTATGTGTATGTGTGTATGTGTATGTGTGTATGTGTGTAATTGTAAGTGTATATGAGTGTATGTGTAAGTGTGTATGTGTATGTGTGTATGTGTATGTGTGTGGGTGTATTTGTATATGCGTATGTGTATGTGTATGTGTGTATGTGTGTAATTGTAAGTGTGTATGTGTGTATGTGTAAGTGTCCACGTGTATGTGTGTATGTGTATATGTGTATGTGCATGTGCATGTGTATATATATCGGTATGTGTGTGTGTGTTAGTGTATGTGTATCTATATGTACGTGTTTTTATGTATATGTGTGTATGTGTTTGTGTATGTCTGTATGTGTATGTGTGTATGTGTATGTGTGTGTGTGTATCTGTATGTGTGTATGTGTATGTGTGTATGTGTATGTGTGTAGGTGTATGTGTGTATGTGTATGTATATGTGTGTATGTGTATGCGTGTGTGGGTGTATGTGTGTATATGTATGTGTATGTGTGTGTATGTGTATGTGTATGTGTGTGTATGTGTATGTGTATGTGTATGTGTGTATGTACATGTTTTCATGTGCATGTGTGTATATGTATGTGTATGTGTTTTTGTGTATGTGTTTATGTGTGTAGTTGTATGTGTGTTTGCGTATGTGTGTATGTGTTGTGTGTATATGTATGTGTGTATGTGTATGTGTATGTGATGAGCAAAAGGATATGTGTATGTGTATGTGTGTATGTATATGTGTGTATGTGTGTCTGTGTATGTGTATGTGTGTATGTGTTCTGTGTATGTGTATGTGTGTATGTGTATGTGTATGTGATGAGTAAAAGGATATGTGTATGTGTATGTGTGTATGTGTATGTGTGTATGTGTGTCTGTGTATGTGTATGTGTGTATGTGTATGTGTGTATGTGTATGTGTGTATGTGCATGTGTGTATGTGTCAGTGTGTAGGTGTATGTGTGTATCTGTATGTGTATGTGTATGTGTGTATGTGTATGCGTGTGTGGGTGTATGTGTATATGTATGTTTATGTGTGTGTATATGTATCTGTATGTGTATGTGTGTGTATCTGTATGTGTGTATGTGTATTTGTATGTGTGTATGCGTATGTGTGTATGTGTATGTGTGTATGTGTGTATGTGTATGTGTGTATGTGTATGTGTATGTGTGTATGTGTATGTATGTACGTGTATGCGTGTGTGGGTGTATGTATGTATGTGTATGTGTGTACGTGTATGCGTGTGTGGGTGTATGTGTGTATGTGTATGTGTATGTGTTTATGTGTATGTGTGTATGTGTATGTATGTATGTGTGTAATTGTAAGTGTATATGTGTGTATGTGTAAGTGTGTATGTGTATGTGTGTATGTGTAGATGTGTATGTGTATGTGTATGTGTGTATGCGTATGTGTGTGGGTGTATTTGTATGTGCGTATGTGTATGTGTATGTGTGTATGTGTGTAATTGCAAGTGTGTATGTGTGTATGTGTAAGTGTCTATGTGTATGTGTGTATGTGTATATGTGTATGTGCATGCTTATAAGTATGGGTATGTGTGTGTTAGTGTATGTGTATGTGTATCTGTATGTACGTGTTTTTATGTATATGTGTGTATGTGTATGTGTGTATGTGTATGTGTGTGTGTATCTGTATGTGTGTATGTGTATGTGTGTATGTGTGTATGTGTATGTGTGTATGTGTATGTGTGTATGTGTATGTGTGTATGTGTATGTGTATGTGTATGTGTGTATGTGTATGTGTGTATGTGTATGTGTGTATGTGTATGTGTGTTTGTCCATGTGTATGTGTATATGTGTGTATGTGTGTTTGTCCATGTGTATGTGTATATGTGTGTATGTGTATGTGTTTGCGTATGTGTATATGTGTATGTGTATGTGTGTATGTATATGTGTATGTGTTTTTGTGGATGTGTTTATGTGTGTAGTTGTATGTGTGTTTGTGTATGTGTGTGTATGTGTGTATGTGTATGTGTATGTGTGTACGTGTATGCGTGTGTGGGTGTATCTGTGTATGTATATGTGTGTATGTGTATGTGTGTATGTGTATGTGTGTATGTGTATGTGTATGTGTATGTGTGTATGTGTATGTGTGTATGTGTATGTGTGTATGTGTGTAATTGTAAGTGTATATGAGTGTATGTGTAAGTGTGTATGTGTATGTGTGTATGTGTGTCTGTGTATGTGCATGTGTGTATGTGTATGTGTGTATGTGTGTATGTGTATGTGTGTATGTGTCAGTGTGTAGGTGTATGTGTGTATCTGTATGTGTATGTGTATGTGTGTATGTGTATGCGTGTGTGGGTGTATGTGTGTATATGTATGTTTATGTGTGTGTATATGTATGTGTATGTGTATGTGTGTATATTTATGTGTATATGCGTATGTACATGTTTTATGTGTATGTGTGTATGTATATGTGTGTATGTGTATGTGTGTGTATCTGTATGTGTGTATGTATATGTGTGTATGTGTATGTGTGTGTATCTGTATGTGTGTATGTGTATGTGTATGTGTGTATGTGTATGTGTATGTGTGTATGTGTATGTGTGTATGTGTGTATGTGTATGTGTGTATGTGTATGTGTGTATGTGTATGTGTGTATGTGTATGTGTGTGTGTGTTATTTTGTATATGTGTTATGTGTATGTGTATGTGTATGTGTGTATGTGTATATGTGTATGTGTATGTGTATGTATATGTATATGTGTGTGTATTGTATGTATGTGTGTATGTGTATGTGTATGTGTGTATGTGTATGTGTATGTGTATGTGTATGTGTATGTGTATGTGTGTGTGTGTGTATTGTATGTGTGTATGTGTTGTGTATGTGTTTGTTATGTGTTTATGTTGTGTTTTTGTATTTATTATTTTTATTTTATTATTTATTTGTTTATGTGTATGTTTATTTTATGTGTTATGTGTGTGTTATGTGTATGTGTATGTGTATGTATTTGTTTATTGTATGTGTGTTTGTGTATTTATGTTGTGTATGTGTGTGTTATGTGTTATGTGTTGTTGTTTGTGTTGTGTTGTGTGTATGTGTATATGTATGTTGTATGTGTATGTGTATGTGTTGTTGTTTGTTTATTTATGTTTTTGTTTGTATTTGTTTTTTATTTGTTTTTATTTTTATTATGTTTTTTGTGTATGTGTTATGTTTGTGTTATTTATGTGTTTGTGTTTGTTTTTTTTTTGTTATGTGTTTGTGTTTGTGTTGTTATTTTTGTTTTTTTGTTTTTATTTTTTGTTATGTTTTTTTTTTTTTTTATTTATTTATGTTGTGTTTTTTGTTTTTTTTATGTTTTGTTTGTTTTATGTGTTATGTGTTGTTGTATGTGTATGTTGTGTATGTGTATGTGTGTATGTGTATGTGTATGTGTATGTGTATGTGTATGTGTGTATGTGTATGTGTTATGTGTATGTTGTGTATTGTTGTTGTTTTTGTTGTTGTGTGTTATGTGTTTGTATGTGTTATGTGTATGTGTGTATGTGTGTTATTGTATGTGTGTATGTGTATATGTGTGTATGTGTATGTGTGTATGTGTTATGTGTTATGTGTATGTGTGTATGTGTATGTGTGTATGTGTATGTTTATTTTATTTTTTTTTTTTTTTTTTTTATGTGTGTATGTGTGTATGTGTGTATTGTATGTGTATGTGTTGTGTATGTGTATGTGTGTGTGTGTATGTGTATGTTGTGTGTGTGTGTATGTGTGTATGTGTATGTGTGTATGTGTATGTGTGTCTGTGTATGTGTGTAGATGTATGTGTGTATGTGTATGTGTGTATGTGTATGTGTGTCTGTGTATGTGTGTAGATGTATGTGTGTATGTGTATGTGTATGTGTGTATGTGTATGCGTGTGTGGGTGTATGTGTGTATGTGTATGTGTGTATGCGTATGTGTGTATGTGTATGTGTGTGTACATGTGTATGTGTATTTGTGTGTATGTGTGTGTTTTTTTGTATTTGTATATGTGTATGTGTATGTGTGTATGTATATGTGTGTATATGTGTGTATGTGTATGTTCGTGTGTCTGTGTGTATGCGTATGTGTATATTGATGTATGTATGTGTGTGTACGTGTATGTTAAAGATGCTGGTTTATATCTGTATGTATGTATTCGACAATAATGCAGAAGATATTAAAAATATAATATTATATCATATATTATCATATAATTTTTTAAATATAATATGGTAAGAAAAAAATGTCTTAATTCTGTACTTTTATATAATAAGTGGTAATTTTAGGTTAAAAAAACGTTTTTCTATATTATTTTAATAAAAAATAAATTATGACTACATTATCATTTGATTTATTTAGGCTTAAACTTAGTCCTGATACCTCAAACTGACTCTAGATTTAGTGACATCAAAAACATAAAGTTTATATGGTCTGGTTCGTGGGTTTTTACTTTTTTCTTGTGTGACTGTGTTTTTTTATGTATTAATATGTAATTGAATGATGTGAAAATTTCGCTACAGCTGTATTACTTGTTTCTGTCCTACAAACAATTACAAGAAAACGTTTTTTTCAGGTCTCTTAAAGTAGGTTTTCCCCTTAATAAGTCTTAAAGTTTCCTCAACTGCAGAAAATTATATTAAATAAAAATATGTATGCAAACAATTATATAATTATATTGGTCATTCTTTGCCAAATCGAAGGACGAAAAATTTTTGCTAGCTAAAAATTAGTAAAATGGTTCTTGCTCATATTATGGACCAGTCATAATTTCTATAGATCTCTTCAGTATATATTTTCAGAGCTACAAAGTTTCAAAGTTGGTCTAAAACCATATTTTTGACATTTTTGACTAATTTCAGGCTCAAATTACTCAGTTGGGTTGCGTTTTAAGAATATATTACTAGTAAACTCTTTTGTTTAAAATATTCTAAATTTAGTGAAAAAAGTAGTTCATAAGTGCTAATGTAGCTATTCGCTGAGTTAAAGATATTTAAAACATTGAAATATCACTTTTCAAGGTTTCGAACCATGATCCTGTGTCCAAAAAACTCATTGGAGCAGGTAATATATGTATAAATATGGCCTAAAAATTTTAGAGCGGACATCCCTGGCGATTATTTGGGAAAAATAAAAATTTAATTAAAAATAATGAAAAATGTGATTTTTAGATGAGTTTCTTAAGTTTCAAACCTGAAATTATTTCAAAATAATTCGCAAAATTATAGTACGCAAATTGTATTAAAATGAGTTAATTCACTTTTTTTTTATAGTATTGATTACTCAATTTCAGAAATATAAAATCTGTGTTACTGTGAAGTGGGATAAACGTTGAAAATAAATAAATTGACTTTATGTGTCTATTTATGAAATCATCGTATCAATAACAATTTAAAAAAATCTTATAATTGTTTATGAAAGTGCATTTCCATGTTATTAGTATACATTTATTGTAATTAAAGTGAAAATAGTTTTGAAGATTGTTATGGATGAACGTAGAAGTGAAAAATATATTTTATGGAGATTTCGACTTGTGCAACCTCAAAAAATATGGTATATCAATACATCCAAATCTATATACATCCAAAACTGACATGAGTTTAATCGTATATCACTGACAATGAGAATCAATTAATTTAATATTAATATATACCAATATCTGTAACATGCTGATTTTAATTATTTGTTCAAATAGCTTATAAGTTTTTATACATTGAATGATTAGATTCAATTATTGCTGTCACATCATTGGATAAATTCAAATTAAAATGAAAATCTATTTTCATAAAATAAGAATATTATTTACTAATGTGAATAAAATAAGCTACTCTAAAAAAATACGGCAAGAATAAGAATCAATCATTTTCTAAAACTTAACTTAAGAATATAGATCAATAGGTACTTTAAGGCGGCTCAAGCGCTTAGTGCCGTATCAAGCGGGGCCCTGTCTGCGACATCAAAATGTTTTTATTGATAGAGCTATTATAACTAATTAAATAGTATTATTGATTATTTCTTATGATAAGAAAATAATTTATTTTTTTTTTTTTTTTTTAATTATATCCACGGGCATTACTGCCCTTTTTTAACACATAGAAATTAATTTTCAATACAACACAATTTGACATATTATTTAACGTGGTGTCAGCCCACGGCAGAGACAGCGAAAAAGCGACCAGACGGGGAATCGATCCCGCGCCAACGAGTCACGCGCCTTAGCCACTACTCCACTGAACTCTACATAATTTTAAGTAATAAAAAAGAAAAAAAATTTTTTGTTTTGCTTCTCATTACAAGTTTTACTTTGGTACGTCCCTGTTGTTTTGTTGGTTACGAGCAGTCTGAACGCACGTTAGCCTTACGTATGGCGTCTGTATCTGACGCGCACGCGCAGAAGCTGCTATTATGTGTAGCAAATTCTATTTCGCATTCTTTTAGATTTATTTTCTCTTGTATTTCTTCGTCAAGTCCTGATTTTCTTTTACAAATGTCATCTCCGTGAAATGAACTATAGGTATATAATTTATTTTTTAAAGTGTATCTTTTTATAATAGAGTAACATCAGATTTACGATTCAGTCTCATAAGACATTTATTTTCATTTTTATAATAACTTTTTCTCAAAAAATAGTTCGTCAACCCATATTTTTCAAAATATAGATTGAAAGATTAGAGTTTAAAGAATATTTTTATGAAAATTTTAGGAGTTGAAATCATTTTAGAAAAAATCGCTTGAGCCAATTTAATTTCAACAAGACACGAGAAATAAAATTCAAGTCAGTGTCTATCATCCGCTAAGTCTATAAAAGAATATAATCATTTACCCGTTATTCACATTCATATTATTCATCTGTACTGTTATAAATAGAACGCTCACTCACCCTCAATCACACTATTTATAACTTGTAATAAAAAAAAAATTATTTCTAAGTGTCAACCATTATTTCAAACAAATTTGTCAGGATATACATTTATACATGTTTTAAAGTACCCTGTTGAAAAAATTCATATGAATTTTTATATGAATTTTCAATCTGAATTTTTTATATATTCAATATATAATTTTATTTCATTTTTTTTATATTAAAAAATTCATATGAAAAATTGCAGGTTAGATTTTAAAGTTTTTTCATACTTTTCCTACATAAAATAATGAGATGATCACCATGATTATTATTCATTTGAATTTTTCATATGAATTTCTCATATAAATTTTTTATATGGATTTTTAATTTGAATGCTTTATGTAAATTTTTCATTTGAATTTTTTAATGTATAAAAATGAAACGAAAATGCATATTAAATATATGAATAATTCATATGAAAAGTTTATATTGAAAATACATATAAAAATTCATATGAATTTTTTCAACAGGGTATCGAGTTCCACAAAGCTTTGAAGCTCATTTAGATTTGTGAACCTCACTATTTTACAGACATTATGAATCACATAATAAACAATACCTATTAATGATTTATGTAACTAAAAAATAATATAAAAAGTTCTTTATAATGAAAATATTTTTATAAAATATTATTTCATTATTATAACCCCTACTCCATGTCATCGAACTTCTATGACATATCTCTTTACTTATATTCTGCATCATGTGAGCAGGTCTCACAAAGTCTTGCAGAATAAAAAATCGCAGAATAGCTATCATTGGTTATTTCCATTACCCAAGCTCCACTCTGCTTATCTATTCTTTATCATCTGATCGCGGCCTAAGGCTTGAATTCATAGTCGTGACTTGAGTATTCAATATAACTTGGAACATAAGTATCATCACTTGAATATCAGCTGTTACTTCAATTAAGTGTTATATCTTTACCGAAGAGCATCTCATTAATAAAATATTCTACTTAGAGAATCTATCACAGTCAGTTATAAAACATAAAATCACACAGGTAAGATACTCGTTGATAAAGATGTAACACTTAATTGAAGTAACAGCTGATACTCAAGAAACGATACTTTGGTTCCAAGTTATACTCAACGCTCAAGTCACGTCTATAAATTCGTGCCTAAGATTCTAAGTGATAAGCATAACTCAAGTAACGGTTGTATCATCTGTCTTTTTTTATCATGACAGAGACAAAGTCAGAATTAGTTTTGAATTACCATCGTCACTTGAATTGCGTCTATCGATTTGAGCTCAAGAATTTTTCCTCATGGGAGTTTTGAAACTTGTATATATAGTCACGCTGTTGCCATTATTTTTTTTTTTTTTTTTTTTTTTTTTTTTTTTTTCGTTTAAAAAAAAGATTAATATATAAAGGATATTGTCCTCTATATGATTAACCTTTTTCCATGGTGAAGTCGAGGGAGTCCAGCCCGGAACCGTTTAACACATTACATCAGGTTAGACTGTCAGACCCACCATACCGAAAACTTTGACTACCGATGGATGGCAACCCACTTTTGTGACCAACAATCAACCAATACTCAATGAGGTCGGATTTTTTAAGAGTCGCGATATAAATGGCACATACACAAATTTTCTTTTGAAAAAAAGTTAGAGGTACCTGGCCAGGATTCGAACCCATGCCCTCCGCGTTGAAGGCAAGAGCTCTATCCATTACGCCACCGCGCTCGCTGTTGCCATTATAAATATAAAGTTTGTAAACAGTATCATGTAAACAATATTACGTCGATAGTATTATTTTATTTAAATATATTTACTTTAACGTGATCATCAAAATTTTATTCTTATTATTATTTGTTTCATTTTAATCTAAAAATTAGGTAAACATTCTGTTTAATTTTATAAACTGTAGAATATTATATATCTTTAAAATATTTATGTTAGAGAAATTGATGTAGATCCGTCTGATATTCGACAAAGGTTATTCTAATTATTGCCTATAAAACAATGTCGAGTGAGGAGATGCCACTTGACGAGGTGGAAGTTGTGCATATTGAAAAAAAAAGATGTATAGGTTATAATAGATGCTGCAAGCCATTACCCAGTGAAGAAGTTTGTTCAACGACAACGTTGCGCAAAATATAAAACGAAATTTTGAAAAAGTTTGATGAAAAATATAATTTAGAACGTCTGTTAACATCTGACGATAGAATTTGTGCTAAATGTAGAAAAAAAATGTATGTTGTCTGCGTTTCACATGAGTCATCACCATGTAATTTTCTCTATTCAAAATATTTTTACAATTTTATTATTTTTATTACTTGAATATTTTTCTATATTTTTTAATTATATTATAGTTACGTCTCAAAATATAGAATCACCAGAAGATCTATCAAATATTCCTATGCTTGTGGAAGAGCTCTTACAAGACAACGAGTATGAAGCAAATGTTTCTGTAAATGATTTACAATAAAGAGACATCTAAAATAGAAAAAGTACAGATATTGACTCTGTTATCGTTAAGTTCGCCATATAGTGAAATAAAAAAATATTTTGACGCTTCAAATTATATGATTGATTTGTCAAAAAAATTGCAAATAGATGTAGGCCCTCTGTCAAAACCATCTGTAAAGAAAGGTTATTTACAATATTTATCAAAAAATAGTTGGTGAAAGCATAAAACAATTTCAAACAAATTGAATAAATCATTCTAATTATATAAATGGAATGTAATTGAATTTGGTAATAATTGTTCAAATAGGATATTAGTGCTTGAATATTATCCAGGCAAAAATTAATATCAATCTAAAATAATTTCAGGATATGCTGTTTCTGATGCACACAATCAAACTGCGATTAATTTTTTTTAAAGTGAACAAAATACTTACATACTACCTGGCAAGAAAGACTGCGTTAAGTATAAGAATGTGGAAGGAAAGTTTATTTATGAGCGAAAATGTCTTCTGCTTTGTACATTAAGAGGATTGTACAGACTGTTTTGTGATCAATTTCAGTCTAATATTTCTATAGGATTTTCTACATTGGCCGAATTGAAGCCAAAATGTTATGTGTTAGCTGGTAGCAGTGGTACACATTCTTATGTGTTTGTTCGATTCATCAAAATGTCAAGTTAATGATATCAGGTATTTTTCATTTCTTCTTAACACTTTTACTTAAAAAGCACTTTTTGTAATATTAATTAAATAAAAACAATTTTTTAGGTTGTAATTTAGAAAAAATGACAGAAGACTATTCTCAGTTTAAGAATTACAAAGATATTTTAGAATTTATCATTTGTGATGAAAATAAATAAAGAAAACGCCGAGATATCACGTTACAGGGACAACTTCGCAATGCATGGAGCTTCACTTATTCTGTGACACGAGTGAACATGCGTACGCGATCGTAGGTTATTAGTGGATGAAAAACAAAGATAGCACATACTTAGTCTCAATAATTGCATCCAAGGCTTATATTGACCCACTAAAACCAATCTCTATTCTGAGAATGGAACTGCAGAATGCGTTTTTAGCGTCAAAATTAGCCAAAACAATTAAGGAAGCTCATTCCTATAAAATTGACCAGATATATTTCTGGTCAAACTCGCGCACAGTGCTCTACTGGATAATAACAGATCCTTGGTCTTATAATACGTTTTTGATCAACCGACTGGGTGATATCGATGAAGATACACAATTAAATAAATGGAGGTTGGTTTCATCAAAACTTAATCCTGCTGACGACGCAACACGCCCTATCTCTCCTGAAGAAGAAAACAAAGATAAATGGATAAAGGGTACAGCATTTTTCGCACTTGATGAGAGCAAGTTGCCTGAACTATTAAGGATATAATGGCTGAAAAGAATAGAAGTAATGAAAATAGAAAAAAATGCGAACCATTTTAATTACCAGCCAACAATACGACCTTCTAATACTTTTACCGAACATAACTCGATTTTCAAAATGGGCACAATTATTGCATAGTATGACAACAGTACTGTAAGCAATGGAAAATCGCGAGTATACAAACATCTCACGTCTTCAAGATATTTCAGAAAGGCTCACATCACTCATAACAAAGCACTCAGTAAAAATAATGCACGATTGGAAATGCCTCACATCAGAACAGCAGAAATGACGTGGATATAACAGGAACAAAGAGAAATTTTCAAACACGAGATATCAATATTAACGAAAGGTCTACCTGTACCAAACAGCAGTCACATAGCCAGCCTGATATTGATGATAGATAAGAAAGGACTATTAGTAGCTCAGAGCCATACATCAATGATGAAAAACAGATTGGGTACGAACGATAGACCTATTATATTGGATAGAAGACATGAACTTGCGTGGTTAATAGTGACTTATCACCACAAAATAAATGGCTACATTAATCCCAAAACGGTGTTGAACGAAATAAGACCAGCTTATTGGATAATCAACGTTAGCGTGACACTGAAAAGCTTGCTTAGCAAGTGCCCAATGTGCATTCTGAGAAGAGTTAAACCTTAAGTGCCAAGGATGGCAGACCTGCCAAAGAACAGACTGGTTCTTTGGCAGGTCTATCGATCATTCAAATTTTGCAGAATGGATTATTTTACACCCGTGTCAATTAAGGTGGGCTATCAGAAACAGGAAAAACAGAAAGTGTTATTTACATGCCTTATTAGTAAGTAGCCTCGACACCGATTCAACTATAATGGCAACAAGATGAATAACTTCTCTTAGAGGCTAATCTCAGGTGATGTACTCAGATAATGATACAATCTTGCGTGGGGCCAACAATGAGTTACGTCACATCATTAACGAACACCAGCAAGATAAACAGCATAACAATGCAATAAATGTCAATATATAATGAAAGTTCATTTCACCAGGCGCGTCTCATGTGGGAGGAACCTAAGAGCGCATGGTAAGATCGACCAAGGTTGTTTGCCTTAAAAGCAGTTCTGAATGAACACGCCCCAACGGAAGAAGCGTTGGTCATTCTATTGACAGAAATAGAGCACACTATAAATTCTCGACTATCAACATACGTGTCAAGCGATCTTCATCACCTTGAAGCACTCACACCATTACATATTTTACTAGGATACTCCACTGGCCACGTATTGCCAGGTCATTACGAAGCCTTGAATATGTCCTGGTAGGCATTGCACAGTGTATGACTAATGAATTTTGGAACAAGTGGTTAAAAGAAT
Organism: Anastatus disparis; assembly: GCA_017163975.1. NCBI lineage: Eukaryota > Metazoa > Arthropoda > Insecta > Hymenoptera > Eupelmidae > Anastatus > Anastatus disparis. The sequence goes on along the minus strand of JAFFSR010000328.1, from coordinate 5,064,734 downwards.
ACTTGCCACTGTTGTCTGTCAGAAGTAAATGGCAATACGACACGCATCTGATCACAGTTAGAGACATTGTATTAGTGATTGATTATACTATTCCCCGCAATATGTAGATTAAAGGCATCGTAGAAGAAACCTCTGCCGGATCAGACAACAGAGTTAGTAGTGTCTGGTTAAGAAGGATAACAGGAATTCTTGTCTGTACCAGTATAGAGGGTAGCATTGTCAAAGGGACGACACTGTCTATATAAATGAGGAAGCATCGCAGAACGCGACAATCTTCATTCAACCCTCTCTAAGCATAATAGACGCTATTTTTGGCAAGAAGTGCGCGTGGATTATTGTTGAGGGTACTGAAGTATGCGTGACTGCTTACTAGGATAAGATAAGAGACGCCATTTTGGCGGAAAATGAGCGCAGGTTATTATAGGGTGTAGCGAAATGTTTGCGGCTTCTGTTAGGATTGATAACCGTGTAAATTTAATATTCTCTTGTTACGGTCAAACTAATTCGTACCGAAATTAAAATGTTAAGTCCTGGCCTTACACCAGGACAGAATTAATAATTAATCATGTTATTGTTGTTATAAGGAAAATATGTTTTATTATAAAATTGAATAAAAGAATAAAGTTTGATATTAAAACGTTTAGTTTAATAGTTAAGTCTAGTGGTAGAAAAGCTCTATTAATTTTAATTGATATGAATCGTTCTCAAGATTAAATATACTTGAATTAAAAGAGATATAGATCAAAATATAATTGTAATAATCTTACCTTGATTTTGTTAATTAGATACAGGCAGACAATAAATAGGTACACTTGATTTAATATTTTAACTATAGAGATTTTATTTGTTACTTTTATAATAAACTAAATATAGTGTAATTTAATATATTACGTGAATAATTGTATAATTTTAAAGTGCGAGAAATATAGTTGTGATAATTGTATCTTTTGAAATGTTTATTTAAAAGTGCTTGTAAAACTTCTTTGATAAAGTGCTGTGAAAAAGTATCTGCTTTGAAGTGCGTGCTAATCTTGATTTGATCTGTCTTTTTATATTGATAATCTCTGCTTTTATTTAGGAATAATTGTTTTATAATTTAAATTTTAAATTGATGTCAATCAATGGTGCTTATTATGCATTTTGATTCTTATTGAATGATATGGTTAACGTGATAAATCTGGTTTATGTAGTCTTCGTGATTGTTCTTATTTTGTTGATTCTGTAAATCGCATTGCACTTTCTTTCTGTTTCTTAACAAATGACTTAATTTTACAATATACTTGCTAAGGTGAATTAGCTGATTGATCAATAACTGCATATTTTTGGAATAATAAATTTTGAAATAAAAGATACGTTGTGACGTAACATTCTAATCATTTTAATATTTTAAAGCTCATGTTTTGTTGTAGTGACAGTGTAATATATTTGGACATTTTTTCGTAACTGTATTAATTGATAAAAATGTGTATTTAGTTGCAACTATTAAGTGAGTTTTTTTTATTTTACAATTTCCCACTGCCTAATTACCTTGATATAGTGAAGAACAACAGCTTTTTAATTTTTTCGTATTCTACCTATACAGATATAATACATTTTTTCATAAAATATGCTAGTTGATAGAATTTTTATTCAAATAACTGATAAAATAGTATTGCTTAATAAAAACAGTACTATTTTTTTATCTTATTCTTTTATAATGTTATTATTCCACCTTGTTCATTGATTATTCAGAATGTAAATGATAATAAGAAACGAGAATTGAAAAAGGAGTATTTAATGAACCTTAAATAATTGAAAACTAGCAAAAAATACCTCGCTCCTGACGTCGCTTGGTTGAATTTTCATATATTATATTAGTATATATTAATTAGCCTATTTTAAAATGAAAAAGAATTGCCGCAACTTATGAATTTTGATATTGTAGTTTTGTACTCAATTAAATTTTTATATTTTTATAAAAAAGATTAATTAAAGTTACAATATGCATAAAAATTCTTTAAATACAAATTATATAATGATGAATTAAGAATTGGTTCTACTAAATTGCATTTGAATCAATGAAAAAATATGATAGGTATTTATTCTTTTTAATCACAGGTTTCAATCACGAACCATGAAATAATCGAAAACGGTATTTAACATTTACTAGAACTAACAACTGCACGGAGAAAGAAAAGTATTGTTGAAATAGGTTATAAATATAGTAAATCTAATTTATGTACTAAGGTATTTGATGAAAAAGTGACGATATAATTTCAATTAGTTTTATTGAATTTTAAGAACTATTGTTGGTACTATTATTTTATAAAGTAAGAGCATAAATTTTGGATGCTTAGTATCTTTTTTTGTTACTAAGACTGATATTTCACCTGCTCGATTCGAGGGCAATATTTCGCAGAAAATGTGATTGTGAATCTCTTTTCTTGCGGCTTTTCCTATTACTAAAATAAAAAATTATTAAACATAGAATCATCCATATAATATATGAAACTTTTAAATTACTAATAATTAATATTCTAATTCATGATATTTAAGGAATAAAACGATACATATTTATCTTCCATATTCCGTTTTAAAATAGTTACTTTTAACTTTTGTCACGGTATTTTACCGTGTTTGAATATCGCGCAAGCAGGAAATAATGTACGACACTGTATTTGAACCGTGAGACACGTGCATTATCAATCCCAAGGTGTTATCCTGATGAAGGAAGATAGCGGTCTTTGTTCGTCCAGGGACGACTTCTCGAGAGCGAGCTTCAACTAGCTCCCGCGACCAGCATTGCTGCAGCGTTGCGACAGTTGGTCAACGGGCGAGCGATCAGCGTAGAGTCTTCGATATAAGAGAAGCTTCTCGACGTTATCGTAAGTAATAGTTAGTTCCATGAAGTAAGGTTTCTTTCCTCGTAGAAACCTCACGTTACAAGGTGCGTGCGTGATATTACCTACGTTATAGTGTAATTTAGTTCGCGTCGCGTCCTCCCCTATTGCTAGCTTTTTCTAGAGAATATCTTTATTGTGAATTCAAATATTGTCATATTACTTAATTATTTCTTTATTTTATCATTTACGTTTCAATTCTTAATTTTGTATTTTTCTTTATTACTCTTAATAAATTTATGTTAAATGTAAAGTCTTGATTTTATCTATTGCATGTGAATATTATATATAAAGCCTGTACCTGTTGCTTACCCCGAGGCCTCCGCGGTCCTTATTTTTATTATAGTAGAGTATATATATTTTTATATAAAGTATTAAATAGGTTTAACTAGGAGCATTAAACCTCATAAAAATAAGGAGAACTATGCTAGCGGCATCGCGTCTCTGGATCAGGTAAGAGAGAGAGAGAGAGACGCGCAGCAACGAGTATATATAATAAAGTCTTGTCGCTAGTCAATATAAGTTTGACTAACTTGCATTATTAGAGTTTACCACGTAATATATATATAATAATTTTCTTACGAGTTTTCGGCAACTCTATCTACAATAAAATTTAGAGACTTAGCTAAAATTCATATTAATTAAAAGCTAATTCTTTTTTGTAATGGGCACAAAATAACCGTTACAGTTTTAAATTGATTTATCAACTTTTCAAAATTGTTATACAATTTAATGGGTTTTACGTTAATAGGTATTAATTATATTGAAGTTTCTCGCTCCCAACGTCGCTCATTTTAATTTTATTTTATTATATTATTATGTATAAATGACTAATTTTAGGTATATAAGAATTAATTAATTTAAGTTCATTTTGAGTACTGAATAAAATTAAAAATAATTCGATTAAACATAATATAAAAATATATGTACACATGTGCTTGAAGTAAAAAAGTGTATAAGTTATTCCATCAAGTGACTATTTCTTACTCTACTTCCATAAGAAAAACAAAGAGTACGATATTTGATATAAATAAACTGAAAACTAGGAAATCAGTAACAAATATAATTTCCAGACCTTCACATATAACCATGAATTTAAATTATGAAATTAATTTTTACGTGAAACATGCTTAAAAAAACATTTTGTGTTCATTTCAAATAAAAATATCTCCACAAATGTTTTTTATGTATATGAAATACGAAATTTGAATAGAAAAACCATAAGATTAAAATACACATTTTTGATTTATTTTAAATTCGAATATTTCAGAATAATAAAATAACTATTTGCAATTACTTAACAATCTTTTTTGCATCTAATATAAAATTTTAATGAGATACAAATATTACAAAGTGTATGTACCACAAGTAAGGTTTGCATATCATAAATATTATAATTTTTAGAAAATTCTTGATATTAATAGATTATTTAGTAAAAAATTTTAATATTTTTCTGTTAATCACAAGTAACTTTTTAAATATAGCTAAAATAATAGTGTAAATGTCAATCGAATAACATTTTCATAAAAATTAATTTCAACGCTATAATTATTAAAATAATTATTTTCATTTAACTCCCACACAGCACGAAAGATTCGGGAAGCTTCCATCGAAAGGTTCGAGGAAGATTCCAATGTAAGCTTTACGGAAGGTTCAGGGAAGCTTACATGCAATATTTCATAAGGACTAAATGGAACATTACAAAATAGCTTCCAGTTAGCTTCCGAAAAGTTATATCCGAATGTTATTTGGAAGATTACTTCACATCTTGCAGAAAGCTTGCAGTAGCATTTTGTGGAAGATTTTATTTAAACTTTCTGCAGCCTTTCACAGAATATTACAGGAAGGATATATTAATCTTCCCAGAAAGTTATTGCAAAGATTCAGAAAAAAAATAGTAGTAAATATCATGGAAATTATGCAGTTGCATTTTTAAATTAATCTATTCCTTTGTTCATAAAAATTTTGTATTCCTGGTACAAAATCGAACAATTTTAATATATATCATTGGACTCCAACATTTTAAATAACTGATGAATAAATTTATTTGAAAATTTAATAGAATAATCTTCATGGTACATACTATAAGCTAATGCATTTCTTTTTCTAAAATTTTACAATAAAATGAAAAGTCAGGCAATATTTATGAGTACAGGTATAGTGTCTGCCTTAAATTAATTTAATTTTGTAGATTAACAGGCGGTCGGAACCATTCGCCGCTTGGTGTCGCTTCGGTCAGGTGAGAGGAAAACAAAATATTTTTTACACAACAATTTAAAATTTACTGAAACAATAATATACTTTTAATCTTGTAGTTTCCTCTAACCATATATATGTAGAATAATTATTAATATTAATCTTGATTGAAAAGTCTAAAATATTGTTATAAAGCGAAAAATGCGGCGCGAGATAGAGCCGACGTAAACATTAGTATACATCATTCTTTAGTATTGCTCTCTCTGTCGCACTAAAGGAAGGTGCACGCATGTTTACATCATTCCTACGTTGCATCGCATTTTTCGCTTTATAACAATATTTTAGATGTTTCAAACAAGATAAGTATTAATAATTATTCTACATATAGATGGCTAGAAGAAATGACAACATTAAAAGTATATTGTCGTGTCAGAAAATTGTAAACAGCTGTATAAAAAATATTAAATAGAATTATTTATTTTTATATCATTACATGATATAAAAATATTTTTATTAATATCGTTTTAACATAAATTTTATAAAATAAAATCTTAAAAAATTATTTATTTAATATTAAATTTTTTTTAATAGTTAATTGTGAAGATAGGAAAATGTATAAAATATGAATAAATTTTTCTGATTAGGTCTATAATTATGAATTTATATTTATGAACTGTAGGTAGAAGTAAAATTTCCCCTATAAAAGTTAACATTTCAGAAGAAAATTTACTTATCATTTGCAAAACACTTATTATAAATGCGGAAAAAAATAATGTTCTGTAATATCACTCTAAAATTTGTATTAAATATGATAATTGAAAGTACAATTATTTCATTATGTTGAATTTGTTGTCAAAGTTTAATTATATTTCACTATAATTAGATATAAAACGGACACTGAATACAACTGTATTTCCATTGAACTGTCATATTTAATTGTCTTTCCATTCTATTGCTGAATTTCTATAAAAGGAATGTATTAACTTCTAGTATGTACCGGACCGGATCTCAAAAATCTTATATCACTAAAGAAGCCGCTGCGAGTGTATTTTGTGAGCCTATCACAGAACAGTTAATGACTTATTCTTTGTTCGACGGTGAGAAAACTGGTACAGTTTTACATAAAAAAATATAAAGTTCATTTGCGCAGTTTGGACAATAATTTTTCATGCAATTGTATGGCTCTTGATCAAAATGTTATTTGCGAAGAAATTCCATGTATTAAAAGCGGTATATGGCTTGATGAGTTGAAAGACTTAAATATTAAAATCACGCATGTTTACAATGACGATCGTGCGGTCTCAGTGTTAATAGGAGCCGACATCGCTGGAAAATTGTTTACCGGTAGGCTTCATCGTTTGAAATGTGGCTTGGTGGCCGTTGAGACGTATTTCGGTTGGACGATAATGGGTAAAGTTCCGGGTACAGAACAACGCAATGATCCGGCGGTAAATGCGATTTCGATGTTTGCAAAAAACGATAATATAACTAATTTGTGGAGTTTAGATGCGCTGGAAATTAATGATCCTATTGAAATAAAAACAAAACGTGAGCACGAAATAGAAATTAGCAAAAATTTTTTAAAAGATGTAAATATAAATGCAGACGGTCGTTACGAGGTACGATTGCCGTGGATTGAAAATCATCCGGCGTTGAATGATAATAAAGAACTCGCTGCACGACGTCTTCAATCTACAATGAAAAAAGTAAACAATCATGGAATTTATAAAGAATATGATGCAATTTTTGACGAATGGCTCACCGGAAATATTATTGAGTGCGTGCCAAAAGATGAAGAAGAGAATTGGGGCTATTATTTGCCACACCGTCATGTAGTCAAGGAAAACAGTACAACGAAAATCAGACCTGTTTTTGACGCTTCAGCGAAGGATCGACGAGGAACTTCATTAAACGAGTGTGTAGAGAAGGGAGCGAACCTCATCGAGCTCATACCAACTGTTTTATTACGTTTTCGAAAAGGTATAATAGGCGTTATTTCAGACATTAAAAAAGCTTTCTTGCAGATAGGTATTAATAAAAAAGATAGAGATTTTTTAAGATTTATATGGGTTGATAAAGAGGGAAATAATGTACTATTTAGACATTGTAGAGTCGTTTTTGGCTTTTCCTGTAGTCCTTTTATTTTAGGGGCCATTATTCGTTTGCATTTAGATACAGTCTTAGAATCTTTTGATAGTAAGAAAAATAATGATTTTTGTAGAGAAAATATTTTAAAACTTTTGCACAGTTCTTACGTGGATAATTGCGTCACTAGTGATAACTCGATCGATGAATTAAATAAATTTATTTTTGACGCAAAAGCAATGATGGAGTTAGCCAGTTTTGATTTACGCGGATGGGAGTACAGTCGCGACAATGCTTATGAAAACCAAGCTGCAGTGTTAGGTATAGTTTGGAATAAACAACGCGATACTCTGTCATTAAATGTGCCGGATTTGAATAAATTTTCTGATTTAAAAGTTACTAAAAGAAATATCCTTTCGTTTACGCAGCGTATCTTTGATCCCTTAGGTATTGTCAGTCCTATAATTTTATGTCCACGTGTTTTATTACAGGAGACTTGGTTTCAAAATTTGTCTTGGGACAATGAAGTCAGCGAGAAGGAAAGAATTAAATTTTTAAAATGGGTAAATGACTTGAAAAATTTAAATAAAATTGAAATTCCACGATGTTTTTTGGGGAATATTTATGAAAATGATCGCATTAGTATACACACCTTTTGTGACGCGAGCTCGGTAGCATACGCCGCTGTTACTTTTATTCGCATAGAAAACGAGCAGGATATAAAAGTACATTTCTTACAAGCCAAAACACGAGTTGCGCCAGCGAAGAAAAAGAACTGTGACCCGCGCCACAGCATACCAAGCTGAGTTATTAGCTGAGTTGTTGAGCTGAGCTAATATCGGTGTAAGGTTAACGCAGTCAATCATGGAAGCTGTAAATATCGATAATTTTGAAGTTTTTTATTGGACAGACTCGACGAAAGCCTTAGCGTGGATTCGTAGAGAATGTAATTGGGCAACTTTTGTATGGAATAGAGTGCAGGAAATTCGTAAATTTACAGAATCTGAACAGTGGTTATATGAACCGGGACATCTAGATCCGGCCGATTTACCTTCTCGGGGATGTACCGTAGAACAGTTGTTAATTTCTAAATGGTGGGAGGGGCCGAAATGGCTGCGTATGAAATCGGAAAATTGGTCTATTAGTGATACAAAATTTAATGAAAACGAAATTAATGTAGGGTTGAAAAAATCTGCACAAAAGACAAAAAATAAATGTTTGATTTCGTTATTGTCGATGAAAAGTAAATTAAAAAATGAAAATTGGTACGAAGGTAAATTTTCCAAATATAGTAAAATTGAACGGGTCTTAGCATGGATTATGAGATTTTATTTTAATTGCAAAAATAAAGCGGATTCGCGAAAAAATGGCAATTTATCTTTCGAAGAATTAAAAAATTCGAAGATATTACTGTTAAAAATCATTCAGTCTGAGTTTTGTCGATGAGAATGACGTACGTATCAAACACTTTAATGCTTTTAAAGATGATGATGGCTTAATTCGTTTAACCCTTTGAGGGGCACATTTTTCTGTAAAAAAACGGGTTTTTTGAGATTAATTGTTTATAACAAATACTTCAATTAATGAATATTTGCAATTTCTCTATAAAATCTAATAAATCAGGTATTCAAGAGTTCAAAAAGTCTTATAGATGTCTTAAAAAGGCATATACGTTTTAGAAATACGGAAAAATCCAAAACCAAATAGGTGGGACAAATACGTACCACTGCCCCTCAAAGGGTTAAAAACAAAAATTGTCTTGCGTGACGACTCATTTAACTTTAAATGTCCTGTTATCTTGCCAAATGACCAGTATATTATTACTTTACTTATTAAAGAAAAACACGAAAATTTAAATCACGCCGGTGTTGAAATTTTAATGAACGCGTTGCGACAAGATTTTTGGATTTTAGGGGTTCGAAAAGTAATTCGTAATGTTATAAAAAAATGTGTAAATTGTCGCAGATATGATTCAAAACCATTACAATACGTCTTTCTTAAAGAAAACCAAAAGGCGTGGATATGTTTATTCACGTGTGCCGTGTACAGAGCCGTACACCTAGAGTTGGTTACGTCACTCTCTACGCCTTCGTTTTTGATGTCCTTAAGACGCTTTATTGCACGCAGAGGTAGGCCGCGGAATATATATAGCGACAATAGCAAAAACTTTGTTGGATTAAATAATATTTTTAATCGTATTGATTTTGAAAAATTATCTAAAATTACGGCAATGGATCAAATAGAGTGGAAATTCAATACACCGTTTGCAGCTTGGTGGGGAGGTTTTTGGGAGCGTTTAAATGGTATATTGAAACGCTTATTGAGGCGCACGCTCAAAAAATCGTATCTAACCTACGAGGAAATGTTGACTGTACTTGTAGATTGTGATTAATTCAAGGCCTATAACTTTTATGGCAGAAAATAAGCAAGAAATCGTACCTATAACTCCATCAATGTTTCTGCAGGAAATAGAAGAAATTGGTGTCTTAGATCTTGATGAAATCGAAAATCTCCAATTTGATAAACGTTATGCATACCGACAAAAGATTAAAAATGATTTAAGGAAAAGATTTAGAAATGAATACTTGAGTACGTTAATTCATAAGAGTTGTAATAAAAATAAACATATTAAAAATTTAAATGTTGACGACGTTGTTCTGATTGAAAATGAAAATTTAAAGCGAATCAATTGGCCTCTAGCGCGAGTCAAAGAATTAATTATTGGAAAGGATAATATTATTAGAGTTTTGCGTTTGGCTACCGCTAGCGGCGAATTAACTCGCCCAATTCAAAGGGTCTATCCGTTAGAGCTCAATCTCGATAAACACGCATCAAATGATGCTTTGTTTGATGAATTAAAAAACATTTCTGATTCTAAGCGTGTGAGTGTTAAGAGTGAAATAGGAAAGGGCGATAATACTTGTACCGAGAAAACTGTACGTTGCGTTGTTACGAAAAGCGGCAGGAAAATTAAAGAGCCAGAAAGACTTTCTTATTAATAAATTAACACTCTCGTTTATTATAATGTTATAATTTTTTTTTCTTGACCGTTGTATATTTTGTAAATTTATGTAGTTTTTTTATTATTACTTCTTTTTTTTCTAATAATAATATGATTGAGATGAAGGATGGTTAATTCATCTCAATGGTGGGAGGATGTCAAATTGTCTCGTTCCCGATGCTCATATATAAAATAAAATATTTTTTCTTTCGCCGAAATTGCGAGCCGTTGGCTTTTTTCTAAAAATCCTAGGGGCTGGGCAGCGTAAGCGTTGCTGGACTTCGCAAATGTGCGAACAGAAAGCGAGAGAGAGTCAAAGTGTACAGACCTCGACTGTAAAAGAGAGCGTTTAATTCTTGTGAGTCGTTTCTCGATTGTAATATTATATGTAATTTATATTTATATTATATTAATATTTATATTACTTCTGTCGAATCTCTTATTTAATAAAATCATATTTAGATTACAATTTGTATTAAACCTAACCAAATAAAGGCATCGGAAAAATACATCAAACTTTTATATGATTTGACACTGTGGGTCAAGATGAATTATTGCCAGAATAGTCACAACCCGATCATTATTTTCATCATATTGATGGCGCCTACATTGACGAACCATGTGTCCACCACGAGCTTTTTGAGTTAAACGTCTACTAGCCATAGCGTCAGGGTATCGTCTGTTTGGATAGCGTTCAGCATAAATTCTTCTCACGATAATTACTTCGGCTTTCTCCTAAAGCCAACATCATGTCAACAATCTCGTTGGGCGGATAGTCAGCCATTTCAGAGCCAGCTATTAATTACTATTAAATTTGAATAGTGAAATGGTATAAAAAATATTAATAATTATAATATTTGCCCATATACGGTCGTGACCAAAAAAGAAAAATGTTCCTAAATTACGGTAACTTTATCTGACTAAGTGTATTTGCCAAAAGTACTCCGATTGTCACACTTTTGTAATTGTAAGTCTTATAATAAAGTAATAATCATTAAATTATTTCTAATTTAAACTGCACATAATACTAAAACTTGCTTTTATTTTAAATATTGTGAATTATTGCCGTTCAAACTTGAGAAATACTAATATTGATAATGTAATCATTAAAGGCACATTTATAAATAATTTCTGTTCCGTCAAAGATTCTTCTAATAATATCTGAACTGCTGACCGATTTTAATATCTTCCGCACATTTTTAATATTAAGCTTTATTTTTAATAGTTTCCTTCTAAAAAAATAGCTTTGATGCTTTTTGTACAAAAAAGAAATGTTGCACCTTTATTCTTTCGAAAGTTATGACTTTTCTTTTTAAATAATCACATTTTTTTACAGCTCATATCTTTAATTTACTCATAAATTTCGAAAGAATAAAGATACAACATTTTTGTTCTGTACAAAAAGCATCAAACCTATTTTTTTAGAATCAAACAATTAAAAATGAAGCTTAATATTAAAAATGGGCGGAAAATCTTAAAATTGGTCAACAGTTCAGATATTATTTAAAGAACCTTTGACGGAACATAATTTCTTTATGTATGTGTCTTTAATTATTACATTGTCAATATTAGTATTTTTCAAGTTTGAACTTGAAGTTTGGAAATTTATGTGCAATTCGAAGTAGAATTAATGTTTTATTGAATCAAATACCTATGATGTTTTGATTATTACTTTATTATAAAATTGACAATTAATAAAGTGTGACAAACGTTTTTCTTTTCTAGTCGCGACCGCATACAGGCGAATATTATAATTATTAATATTTTTGATACCATTTTACTATTCGAATTTAATAGTAATTCATAGCTGGCTCTTAAATGGTTGACTATCCACCTAACAAGATTGTTGACACGACGTTACTTTTAGGAGAAAGCTAAAGTAATTATCGTGGTGCGACAGTCGGAAATTGGTATTCCAAGGTGAGGGGCGAAGAGACTCACCTAAATCAAGCACCCTAAAGGAAACAATCCTTATAGTCTAGGCGCCTAGAGGGTTTCGTATGAAGTTAGAGGTCCCACCAAGCAAGTAGGTGATTTATATGTATTCTAAGCCGCTGAATCCGAATTCGCAACTTGCTTTTCGCGCAAGTGGTCGAGTAATTTGTTATAAACAAATTAATTGTTTACATGGCTATAGTTTATGAACTACAATAGATGCAGTAATTTTCTCTGCGAAAACTTGTTCTTTAATAAAAAAACAAAAATAAATCGTTTTTGTTGCATGTCGATTCGACAGTTAGAACCAGAGATATGGTAAATATATTGCAAAAAAACATAGACCTAGCACAAGCGCGGAACGCCCTGGTAAAAAACCTTATAACTCTACTACTAATTGATATTTTTTAAAGTTTAACATGTGTTTGAAAAATGTCAGAGTCTCAGCTTTAATGATAAATTGTTATATATTACTTTCACATGTTAATAAATAAGCTAGAATGATTTGAAGAACAAAAAAATTTCAATTTTTCAGAATTTGGTTTGTTTATAACGAAATAATATAGGCTAGCGAGCAAAATATTTCTATATTTTTTATATGAAATAGTAGAAAATTCTATCTTGTTCAAGAATCTGACCGATTTTTTAAATTTTAGCAAGTAGAACCTGAGATATCGCAAATTTAAGCTGTAGCGCCAACTCCTTGCAATACGACATATGTGTGCAATATAGCAATCGCTTTCCTTATTAAAAATTTTTTTATTATAAGGTAAGTAATCCCATTTTTTTTAATAAAATTACTTTTGACTCTATTTTATATACTTTGTCATAATATTAATAATGTATAATACATTTAGATAAAGTAGATTTAGGGTTTTAAATAATCATTGATTTTGCTACTATAATAGTAAGCAATTTACTCAACTTACGGAGTATTTTTACATTTTTTTTTTTTTTGCAATTGCTAAAAGAAGAACAATCTATTTTATTCAAAAAATTTGTTTTAACTTTCCGATTTATTAGAGTCATCTATTTTTAGCTGAATCCTTTTTTATTAAATTTATATTTAATTCCCTAATACATAGAGTTAAAATTAATTTTATCACAATAAAATAAAATTACTTACCTTATAACAAAAGAATTTTTAATAAGGAAAGCAATTGCCATATTGCACACATATGTCGTAATGCAAGGAGTTGCCGCTACAGCTTAAATTTGCGATATCTCGGGTTCTACTTACTTAAATTTAAAAAACCTGACAGATTCTTAAACTAGATGAAATTTCCTATTATTCTATATAAAAAATATAGAAATATTTTGTTCGCTAACCTTTATTATTTCGTTATAAGCAAACTAAATTCTAAAAAATTTAAAATTTTTTGTGCTTCAAATCATTCTAGCTTATTTATCAACATTTGAAAGTAATATATAACAATTTATCATTAAAGCAGAGACTCTAACATTATCCAAACACATGTTTATCTTCAAAAATTATTAACTAGTGGTCGAGTTATAAGGTTTTTTACCAGGGCGTTCCGTGCTTGCGCTACGTCTCTATGTTTTTTCGCAATATATTTGCCATATCTCTGGTTCTAATTATCGAATCGTCATGCAACAATATACATTTTTTTTTGTTTTTTTATTAAAGAACAAGTTTTTGCAGAGAAAATTACTGCATCTATTGTAGTTCATAAACTATAGCCATTTAAACAATTAATTTGTTTATAACAAATTACTCGACCACTTGAGCGAAAAGCAAGTTGCAAATTCGGATTCAGCAACCCAATAACCCAATAACCTACTTGCTTGGTGGGACCTCTAACTTCATACGAAATCCTCTGGGCGCCTAGACTGTTACTACGTCCATGTCGTTGTTTTCTGAGTAGTGTTAAACGTAAGGTTGACACATTTACAACAGAAGCTTCAATGATCTTGAAGTTTCCGTTTAACAAACATCATACATGGGGTAGAGATGTGTGGGATTGGGTGATGTCTGGTGTAACGATTTATCATATGAGGCTATGAAGAGCATGGGGTTTGGATGTGCAAGTTTGATATTTGTTTACTAGGATGTGAAAATTTTGGGTGTGTGGGTTTTCCTATTAAAAACGACTTAAAATGGATTTTTCGGAGTTCGACCTTCATTTGACCTTGAAATGACCTTGAAAAAAATGTCTCAATATGATTTTGAACATAAAATTTCCCGCCCTTTCCGAATCCGGGATCAAAAATAGGTGTTTCAATTAAAAAAAAACCACTTGACCTTAAAATAACCTTGAAGGTTAAGTTCAAGGTCAAAGCTGTTAGGGCCATCGTTCGGCCCCCTTCGTCCCCTACAACTTTTGTCTGAACCATTTTTTCCTATCTGTCTTAGGATCCGAAAAATCCGGGTGTAGCGATTAAAATGGGTCACCGTATATATATATATATATATATATATATATATATATATATATATATATATATATATATATAATATAATCGCCGAAAATGACCATTTTTTTATCGTTATATTATTTTTACAAACTATATTATTATTTTTTATCATATTACAATTAATTCATGTCATTTTTCATAATTTCTTTTATTTTTCAGCTTTTGAAAGTGAAAAGGCAGTAAATTAAATTAGTTAATATAAAAGCAATTCTATTGTGAATATCTTTGAAAAAAGTTCATTGAAAATAAATTAAAATTCTCAAAAGAATTTCAATTTTCAATAATGATTTTGACTGAGAAAGATAAATTGATTGTTAAAGGACAGGTATTGTATAGTGGGACTGCTTTCATGTTAACTGATATTCATATATTAGAATTTAATAATATTTTAAACTAGTGCAGCTTATTTAACATGCAATCAACTTTACTAATTCAAAGACCGAAATATATTAATTCAGTACTGTGACGTCACCTATTCTATTTATCCTGAAGTTACACTAATTACTGATATTTTCCTACTACCTATTTTATTTAGTATTTTATACAAGCGACAATGTGAACAAGTTGTTAATAGCTAGCGCGTCTTGCCTAGCTATTGCGAACCCCACAAATGTCCACCTTGATAAGTTATTTTATCCAAAGATCGACCTGTAAATTCATCCATGAAGAAGAGTCGTTGATAAGCTAGCGCGCCTTGCCTAGCTTACGCAGACTCTTTTCTGTGTCTTTTTATTATTTGTATTGCTGCAAGTCGTTAATAACCAACGCGCCTTGCTTGGTTATAGCGGACTTGTTATATGATAAGTGGTTAGTAGTTATTGTATGTTAGATGAAGAGCCCGTTGTTGTTAAGAACCAGGTATCTTAACATTCCACAAAGGATTAATAGGATAAGGAATGTTTATTTGGATGAGCTCTTTATTCAGTAATATAAAATTTACAGGTTTATTATAAAGCACGCTAATACGCGTATTATATCTGCCTTGCTCTAAGCCATGCGATGGCCAAGCGCCAGTTGTTGCTTCTAGCAAGGTATGATGCGTCTACCGAAAGAGCTGATCCAAGAGTAACGAGAGTCACGTGCTCTTCGCACTCTCTCTCGTTTCTCTCCCACTCTTCTCACTTATAGAAGAAAGGGAGAGCTGCCGTGTACTCTCAGCGGTACTTATACATGCAAGCGCGTGTACGTATATACGCGCGCTTGCATGTTTAACCACTTTGGTCTTTTTGGGTGTTTGCGCGCGCAGTTTTTAATATCGTACGGTTTTAGGGCCGCACGTACTCGGGCGCTCACAGTACCAATTGATGGAGAATTTATGTAGTTATTATTTTCCGGAAATCTAAAAAAAGGTCACTGGATTTGTATGTATTATAATAATAAAATAATTTATATATATGACAGTTTGAATTTCAAATATCTACAAGATGAGCATAAGATTTATATAAACAGATTATTTCCAAACAAATCAGAACTGAGCATAGTATTCAAAACAGTACAATCACAAACAAATAATTATGATTGTGGCGTTTTTACAATTGCTTTTGCTGTTGCAATACTTTATAATTTATGTCCATGTAGTTTAAGATATGATGTTTCTTAAGAGCAGGTCGTATATCTCTATCCTTTTCTAACAAAAAAATTAATTTTTCTGCAAAACCTAATAATTGTAGCAAAAAATAAGAAGAAAGCCCCATCTCGTATAATAAAAAGCAATATTTTCTTTAATGAAAAAAAATTATTTTTATCGCTTCTTTTTTAGAAAAACTTTGAAAAACTGAATTGTCCATCCTAACCTCTATTTTTTAAGCTTTTCAAGGTTTTTTTCAAAATGAATCGATAAAAATAATTTTTCCTCATCAAAGAAAATATTGCTTTTTATGATACAAGATGGGGCTATCTCCTTATTTTTTGCTACAATTATTAATTTTTGTAAAAAAATCAATTCTTTGATTAGAAAAGGACAGATATACTCGACCTCCTCTTAAATGCGATTACATTTATAAAAAATTTTTGAAACGCAACAAATAAGAATGTTTTCAGTTTTACAAAATTATAAAAATGCAAATATGAATTACGATAATCCACCAGGCATGATGAGGAGGAGTTTTGGTCATGAGCAACGTCTAAATCAAATACCATAAAATTCAGATAAAGACATTATTATGTAAATGCAAGAAAAAAAAATAATGATAAATTAGAAGTAAGACGTGTTCAAGAAGCTTTACGAAAGAAAAAAGCTTATATGAAAATAAAAAAAGGACAACCAAATAAATATAAACAGAAATTAGAAAATACTAAAATAACTAAATTGCAATTTAAGGGAAAAATGAGTACTGATAAATTGGAACGAATACGTACGAATGAGGCTTTATGAAAGAAAGAAGCTTTTATAAAAATTAAAGAAAAACAACCAGAAAAATATAAACAAAAATTAGAAAATACTAAGATAACAAAATTTAAATTCAAGGAAAAAATGAATATTGATAAATTGGAACAAATACGTGCGAATGAAGTTTTACGTAAAAAAGAAGATTATATAAAAATTAAAGAAAAATAACCAGCAATATATAAAGAAAAATTAGAAAATACTAAGATAACCAAATTAAAATTCAAGGAAAAAATAAGTACTGATAAATTAGAACAAATACGTACAAATGAAGCTTCACGTAAGAAAAATGCTTACATAAAAATGAAAGAAGAACAACTAAATAAATATAAAAAAAAATTGAAAATACTAAGATATCAAAAATAAAATCGATTGGAAATAGAGTTACTGATAAATTTAAAAAATTGCATAAAAAAGGAAAATTATGCATAAAAGTAACTTACAGAAAACTTATTAATGAACAATATAATGAATATGAGAGAATAGTACAAATTGAAAATCAAAAATTGGAAAATGCCGATATTATTAACAAAACACAAGTGAAAAATGGTTGTTACTAATTAAAAGAATCTTGCACAAGGTGTGAACAAATAGAAATTGATGACAATAAACATGTTAATAATGATACTACAATAAAGAAACCAATAGATGGAAAAAAGCGAAAATATAAATATGATTCTTATTACCCACACAGCATGAAATATTGCAGTGAAACTTTCACTGAAATATTGTGCTGAAATATTGTCACAAGATTGCAGCAATCTTGTCTTAACATTGCTAAGAGGTTTCATGAAACATTTCAGTGTGATATTGCTGCAAACTTGCTACAAGGTTACAGAAAATAATTCAAGCAATATTGCAAGGAACCTTTCATGAAAGATTGCAGCGAGGTTTCTGCAAGGTTTTATAAAACATTTCATGAAATATTGCAAGAAACCTTTCATGAAAGGTTGCAGCGAGGTTTCTGCAAGATTTTAGAAACAATTCATGAAATATTGCAAGAAAACTTTCATGACATGTTTCAGCGAAGTTTCCAGCAAGATTTAGAAAACATTTCATAGAATATTGCAAGAAACCTTTCATGAAAAGTTGCAGCGAGGTTTCTGAAAGATTTTAGGAATATTTCATGGAATATTGCAAGAAACCTTTTATGAAAGGTTGCATAAAGGTTTCCAGCAAAATTAAGAAAACATTTCATGAAATATTGCAAGAAACCTTTCATGAAAGGTTGCAGCGAGGTTTCTGCAAGATTTTAGAAACAATTCATGAAATATTGCAAGAAAACTTTCATGACATGTTTCAGCGAGGTTTCCAGCAAGATTTAGAAAACATTTCATAGAATATTGCAAGAAACCTTTCATGAAAAGTTGCAGCGAGGTTTCTGAAAGATTTTAGGAATATTTCATGAAATATTGCAAGAAACCTTTTATGAAAGGTTGCATAAAGGTTTCCAGCAAAATTAAGAAAACATTTTATAAAATATTGCAAGGAACCTTTCATGAAAGGTTGCAGCAAGGTTTCTGCAAGATTTTAGAAATATTTCATGAAATTTCGCAAGAAACCTTTCATGAAAGATTGCAGCGAGGTTTCTGTAAGATTTTAGAAATATTTCATGAAATATTGCAAGAAAACTTTCACGAAAGGTTACAGCGAGGTTTTCAGCACGATTTAGAAATTATTTCATGGAATATTGCAAGGAACCTTTCATGAAAGGTTGCAGCGAGGTTTCTGCAAGATTTTAGAAATATTTCATGGAATATTGCAAGAAACCTTTCGTGAAAGGTTGCAGCGAGGTTTCTGTAAGATTTTAGAAACATTTCATGAAATATTGGACGAAAACTTTCACGACATTTTTCAGCGAGGTTTTCAGCAAAATTTAGAAAACATTTCATGGAATATTGCAAGGAACCTTTCATGAAAAGTTGCAGCAAGTTTTCTGCAAGATTTTAGAAATATTTCATGAAATATTGCAAGAAACCTTTCATGAAATGTTGCAGCGCGGTTTCTGTAAGACTTTAAAAACATTTCATGAAATATTGCAAGAAAACTTTTATTACATGTTTCAGCGGGATTTTCAGCAAGATTTAGACAACATTTTGATAGAATATTGCATCGAACTTTCTATGAAAGATTGCAGCGAGCTTTCTGCAAGATTTTAGAAACATTTTATAAAATATTGCAAGAAACCTTTCACGAAAGGTTGCAGCGAGGTTTCTGCAAGATTCTAAAAACATTTCATGAAATATTGCAAGAAACCTTTCACGAAAGGTTTCAGCGAGTTTTCCAGCAAGATTTGGGGAACTTTTCATGGAATGTTGCAAGAAACCTTTCATGAAAGATTGCAGCGAGGTTCCTGCAAGATTTTAGATACATTTTATGAAATATTGCAAGAAACCTTTCATGAAAGGTTTCAGTGAGGTTCCTAGCAAGATTTGGGGAACATTTTACGAAATATCACAAGAGACCTTTGATGAAAGGTTGCAGCAAGGTTCGTGCAAGATTTTAGAAACATTTTACGAAATATTGCAAGATACCTTTTATGAAAGGTTTCAACGAGGTTTCCAGCAAAATTTGATGAATATTTTATGAAATATTACGAGGTATATTTTGTTAAAAGTTGCAGTAAGATTTCTGCAAGGTTTTTGACAAGATTTCTAAGATATCACAAAAAATATTGCTATGTACATTTCGCCAATGGTTATTACCATATTTTTGGCAATCTTTATAAAATATTCCAGAAAAGCGTTTCACAAAAAGTATCAGCAAAGTTTCATGAATAATTTCAAAATGTAATTGCAGCAAACCTTTCATAAACAGTTTCAGCAATAATTCCGCAAGTTTTTATAAAAGATTCTAAGAGTAGTCCAGATTCGCTGTTCTTGTCTTATATTTGGTTTCCTGTTATTTACTCAAGTATTTATTGCTGTAGTTGTATTGTAAACGGGAAGTTGAGCGCAATAAGTATGCTATTATTATAAATATTTATGCGTAGGGTAAAAAAATCCATCGAATTGTTATTGAAAAAAGTAAAGAACGCATAAATATTAGAAACAAAACCTTTTATTTCAATATATTAAAATGAGTTATGTAACAAGTAATAAAAAGCGTTATGATAATATATAAATGTGTTTGAACTTTATTTAATAAATACAGAGTTGCTATAGAGTATGCTTATGCGCAAGAGAAGAGCGACTAGCTCCGGCACAGTGAGAAGCACGACCAAGACTAACGCCTCACATTCAAAGTAACTAACGGCTTTCCCCACCATGTACTAATCACGCACACACTCATACATACAGTAATACAGAGAGAGTATGAGAACCAATACATTTATATTTCTAACACTCCCCCTGTTCGAATAATCTCTTTTCTAAAACATTCATCATCCTCTTTAAAACATTGAATTGCGATTTGGCAAGACTCTTTGTAAGAATGTCAGCCAACTGTTCTTTAGTACTAACACTCTTAACAATCACGGTGCCATTTTCTACTTGTTCTCTTATAAAATGAAATCGGAGTTCAATATGCTTAGTGCCTCTATTATTACTTGGGTGCTTAGATAATTCAATTGCACTTCTATTATCCACAAACAAATCACAACCCTTTGCGCATTCAACTCCCATTTCACTTAAGAACCTTTTCAACCACACAAGTTCCTTACATGCCTCACGCGCAGCAACGTATTCCGCTTCAGTCGTACTTTGCGCTACAATACTTTGTTTTCTCGAAAACCATATAACCGGTGCTGAAGCACATAAAATAACACAACCACTTGTAGACTTTCTTGTGTCTAAACAACCAGCGAAATCTGCATCCGCATATGCAATCGGAGACATGTTAACAGAATTACCATTGTATAAAATTCCTACATTACTCGTTTTAATCAAATATCTAAAAACACGGTTCAAACATTTAACATGAGTTACATTAAAATTATTTACAAATCTACTCAATGTATTTACAATATAGGCTATATCTGGTCTTGTAACATTAGCCAGAAACAATAAAGAACCGATAGCCTCTCTATACGGATAATTAACATATTTGTCATTATTACACGGTTTACATAAAATCAAACCTAGTTCAGCAGGCGTATCAGTGGGATTCGCAGTATCCATATTAAACCTTCTAATAATCTTTTTACAATAACATTCCTGATTTATAAAAATCGTTTTCGTATCTAAATCCCTATTAATTTGAATTCCCACGAATATACCTACCGGACCAACAGTTGCTTCAAAACTATCACATAAATCTTTAATTACATTCTGTATATCATAATATTACTACCAAAAATCATACCATCATCCACTACAAGCGCTAGATACATAGATGACTCATTCTCTCTTTTACATAAAAAAACAGACCATTCTGAATCACACTTTACAAAACCAAATCTATTTAAAAATTCACAGAAATGTGTATTCCAACATTTAGATGCCTGCTTGAGTCCATAAAGAGATTTTCTCAATCTACACGCTTTGTTCTTCGCATCAGGAACATAAAGACCCTCTGGTATCTTGATATAAATTTCTTCTTTCAATTCACTATACAGATATGCAGTCTTAATATCAAATTGCACCATTTCCAAGTTCTTCTGTGCAGCCAATGCAAATAAAACTCTGATGGATTCATATCTTGCGACAGGTGCATAGGTATCAAAATAATCAATGCCTGGACGCTGCATAAAACCACGAGCGCACAATCTTGCTTTGTATCTATCAACATTACCAGCTGAATCAGTCTTGACCTTAAAAACCCATGTCGTATCCAGTAAGTTTGCATCCACCGGGGGAACGACAATGTCCCAAGTATTATTTACTTTATGAGAATGCAACTTCTCTGCCACAGCCGACTTCCACTGCACAACATCACTTCCATTCATGGCATCAGAGAAATTAATCGGCTCCTGAATATCGACAACATTGCCTTCATATCTTTTTGGCTTCTTTATCAAGGTTCTATCCCGTAAAGTCATATTAGACTCTTTTGAATTTCTTTTCTTGCCACGTTTTTGCTTGTCATTTACATCCTGAATATGCTGCTGCACAGGCTCTTCTTCTGACAGATCCATAGATTCTTCCATATCATTTGTACTGTTCATACTTGCATAATCTTGTTCATCTTCTTGTTCAGCTTCCAAAACTGACTCATCAGACAATTCCTTATTCTCAGCCTCATTCAAATTTGAAAACATTAATAACGGAACAGTAGACTCATTGTGAGCAACATTAAACTTTACATCACATGCTATCACAACTTTTCTGCTTACAGGATCAAACAATCTATAATTTGTTGAATCTTCATGGTAACCTACTAAAATCATTTTTACAGCTTTAGCATCAAACTTCTTTCTGAGGGTTTCATGCACAAAAGAATATGCATCACTTCCAAAAGGACGCATGTGACTTACATCAGGCTTTCTTCCATACCACATTTCAAATGGTGTAAAATTTCTGTTGTTAGCATTTGTTGTCCGATTCAACGAATATACGGCAGTATTAACAGCTTCGGCCCATAAATCCTTGGGTAACTGCTTTGCATGCATCATGCTCCGGGCTGACTCAACAATAGTACGGTTCTCTCTTTCTATACGACCATTTTGTTTTGGCGTACGTGCAACGGAGGTACCTAACCTTATGCCTTCTTCAGAGAGAAATTTCTTGAAATTCTTATTGACAAATTCAGTGCCATTATCAACCCGAAATGTTAAGATAACTTTACCTTGACGAACTGCTTCCCTATAAAACTGCTTAAAACAATCAAATGCTCCATTCTTATGCTTGATGAAAAATACTCTTCTGAAGTGCGACCTTCTATCCTTGATCAGGAAAAAATATCTATTGCCTCCAACAGATAGAGACATAGGACCACAGAGGTCTGCATGAATTGATTCACCAACCTGATACTCTCGAGCATAAGTTCGCTCATGATCCGGCTTACGATGCATCTTACCAAGAATACAACCCTCACAGAAAGCTTCTTTACCAGTCACATCTGCAATACCATCAACAACTTTATTCTTAATCATATGCTTTAATTCAGCATGATTCACATGACCAAGTGTTTCGTGTAGGTCACTTAATTTCAAATTGGCTGCGTTGGCTTGAGGCATCATAATTCTAAAAAACAAACAGCATATATCATTGAATGCTTTAACACCTTCTGCTACAACTTGATGTGTTCTCGGATCTTCTAGTCTCACTGTTTTGGCCTCAAAAATTACACGAAAGCCTTTACGTGTTGCGACATTAGTTGAGAATAAATTTTTCTTTAAAGCTGGTACAAAAAGTACATTCTCAATTCTACCATCTATCCATTTACCTTCAATTAACCGTGCAATAAGTATAGTTCCGGTACCCATTGCATCACACTGTGTATTATCACCAAGATATACCTTAACTTTGTCTAACGGCTTAAAATCTACGAACCAGTCACGTCGCGGTGACATATGTACAGTGCAAGCACTATCGGTAAGCCAGACATCCATTATATCTGTAGTGTGTAGTTTATCCTTTATTTCAGAGATGGCGTTACATTCCAACTTTTCAAAATCATTTACAGTAGCGATAAGGGCGCTAGCCAACGTTGAATTTATTTGAAAATTAGATGAGTTATATTTACTACTATTCGGCTCACCTTGACCTTGATTGTTTTGTTTACGATCGGGCTTCGGACAATATTTGCTTATTTGCCCGAATTCGTTACAGTTATAGCATCTCAAATTTGAATTATAACGTAAATTAAAATTCCCGTGAAGCTCTTTGTTCATTTCTTTTACGATGCAAATTATATTTCATGCTTCGTTGACCATTAGGTCTACATTGTGACGTCACTGCCGGAACGTTCAAATCTTGCTCATCATTATCCTTCTTCATTTTCTTTTCTTCTTTAATTAATCTTTCCTGCAAATTTTGAAACGTTTGACGCACAGGATCGGTACTGTCCCAAGCAGTAGAAAAATTTGAATATTCCATCGATAGACCGCTCAACGTTTTGGACATGACTTGACTATCAGAAATATTTTCTCCTATGTCCTTGAGCTGACACACAATATTTTCAATCTTCGATGTATACTCCAAAACAGTTTCACCTGTTTCCAACTTACATTGGTGAAATTTATTAAGCAATAAAAGCTTATTATTTTCCGAGTGCTCCTCATGTATGCTACATAACTTTTTCCAGATTTCATTTGCCGTTACACACATAAGACAATTTCTCATTTGTTCGGTTGTCATTGTAGATGAAAAAATTACTGCGGCTCTTGCGTCTTTTTCGTCCCATTTGTCCTGGGCTTCATTTGTATTATCAAGCGGGCGTATCTCTTCGCCAAGAGTGATTTTCTTTAATTTCAGAGATAGTAATACACGGACTATCTGAAACTTCCACAACTGGAAATTCGTACCATCAAACTTAACCACGTTTGCATGGTGAAACTGATTATTCACTTCACTCATTTTGTAGCAACTTATTCAAACTTTAACGGCATTTAATATTATCATTTACCTGGGCCCATAACCTATGAAAATGAGTTATGTAACAAGTAATAAAAAGCGTTATGATAATATATAAATGTGTTTGAACTTTATTTAATAAATACAGAGTTGCTATAGAGTATGCTTATGCGCAAGAGAAGAGCGACTAGCTCCGGCACAGTGAGAAGCACGACCAAGACTAACGCCTCACATTCAAAGTAACTAACGGCTTTCCCCACCATGTACTAATCACGCACACACTCATACATACAGTAATACAGAGAGAGTATGAGAACCAATACATTTATATTTCTAACACAATATTCTCTACTTCTCTCAAAAACGATGCTGAGGAATTTTTTCTTTTTGTGCACAAATATTGATAATAATACTATTGCGCTCAACTAGTAATTTATAGATACAACGATTGATACTTAAGCAAATAAGAAAAACTTTATTACACAAGGATAGAAAATCCTGCCTACTATTAAATATTACTGCAGCAAGCTTTTGGCAAGATTTAAGAAATATTTTACAAAATATTGCAGGAAACCATACGGAAAGGTATGAGCGTTGTTCGCGGCAAAATTTGGGAAAAATTTCATAAAATATTACGAGAAACCTTTCATGAAAGATTGCTGCAAGGTTTCTTGAAATGTTGCTGCAAGATTTTCATGAAAGGCTGCTGCGAGGTTTTTAGAAATATTTCAACCAGGTTCTAGCGCGGACATATAAATGTTGCTGCAATATCTCATAAAAGGTTGCTACGAGGTTTTCTGCAAGGTCACGGCGAGATTTTCTGAAAAATTGCTGTGTGGTTGCTTGAAATGTTTTTGCTATTTTTCCCGCAAGATTCCTGTGAGGTTTCTTGAAATGTTTCTGTTACATTTCCTGAAAGATTGCTGCGAGGTTTCCTGCAAGGTTGCGGCGAGGTGTTCTAAAAGATTGTTGCAAGGTTTCTTGAAATGTTTCTGTTACATTTCCTGAAATATTGCTGTGAGGTTTTCATGAAAGGTTGCTGTGAGGTTTTCTGAAAGATTGCTGCGAGGTTTTTAGAAATATTTCAACCGGGTTCTAGTGCGGACATATAAATGTTGCTGCAATCTTTCATGAAAGGTTGCTGCGAAGTTTCGAAACTTTCATGAAACCTTGCAGCAACCTTGCAGCAATCTTTCATGCTGTGTGGGTAATTAGACATTATTTATAAAGTGTAAACGATTTAAAATTGAAGACAATAATTATAATGAAAATTACAATAATAATAATTATAATAACAATCATAATATTGGATTAATTGTATAGCAAATATATATATCTATCTATATTATAAAAGATTTTCGCCGCTGACGTTGACGCTGCCGCTGTCAGTCTCTCAAAATCATCCCTTAACTTCTCCTTTTTACTGATAAATTTAGCTAATTTATAGTAAATTCTACCTAATTTATCGTAAATTTCAGCTAATTTATTGTGAATTCTAGCTAAAATTTTAATTTCTTACTTAAAATCTGATAAATCAGATCAATTTGATTTTAATTATTATAAGATTTTTTTTTAGCTAATTTTAGCTGATTTATTGAGAATTTTAGCTAAGAATTTAATTTTTTAGTTAACAATGAGAGTACTTGACCTGCGGGAAACGGATTTGACTAAAACTGCGGGATATGATTTTTTGACGAAAAAAAAATAAACCCGAGTTTTTTCTTTTTTTTTAATGGGCCCCATGGACGAAAATAAAGACTTTTTTCGAAAATATAATAAAAAGGAGCATCTATAAGATCTTGAATAACCAAACAACTAAGACTCTTACAAAAAAATGTATGGATAATAAAATAAAGAACAGATGCTATGCTTTAATTTAAGCTTAGTTGCATCAAAAAGGCTCCTATGGTTTAAAAGTGACAGGCGATTAGAATATTCTAATAAAATAGCGTAAAAAATTCATGATATGTTACGTGCTAAAAATTCAACAAATATGTTGTAAATTGCTGTCATCGTCAGAAATGTTTGGACTTACATTACAGCGTTAAATTTAGAATCTTTTTACTACTAGACTGACATTTGATAAAATTTTTATAAATCAATTACTGACTTGATTCTTTATTTAATATTATAATAAAACATATACACATAGCCCTCATAACACAAAATTTAATTATTAATTCTGTCCTGGTATAAAGCTAGGACTTCACAGATGATTAGATTCATTAAAAGATCATTGAAGGCTTACCTCAAGAAAACTTTTGAATAATTAATAGTATTTAGTCTTACTATTATATAAAAGGACAGCGTTTGTTTGAATGTCCTCAATTATCTCAAAAACTACTGAACCGATCGTTTACAAATTTTAAATTTAAATTCTTTATAATGTGACGAGTGTCATAGGCTATATAAATAATTACTTTTTTAATCAATAATTGCAATAAAATAATTATGGACCTAGATCTTAACGCGTAGGGAATAGGGACTACTTTTTTTGGCATCCTGTGGTCAGCATGCTCTATCCTTGCTACTTTCCTTGGTTGCCCATTAGGTGGCGACCGATTTTGTCTGCCACTTTATTAAACTGACACGGTAGAAATACTTATACACCTATGATATTCCGTGATTTCAACACAATAAATTTTTATTGCATATTCTCTAATCACAGAGTAACATTACCTCGGATTATTTAATGAAATATTTTCTTATTCCATTAGGCAGAATCAAAAATTAGACAATTTTTTTAACTTTAGAAAAAATTTTATATCTTATTCAAAGAAATTTTTTATTCCTCAAATATTTATTGGCACATACATGAGAATTCAACCCTTCATGGTTAATAAAATAATTTTAAAAATAACAAATGATTATGTATGATTTGCGATTTTTTCTAAAAATTTTATTCCAAATATATTAACAAAAAATATAAGATATTTGACCCGCTTTCAAATCACGTTAATTTTATTCAAAATACAATTTCTCATAGATTTTCCAAGAAATTTGATGTTTACAAAACTTAACCATTTTTATACAAATAAATTTTTTCTTTTATTTATTAACACAATCGCAAATAACGTTGATTTTATCATCTTGTGATATTTTCAAACAAATATTTCAGCAAATTTTCGGAAAAAATACGATTTTTCAATATTATATTTATTTACCGATTTTATTCAAGAAAAAATGCTTAAGGTTATGTTACGTTTTTACGTATATGTATATTTATATTTAATTATAAGATGGTGGGTATCTTTTGTATCACGACTAATCTTGGTAAACCCAAGCAGTCAGTTTGCGTGAAGAATTAAATAAATACTTAGTAATTATGATATGACCATAAGTTTATTAATACTTTCGTCGAGAGAGATATGTCCTATTAATAATTCGTCGCCTAATACGTTCCTTGCTGCTTGCTTCAATCGGGCGTACTCCCGTCGTTCGTGGCTAAAGGTTGGTTGCTTACTCTCTCTACATCTCTCTATTGATGGTCTACTGACTGACTCCTCGTGGGATGTCCGGCTGTATTTATACTCACAAAATTCGTGGTTTTCACGTGCCTATCCTTTTAGAATATTCTTTATTGATTGGAATTTGCTGATCAGTCCGTCAGTGACTTTTCGTTCTGGTCTTAACCTGTTGCTGGGTGGTCAGCTCTTTTTCTATGGTGATCGACGCTTTTCGTTGTTTCCAGTCAGGTTATAACTTGTTAGTATGACAGTCAGCGTTTTCTGTCTTTACTTGTTGGAACGTGTATTCGTCGCATTCTTTGTATATTGCTGATATTAATTCTTATTCATTTTATAGGATATAGAATCCGTAACACGTCTGAGGCCGTGGTATCGGCGCCCTCGACGATTAATACCTTAAAAAATTTATTTTTTGTTTTACCTAAGGCTCTGTATAATTCAATGAAATTTATTTAAGCTTGCCTAATTGTATGTGTTACATTGGTTTATGTAGAGTAGTGTTGTGCACCTATCAAATACATTTCTATTCTGACTATATATCTCTCTCTTTGTGTACATTAAAATTTACATAAGATTATGTTTTTAAAAGAAAATGTTTTGTTCATGTTTTCCTTGCATTCATCGTTGGATTGATTGCTTTTGAATGTTTATTCTTGACTTCTCTGGATACGATTTTCATCCTTTTTGAATTTATATATTCCTCAGAAACTGTACTGGTACCTGAAAATATTCTTTAACAATTAATTACAAAGGGGCCCCCCAATAGCTGGAGGCTTCCAATTTTTAATGCAAATTTTAAGTCAGTTATTATTGTTATAATCTTAATTTTTCTTGGCTTATTAATCCCTGTATGCCTGCAACATGTTAGGCAGGAATCTTATCTACTTTTTACCTTGTTATAAGGTGACTGTATGTTTCATGCTTATTTATGATCAATAAGTTCAGTTTATTATATGCACTTTATTTAAAAATCTTTTTCTATTTAAACATGTTTATTTTATTAGTTTTATGGTTTTTTCCATAAATGTCCTGTTATTATAATATAATATTCAAATTTTATTATATCGTATTTTTTTTCTTACATATAACTTGTTTATTAATAATTAGAGGTTATAATTACTCTTTACATTATTTAACTATATCTAATTTATCCCTTTTAAGGTTAATAATGATTTTCTCATGTGTCTCGATATTACAATATAGTTTGTATATCTGTCCCGAAACTGTAACATGGTGTGTCCCGAAATAGGGTCATGCGTTAATTCTCAATTTTATTGTATATATAGTCATTATTTATTGTTTAATTATTTATATTTAATAATATTAAGTGACTATATGATTATTATAACGTTTATGTATGTTTATTAATGATTATATAATAATTTTATAATTATTATTAATGATTTTCCTATTCTTGTCTTGATATAGGTATGTGAGTTTATTCTTATTTATTGTTCAATCAATTATGTTTAACAATATTAAGTGATATTATAGTGTTCATTTATTTATATTATATAATAAATAATTTATCATCTTTGTTTATTATTATTTATTGTTTAATTAATTATAATTCTCTGCCCTTTTTTTTGAGTGGCCCGTCTATGTACTCTTATGTTCGTGCCTATACTGCACGTGCTTTATTCCTCTTTGTGCTATAATTCGTTGCGCACACTGTTATACAGTCCGTATACCTATTACGTCTGTATGCGTCTGGGTGCTTGATCGCTAGCGGTGGGGGCTCTTACTGTTTGAAGCCTTTAGGCTGTGTATGTGCGTACGTGATTACGTACGTATGAATTTGACTGCAAAGTGTTTGTATTCTTTTCACTGTGAATCGTATATGATCACGTGCGTGTGAATTTGACTGCAAAGTGTTGGTATTCTTTTCAGTGTGAATCGTATATGATCACGTGCGTGTGAATTTGACTGCAAAGTGTTGGTGCTATAGAAGCGTGGCGCGCGTATTAGTATGTGCATGAGTATCATGGCACGTGTATTAGTGTATATGTGAGCCATCTAATGATAGCTTGATACTTATTTTCGTTTTTATATATTTTTATTCTTTTTATATTTTTATTTTATAAGGTTAAAAAAATTTTAAACTTATAAAATAAACGTTTAAAAAAGAAAAGTAATAAATTTATTAAAATATATTCAATCTTTAATATTCTGTTTGTTTTTCATTTAATTAACTAAAATTCAATTAATAGCACAAAAATTTTTATAATTTTTCATGTTTGTACATTTTTCTCATGATAAATGATATTTCTGATTAGATATCGTCTCATAATATGGACATTTACCTTATTTTTATTCTTTCTATATTTTTTTATTTTATAAGTTTAAACATTTCTGTTTTGCTGTTGTTAGTTATTTATTTGATTAATTACTGTATATTTTTATCAAGCTCCGGATATAATTACTTTGTAGACTCTAGATAATTTATTTAAATTATCACCGTTAAATAATAGATATATTTTTGATGATTTCGAGCATAACTATATTTATATGCCTTTAATCAGCATTTCTAGATAATTTTGTATTTTAATAATTTTTTTTGTTAATATTTAATGCGCGTATTTTAAGACTTTTTTACGTTTATGCAAGTTTTCACTTAACTCCCTTTCTTCTATAATTATATAGTTATTTGTTCCTTCTTCTTGCATCTTTTTCTTGTTTTATTTGTCCATATTTCTTTCCTTTTACTTTTATTTCTTGGACGCATGCATATACATATATACTTTGTTTTCGATCGTATTATATGTCTAGTTTTCACATTACTATAAATATTATTACTTTTGTCAATGTTATTATTAATATTATTCCCGTAACTAATTTTGATAAGGTTTTTATTATAATTTTGTTTATAATTTATAATAATCCGTCCCTTGACTAATTAAAATTTTATTCTCGTTCTTTTTGGTTGGTACCAGGTAATTTTTTCTTTTTGACGCATATTTTTTTTTTGCGTTCCTGGTCCGATACTTTCTTAACTTTTTATTGTGAATTATGGCGTACATATCATACATTCTTAGTGTATGGCGCCATTTCTTAGAGAAATTTTGGGATTCCACTTGTGGATCCTCTTTGCCATGGGCATTCATCAGATAGCACGTATGCAATCTGAGAATTATTTCTTGAATACTTGTATTAGGAATTTTCCTGACAATAGTTAAGCATTAGTGTGCTTATAATTTTCTTTTTCTTTTTATTTTTATTTATTTCAATGCTTTCCAGGGAGGGATTATTTTATATTTGCTATTTTAATAATTTAAGTCTTTGTTCTCTATTTACTTATGTAATAATCTATCCCTTATTCAATTAATCGCGGGAATATTCTTTATTAAATATAATTATTAAATCAATTTTCTTTACTTTTTCTCGACATATATATGTATATTTTGCGAATATTATTCAGTCTATATAAAACTTTTTTGTTTAGGTTTGTTTTATATTAAGATTTGATTTCTGCTCCATCGATTATTGTGAGATTTGCGCTTTGGAATTGAGTTTTCTTCTTAATTATATGTGTGCGCTCTTTATTCTTTTTGGTCCTTTTCTCTTTTATATTCTATTCTTCTCTTTTTTTATCTCTTGATGATTTTATTATTTTTCTTATTTTCTTTTGCTCCTGTTTTCTGTAAGTTGACCAGTAATTTTTCTGTTTCCCTGATGTATGATTTATCTTATACTATTCCGTGTATTACTTTTCTGTATTTTTTTTTTTTTTTTATAATGCAAGGAGAAGGATATTTAATAGTTAAGTATAGCCATATTAGATGTCTTTATATAATCATAATTTGTATGTTATATTTACTTTAATATAAGTGAATTCTTAAATAAATGAAATAATTCTATATCTCATTTCTTTTATTCTCTTCATTTCTTCCAGAATTGCTGATTATAATAATATCTATTATGTTATTATTTATTTAATTAAATTCTCTTATAATATATTTTAAGGTTTTTTTTTTTATATATCAAAGTAACTTGTCTATTTATTTATTTGTATTTTATTATTATAAGTATGTTTGTTGTTTCATTTAATATTTTTTTGCTTACTAAATTTTTTGACATTAATAATTAAATCTATAGTTACTCTGTAGTTATTAATTTATATTTGAGACTATGGTCGACGTCTGAGGGCCATGGAAAAATTTTATTTTACTGTTTCTTTGATTATTATTATATTTATTCAATATTTTACGATCGTCGGCGTCTGAGGGCCGCGGAAAAATTTTATTTTACTAAATTAATTTATTATTTATAGAATTTTATAGTTATTATCCATATTCTTTATTCGTTTTCTGATGTTTTGGTTTCTTCATTAAGTAAACCATTTCTCCTTTTCTGAGGTGTTTAATATTTTGCTTTTGATCATAATAACACTTTGATTTATAATTGGATGGTGTTAGATTAACTTTTGGTGGTTTTGGCACTATCCACATAAATGAGGAATACGGGCTCTCCGATGGCTTAATACCTCCCGATCCTAAATGTTCTTCTATACGTTGGTGTCCAAATCTTGTGGTTTTTACTGGTACTTCTGTAATTAACTCATTTTTATGCTTTACTAAATGTGTTTTTCTTAGTTTTTCTCCAGGTGACTCAATTATAAATGGTTTTTCTTTGATTAGTTTGTTAATATTTTCTATTTCTTCTATATTTAAATGCCTTAATATTTTAGATTCAGTTTGGTTAAATATCTTTGCTGCTTTATTCTCTTTTTCCTCGCTTGATATGTTTAATTTTTGTGCACGTAACATCCTCTTATTCGCTTCATTATTATTTATTCTTTTATTATTATTTATTTCGATCATTTTTTTCTGCTTTATTTATAATATTCATGACCTTGCATACATCTGACTTGACTTCTGGCGGTTTTACTTCTACCGCGCTGTCATTAGTATTAATACACATGGCATATGCTTTGCCTTCATTATATTTGGCTACGAAATCGCCAACTAAGATGCCCGATCCTATATCTTGGAGTGGTACGTATTCTATATCTTCACTGATATCTTTGACACGTGCATAATTAATTTGTCTTGTACGAGGAGTGTTAATAGAGCATTCTTCTTCAATAAATGGTAATATATTGCTATTTAATTCTAGGCATTTACGAGCGGCATTAACTTGTCCTTTATATTTATTGATCATGTCCCAACCTATTAATCCATCTGTATCTATTGGGAAATCATCTGGGACTACTTGTACTTCAAATAATGTTTTATTCAGAAATAGATTCACCTGTCCTAATGACATGCATTCACCTGGAATGACACCGTTTATTGAAACAATCTTATGGGGATTTATATACATATTATTTGATATTGTGCTTTCCTTTATAATAGTTACGTTAGCACCTGTATCAACGTAAAAACGACCTTTTCTAGACTTTAAAAATGGCCCACTTAATTCAACTGTTGGGGGCTTTCTTCCAGCTTGTATAAATTCTATAGTACATTCCCGTAAGCTGGATCGTTCGTATTTCTTGGCCTGATTGCTTAGCTGCTCGACTCCACAGGACCCTAGCGTCGAGCATCCTGGGAGTTTAAAGGTCCCATGTTGCTTTGACTATCGCATAGTTGATTTTGGCTAGAATCATTGTATAGTCTATTACTATTATTTTCACACTCGTTATTATCATTATAATTATTATTTCTATCGTTATTGTACTGAGGGTACGTATTTCCTTGATTACGGCCTTGATTCCTGTTAATATTATAATTATTACGGTTATTATTATAATTACTACTGGAATTACCATCATACTGTGAGATATTTCTATTATTTGCGTTTTGGTAATTGTTATTAAAATATTCTTTGTTATCTTGGTTATAAATATTGCCTGATTTTAATGCGTTTTCTAGCACATAGCATTCTGCGTAATTATGACCTCTTTTCTTGCAATAATCGCACTTTTTATTATCGTATTCCTTTTTTCTGCATTGTGCTTCTAAGTGACCTGTTTTTCGACAGTATGAGTATATTTCTATTGCTGGTGCTAGTCTGATGTTTGCATTATTTTGCTGTGTTAGATTTATTGCAGATAGTTGGTCAGCAATTTTTTGTAATAATATATCAGTTAGTTGACCTGAGTTTTCTGCTGAGTTAGTTGAAAGTTGCATTAGTCGTCTCGCGCTTGTACGTTGTTCGAATGAAATAGCCTCATGTATGGCGTCTCTTAACGTTATTGGGTTCTTTGATCGAACTTGGTGTTGTAGATCGCCGTCTAATCCAAATAAAAATTGTTCTAGGGCTTCTTTATCTGCCTGATTCTTGTAGGTTTCCACCTCGAAAGGTCGTAGAATTCTGCATGAGTCATAAAAGTTCAAGAGACGATTGTGTAATATTTGCATTCTTAGGCCATAGTCTCCTGCGCTCTCACCGGGCATCAATTTGATTATTTTAATTTCTGCTAAAATCGTGTCTGCTCCTCCAGCATAGCTATAATGTTTTGTTAGATCGGCCAGCAACCCTTCTACTGTATGGTATTGAGTTAACCACGTTGTGTAACCTTCTGCTGCTTTTCCTTTCAATTTAGTGGCCAGTGTGTTTAAACCCCATCTTTCTGACTGCGGTCCATACGTTCTTACAATGTCTCGTACTGCTCTGCAGAATAGAGGCAGTACATCAAAGTTGCCATCAAAGGTAGGGATGGTATTCAATGCTTGATATAATGAAAGGCTATTAGGTATTTCTCTTGGTGCTCTTGTGTCAATTTGCTGGGGCGTAGAGCTAGCGAAGTGTATATTCACTGGTGGTTCATACATGTTAAATCCTGCAAGAGGATCATCGTCTTCGAAATTGTTGGCTAAGGCGTTTATATCTCTTGTACCTATGGCCTGATTTTCCCTGCGATTGTAATAAGTTCCATAATTGATCCGTTCTTGTATCATGTTAATTGCATCCATGATCGGCGCCGTTCCTTGGTCCTTTGGAGGCAAGTTTATTAGCACACGGTGGGCTAATCCGTGTTTTCTTTCAAATTCGTATAATTGTTGTGCCATTTTGCCTTAGATCTGGCTCCTTGGGCTATTTCCTTGTTTAGTTTTTCTTCAGCCTTGCTTATTTCATTTAGCGTGCGAGTTATGTATATTCGGGCCTGTTTTAAGAAATATTCCTCTGCTTCGTTCATTTTACATTTATCATTGACCACTATGTCATTTAATCTTCTTAGCGCAGATTCCATTAATCCCTTATTATCACTTTCTTGGAGTGCACAGTCTGCTAATGATAATGCGTTGCGGAGTTCTATAAGTGCTTCATCTTCCGGGGTTTGAGGGTATGCGATTGGTATTGGCTTTTTTGTGTCGGAAGAGTTATGTGTGTCGTTGTCTTGTGTCATCTTGTTATATATATATATATTTTATATCGTATATATTTTTATATTGTATATATTTTATATTGATAGACACTTGTAATTATATTTATGATTTATAGCACTTGCTGTTACTTTAATTATGTATAATTTTCACTAAATAATTTAATTTGAATTTTATAGAAATTATAATTTATTGAATTTTCACTGTTGAAAGGCTCGCAGCGGGCGCGTATTCCCCTTGAAGGACGTATAATATGGTAATAAAAGTTTTTACTTACCCAATGATGGTGATTAAGGCGCTGTACACGTAGAACATCCTCTCGATTGATTTCAATGTAGATAAAATAGTTTCTTCACAAGTGATACCCCACACTTAGCACCAGTTTTATGTTATGTTTTTACGTATATGTATATTTATATTTAATTATAAGATGGTGGGTATCTTTTGTATCACGACTAATCTTGGTAAACCCAAGCAGTCAGTTTACGTAAAGAATTAAATAAATACTTAGTAATTATGATATGACTATAAGTTTATTAATACTTTCGTCGAGAGAGATATGTCCTATTAATAATTCGTCGCCTAATACGTTCCTTGCTGCTTGCTTCAATCGGGCGTACTCCCGTCGTTCGTGGCTAAAGGTTGGTTGCTTACCCTCTCTACATCTCTCTATTGATGATCTACTGACTGACTCCTCGTGGGATATCCAGCTGTATTTATACTCGCCAAATTCGTTGTTTTCACGTGCCTATCCTTCTAGAGAATTCGTTATTGATTGGAATTTGCTGATCAGTCCGTCAGTGACTTTTCGTTCTGGTCTTAACCTGTTGCTGGGTGGTCAGCTCTTTTTCTATGGTGCTCGACGCTTTTCGTTGTTTCCAGTCAGGTTATAACTTGTTAGTATGACAGTCAGCGTTTTCTGGCTTTACTTGTTGGAACGTGTATTCGTCGCATTCTTTGTATATTGCTGATATTAATTCTTATTCATTTTATAGGATATAGAATCCGTAACACGTCTGAGGCCGTGGTATCGGCGCCCTCGACGATTAATACCTTAAAAAATTTATTTTTTGTTTTACCTAAGGCTCTGTATAATTCAATGAAATTTATTTAAGCTTGCCTAATTGTATGTGTTACATTGGTTTATGTAGAGTAGTGTTGTGCACCTATCAAATACATTTCTATTCTGACTATATATCTCTCTCTTTGTGTACATTAAAATTTACATAAGATTATGTTTTTAAAAGAAAATGTTTTGTTCATGTTTTCCTTGCATTAATCGTTGGATTAATTGCTTTTGAATGTTTATTCTTGACTTCTCTGGATACGATTTTCATCTTTTTTGATTATATATATTCCTCAGAAACTGTACTGGTACCTGAAAATATTCTTTAACAATTAATTACAAAAGGGCCCCCCAATAGCTGCACTGAAAAGGGAATTGAACTGTCACTGTTCTCTACGGTACAGTGTGTGTCATTTTTAGAATACAGTCAGTCCAAGCTTCGAAAAACGAACTAGTAGTCTCTAGAGACGACTCATTACTCTCTGAGCGTAGACTTGCTATCCTTTTCGTAGAAAGAAGCCTCGCAGAGAACACTCATTAGTCTCTAGAAAACACTGCCTACTCGCTCGTAACACAATGAATGTTCGCTAGCGACACTAACGCCACTCGTCGCCATAGAGTACAATCAGTATTCTAACCCCTTTTCAGTGTGGAGGCTTCCAATTTTTAATGCAAATTTTAAGTCAGTTATTATTGTTATAATCTTAATTTTTCTTGGCTTATTAATCCCTGTATGCCTGCAACATGTTAGGCAGGAATCTTATCTACTTTTTACCTTGTTATAAGGTGACTGTATGTTTCATGCTTATTTATGATCAATAAGTTCAGTTTATTATATGCACTTTATTTAAAAATCTTTTTCTATTTGAACATGTTTATTTTATTAGTTTTATGGTTTTTTATGGTCATTTTATAGGATATAGGATCCGTAACAGTTAAATTGTCATTTTTAGTTTGAACAAAAATTTACATATTCAAGAGAAAAAATTTTTTTCAATAAAATCATTTTTTCAATAATTTTTTTATTTTGATTTCATATTTTTGCCATTTTTCAATAAATAAGTGCTGAAGGTCGAATTGTCATTTTTAGTTTATGTTTACTATAATGAACATAATTATGGAAGAAATAAAAAATTTTTTAATGTCATTATTTCTCAAAAAGTTTTTATTCTCATTTCAGATTTTTGTCATTTTTAAATAAATAAGTGCTGAAGGTTTAATTGTCATTTTTAGTTTATGTTTACTAAAATCGACATAATTATGGAAAAAAAAATTTTTTTAATGTAATTATTTTTCAAAAATTTTTTTATTCATTTCATTTTTGGTCATTTTTAAAGATAAAAATTAAATTATTTTGTACTTTTTTCATGTCAATTTAATTTTAATAACTTACGATTTTTTAATTAAAAATGAAACTTTGTTCACTTCTCAATAGGTGGTGACTTATTTTGCCGCTCACTCTACTAGATTACCACGATATAGATACTTATATCGCGAGGATAATGCGAACAGCTTATCGGCAGTAAATTTTTATTGCACTTATTCCCTATCATTGTT
Source organism: Anastatus disparis (assembly GCA_017163975.1). NCBI lineage: Eukaryota > Metazoa > Arthropoda > Insecta > Hymenoptera > Eupelmidae > Anastatus > Anastatus disparis. Next base: position 5,026,944 of record JAFFSR010000328.1, on the reverse strand, counting down.
GAACATTCATATTTATTAATGAATATCTCTTTCACGATTTTGATTTGCTAAAAAAATTTTCTATCGTCAATTCAAATATATTTTTTGACTTATTGGTACTAAATTGAACATATATCGAAATATAAAAAAAAATTCAATGCTTATTTTTTTCTACAAAAAAAATTATTTTAAAAGAAAATTTATTCTATAATCACATGGTTCACAAACAAAAAGTGTTGTGTATTCTGAAATTTTGTAAGAGTACGATTTAATAAATAATAGTTTTTGAGATTCTATTGTTATATCTACCGACTTCTGCCCAACTATTGCGCGAGCGAAGCCGAGACGGGGGATGCTAGTATTTCATATAAAAGTTATTAAAAAAATTGCAAATTCTTAAATATTTTTTTAAAGTTATAAAAGTAAGATGGGGGTTGGCGCGCTTGCGCGCAGGGGGCTTGCCCCCTAGTTTCGATGAAAATCTCATACCTGAAAATTACATTGGTTCCATAATAAATACATGTGTTTATTGTGATGCGAAACATTTTGCTTTCGAATATACTTAAAGTAACAATATCTCCAATTAATGTCATAAAGGTAAAGTAGAATTGTTAGAAAATCGTCCTTACCCAGAACAATAAAAGTTTTTAGCAACTGAATTAACGGAGGAAAGTATTGATTTTCGACGAAATGTTAGGTTGTACAATAATGCTTTAGCATTCGGAAGATTTGGTGCCAATTTTGATACATTGTCGGGTAAAGAACCCCAAGTTATTAGAATATGTGGACAAATTTATCATAATGTATATGCATTACATCCTAATAAAGATGAAGCACGTAAATTTGGACAATTATATATTCTAGATAATGAAATGGCAACGATTGGATGGAATAAGTTTAATACAAATTCAACATTATTAAAACATTTAGATATCTTGATAAAAGACATCAACCCTCATGCTAAAGCCTATAAATGATGCATGAAGTAGAAGGAGAAGAACTACAACGATGTGCAATAATCTATTATTCTCCTAGAACTGTTACTATGTCTATTGTCCGCAATAATAATTTGGATTAAATACATATAATCTATCTACCTGTAATGAAGTTGCAATAGTATATGTTGAAGAAGATGATCTTCCTCCCATTGAATGTGATATTGTCATTTACTCTAAGTATGATGAACCAATTAGTATACCGACAATTAGCAAACATACTGATCCTATGACATATCCCATTATTCTTCCTAATGGTGGTTTTGGATGAATGCCAAACATTAAAAGTAAATTGAGAAAATTTATTTTTTCAAATTTGCAATTTTATAATTATAGATTCAGTGTTAGGAATGAATTTAATCCATACCTTAGTTTAGGAAAAATTTCTGAACAGTTTTGTTAAAGTTAAAACCTCCAAATAATATTTCATACGGAAAAACCAAAACGTATTAAAAAGTGATTGTTACAAAGGTGTTATGGACTATTTACATAACAAAAAAGAATTAGATTCTTCAAAAATGAAAAAAATGGTCATATTACCATCAAACTTTACAGGATGATAAGAATATCCTTTACATGTTATTTCACATACTATAAACCGTCTAAGCGTTCATGAGAAGAATCAACAAAATGTATTTTTCAAAGAAAGAAAAGAAGAAATGATCATGCAAAAAATGTGAAAACAACATTAACAGCATATTTTGAATTGAATAGAGAAGATTTTGAAGCACGAAATTACTTGTATTCAGGAATACCAAATTTTTATACATTTGATTAAAAACTGAAAAAGATAGATGGATAGATAATTAATTTATTTATGTACATTATGTTTTACAAATATTAAAGAATACAAAAATGTATAAACATAATAAGATAAATGAGTACAACAATTTAAAAATATAACAAAATAGAAGCTAATAAGATAATAATTCAACAAGATATATGATCAAGAGTAAACAAGAAAATAAAAGTAAAATTAAAATTATGCTGACAGCAGTGGCCCATTCTCCAAGGATAGGTGATAATCAAATGCAGATGATTTGAATACATGAAGTGAGGGTGAATCGCGAAGTGGTGCAGGGAGACCATTCCATAGTCACGATGATGTGACCAGGAATGATCTCTGATAATATTCTGTAGATGCAAAACGAATGGTCAGAGGCCTCACATCATCCCTTAGCGCCCTCACTGGCTAGTTCCATATAAATCTGGAATACAAACAAGACGGTATATGCGTTGAGAACATTTTATGCAAGAAAGAGGTTGTAAAATAGTTTTTTCTACCAGCTGTAGACAATCAGCCAAGCGAGAAACGATAAACAGAAATTTGCTCACGCCTACCAACACCATAAATGTAACGAATGCCAGCATTAACTCTCTGAAGTCTTAGATCAAGCTCAGCAGTAAGATAGCCATAAACAAGACAACAGTAGTCGATGAGAGGAAAGTGCAATGCTTGAATGAGATGTTTTCTAAAAGCATAGGTGGTACTTCTCCTAAAAAAATTAAGGGCAGAGAAGTGGTATGAAAGTGAAATGAGGGAAAAAAAAGAATGCCAATACTTAGTAAAATGTACTTGGTAAGTCCGAAAGATAGAGAACGTTATTCTATTAGGTTATTACTCTTACATGTTAAAGTAGCCACATTTTTTTAAGCTTTGCGTACTGTTGATGATGTGATGTACAATTCGTTTTATGAGGCAGCTAAGGCAAAACAATTAATTAATGTAGATGAAGAATGGGATAGATGTTTGGAAGAAGCATCTTCAACAGAATTCTCTCATGCTCTTTGTGAATCATTTGCTTTTATTTGCTTTTTTTATAATCCTATAATTGCACGAGATTTATATGAAAAATATAAAGATAAGTTTTACCATCCTAAATACGAAAAAAATAAAGGTGAAAATTTTGCCTTGAATGTTATTAAAAAAAATATAAAAGTCAATGGATTTTCATTAAACGATTTTAATTTACCTAACATAAGCACATTTATAGAAGAAGATAATGATAAAACAATTTTAAATCATAATAATAATAATATTCTTAATAAATCAGAAATGAAAATAAATTCTTTAAATGATAAGCAAAGGCAAATATTCAACTCAACTATAAAGAGTTTAAACAAACAAGATAAAGAAAAATATATTTTTATAGATGGACCAGGTAAAGTTAGAAAAGTTATTTACTTAAAGTTTTAATAGCTTATTTTAAATGTCACACTATATATTATTTATGTTTAGCTTGGACAGGTATAGCAGCAAATTCATTAGTCGATGGAAAAACAGTGCATACAACATTTAAACTACCGTTAAATATAACAGATTGTAGAACTTGTAATGTTAAGCCTAATTCTGCAGAAGGCAAACAATTAAAGGAAACACAAATAATTATTTGGAATGAAATATCCATGACTTTAAAAATTGCTTTTGAAGCAATTGATTGTCATTTTCAAGATTTATGCGATTTAAACCGACCCTTTGGTGGTAAAACTGTTTTTATATCAAGAGATTTCAGGCAAACATTCCCAATTGTTTGGCATGGAAGCCGTATCAAGATTATTGAAAATTCAGTTAAATTTAGTTTATTAGGGCAGAATTCAAACGAAGGCGAACGAAGTTAAATGCAAATCTGCGAGTTTCGAAAAATGATAATAATTTTAAACAATGGTTATTAGATATGGGTGTAGGAAAACGCCGCAATGTTTCTGAAGATGATAATAAACTAAGTGCTATACCAGATAATTTCATTATAAAAAAAAATCTTGTCGAAGAAATCTTCGGAAAAGCAATAAAAATAAAAAACACGAATCTAACGGTGAAAGTTATTTTGGCTCCTAAAAATAATGATGTTACTGAAATCAATAATTATGTTTTGAATTTAATGGAAGGAAACCATTTTGAATATTTAAATATTGATACAGCTGAAGATGATAACAAAGAAAATTTAGATATCATGTAACCTACGGAATTTTTAAATAAGTTAACTCCTAATGGACTTCCACCACATGTATTACATTCAGAAGTAGAGGCTATCATAATACTTTTGAGAAATTCAATTGTCAATAAGGGACTTTGTAATGGAACAAGGTATTAACCTATTTAGTTACTATTAAGTAACAAAATTGCTTAAATATTCCATTTAAGCGGAATCAGCAACTGGAAAAAACAAAGGTTAATTTGTTTTTATTCCAAGAATAAGTTTATCTCCATCTACGGAAGGAATTCGTTTTAATATGCAACTAAAACAGTTCTCTATTAAATGAGGTTTTGCAATGACTATTATTGAATCTCAAGAAAAAAGTTAGTGTTTATTTGCCGTCACCAGTTTTCAGTCATGGACAATAATATGTTGCTCTTACAAGGACAGAATATAAAAATAATAAAAAATTATTTTTAGATGACAACGCTATTCTCAACGGCAAAAAGAAAAATAAACAGAACACAATTTATAAAAAAATATTGTTTTAAAAGATATGTTGTAAAGAATATGTCAAAAGATATTGTATATATTTATATTTTAGATTGTGTAATAGTTGAACTCAAATATATAATAAAAATATAATATTTACACAAATATAAAATATTTACTGAAAAATATAATATTTACTAAAATATAAAATATTTACTAAAATATAAAATATTTACTAAAATATAAAATATTTACTAAAATATAAAATATTTACTAAAATATAAAATATTTACTAAAATATAAAATATTTACCAAAATATAAAATATTTGCTTAAATATAAAATATTTACTAGAATATCTTATCAAATGACGCTATCAAAATCAATAGTTTGATATGATGTTGAATTAGCTGCATAGGAGGATGCGCTGTTAAATCAGCTGCATATGAGGATGCGCTGTTAAATCGGCTGCATATTGAAGTACGCTGTTAAATCGGCTGCATATAGGGATACGCTGTTTAATCGGTTGCATATTGGAATGATCTGTCAATCCCGCTGCATATGGAGATGCGCTGTTAAAAAAGCTGCATATAGAGATGCGCTATCAAATTCGCAATATCTAATGTTAAGGTGAGACGCACAAACCTATTGCATTCAAAATAAAAAGAATATTAAAGCGTCTGAAGCGGAGCCTGTATAAAACATTATAAGAAATATGCACCACATAAGAACCCAATGTAGAAGTATACGGGCTTGGATGTAACGCTACGTTGAAAAATATAGGACATGGGATAATGTAAGACCCAAAAAAATATAAAGCTTAAAAAATACAGAACCCAAGAAAATATAGGAATCGAAAAATTATTGAGCCCAAAAAAATATAGAGCCTAAGAAAATATAAGAATAAAAAAAATACTGGGCACAAAAAAAACATGAGAATCAAAAGAATATTGGGCTCAAAGGAACTATAGAGCCCAAGAAAATATGAGGATCAAAAAATATTGGGCTCAAAAAATATAAGAGTCAAAAAAATATTGTGCCAAAAAAATATAGAGCCCAAGAGAATATAGGAATAAAAAAATGTTCGTTCCAAGAAAATATAAGTATCGAAAAAATATTATGCTCAAAAAAATATAAAGCCAAGAAAATATAAGAATCCAAAAAATATAGAGCCCAAGAGAATATGAAAGTCAACAAAATATATGGCTCAAAAAAATACAGAGCCCAAGAAAATATAAGAATCAAAAAAATGTTCGTCCCAAAAAAATATAAGTATCAAAAAAATATTATGTGACATCCCATGGAACTATGCCCTTCAAATCAATATAATATTATTAAAACATTCTTAAATTTAAAAATTGTAAATCTTAATTTCATTTCTATTCAAAAGGTTAACAACCAAAATTAGTTCCATGCGATGTCCCGAGTCAGCGGTTTCCCAATACCGACTCATTGCGAAAACTCAACGCAATCAAAAAATTAATATGCCTCAAAAATTATAGAGCTTAAAAAAATATAAGAATCAAAAAAATAATGGGCCTAAAAAATATAGAGCCCAAAAAAATATGAAAATCAAAAAAATGTTGGTCCTATAAAAATAAGAGTATCAAAAAAATATTAAGCTCAAATAAATGTAGAGCCCAATAAAATATAAGAATCGAGGAAATATAAGGCTGAAAAAATTTAGAGCCCAAGAGAACATAAGAATAAGAAAAATATGAGAATCAAAAAAATATTGGGATCAAATAAACGTAGAGCCCAATAAAATATAAGAATCAAAAAAATATTAAGCCCAAAAAAATATAGATTCCAAGAAAATATAAAAGACAAGAAAATATACGGCTCAAAAAATATAGAGCCCAATAAAATATAAAAATAAAAAAAATGTTCGTCCCAAGAAAATATAAGTATAAAAAAAATATCATGCCCAAAAAAATATATGGCTAAAAAAATATAAGAATCAAAAAAATATTGGGCCCAAAAAAATATAGAGTCCAAGAAAATATAAGAATCGAAAAAATATTGGGCTCAAAAAAATTATAGTACCCGAGAAAATATAAAAATCAAAAAAATATTTAGCTTAAAAAATATAGAGATCACAAAATATAATATCAAATAAATGTCGGTCCCAAGAAAATATAAGTATCTAAAATATATTGAGCCCAAAAAAATATAGAGCCAAGAAAATATAAGAATCAAAAAAATATTGGGCCCAAAAAAATATAAAGCCCAAAAAAATATAAGAATCAAATAAATATTGGGCCCAAAAAATTATAGAGCTTGAAAAAATATAAGAATCAATGAAATATTGGGCCAAAAAAAGTTATAGGGCCCAAGAATTCATAAGAATAAAAAAAATATTAGGCGCAAAAAATATAGAGCCCAAAAAAATATAATAATTAAAAAAATTTTGGTCCCGAAAAATTACAGAACTTAAGAAAATATAAGAATCAAAGAAATATTGGGCCCGAAAAAATTAAAGAGCCCAAGAAAATATAAAAATCGTAAAAATATAAGGCACCAAAAAATTATAGAGCCCGAGGAAATATAAGAATCAAAAAAATATTGGGCCTAGAAAATATAGAGCCCAAAAAAATATAGAGCCCAAAAAATATATAAATCGAAAAAATGTTGGTCCCAAGAAGATATAAGTATCAAAAAAATATTGGGCTTAAATAAACGTAGAGCACAATAAAACATAAAAATAAAAAAATTATAACAATCAAAAAAATGTAGGTTCCAAGAAACTATAAGTGTCTGAAAAATATTAGGCCTAAAAAAATATGAAGCTAAGAAAATATAAGAATCAAAAAATTATTGGGCCCAAAAAATTATAGAGCTTAAGAAAATATAAGAATCAAAAAAATATTCAGCCCAAAAAATTATAGAGCCTAAGAAAATATAAAAATCAAAGAAATATTGGGCCCAAGAAATATAGAGCCCAAAAAAATCTAAAATCTAAAAAATGTTAGTCCTAAGAAAATAGAAGTATCAAAAAAATATTGGGCCTAAAAAATATAGAGCCCAAAATAATATAAAAATTGAAAAAATGTTGGTCCCAAGAAGATATTAGTGAAAAAAAAATATTAGGCTCAATTAAACGTAGAGCCCAATAAAATATAAGAATCAAAAAAATATTCAGCCAAAAAAAATAGAGCCCAAAAAAATATTAGAATAAAAAAATATAATAATTAAAAAAATGTTGGTCCCAAGAAAATATAAGTATCTAAAAAATATTAAGCCCGAAAAAATATAGAGCCAAGAAAATATAAGAATCAAAAAATTAATATGCCTCAAAAATTATAGAGCTTAAAAAAATATAAGAATCAAAAAAATATTGGGTATAAAAAATATAGAGCCCAAAAAAATATAAAAATCAAAAAAATGTTGGTCCTATAAAAATAAGAGTATCAAAAAAATATTAAGCTCAAATAAATGTAGAGCCCAATAAAATATAAGAATCGAGGAAATATTGGGCTGAAAAAATTTAGAGCCCAAGAGAATATAAGAATAAGAAAAATATGAGAATCAAAAAAATATTGGGCTCAAATGAACGTAGAGCCCAATAAAATATAAGAATCAAAAAAATATTAAGCCCAAAAAAATATAAAAATCAAAAAAATATTGGGCCCAAAAAATCATAGAGCTTGAGAAAATATAAGAATCAATGAAATATTGGGCCAAAAAAAGTTATAGAGCCCAACAATCTATAAGAATAAAAAAAATATTAGGCGCAAAAAATATAGAGCCCAAAAAAATATAATAATTAAAAAAATGTTGGTCCCAAAAAATTACAGAACTTAAGAAAATATAAGAATCAAAGAAATATTGGGCCCGAAAAAATTAAAGAGCCCAAGAAAATATAAGAATCGTAAAAATATTGGGCACAAAAAAATTATAGAGCCCGAGGAAATATAAGAATCAAAAAAATATTGGGCCTAGAAAATATAGAGCCTAAAAAAATATAGAGCCCAAAAAATATAAAAATCGAAAAAATGTTGGTCTCAAGAAGATATAAGTATCAAAAAAATATTGGGCTTAAATAAACGTAGAGCACAATAAAACATGAAAATAAAAAAATTATAATAATCAAAAAAATGTAGGTTCCAAGAAAATATAAGTGTCTGAAAAATATTAGGCCCAAAAAAATATGAAGCAAAGAAAATATAAGAATCAAAAAATTATTGGGCCCAAAAAATTATAGAGCTAAAGAAAATATAAGAATCAAAAAAATATTCAGCCCAAAAAATTATAGAGCCTAAGAAAATATAAAAATCAAAGAAATATTGGGCCCAAAAAATATAGAGCCCAAAAAAATATAAAATCTAAAAAATGTTAGTCCTAAGAAAATAGAAGTATCAAAAAAATATTGGGCTCGAATAAACATAGAGCCCAATAAAATATAAGAATCGAAAAAATATTGGGCTAAGGAAATATAGAGCCCAAGAGAATATAAGAATAAAAAAAATATAAAAATCAAAAAATTCATATGCCTCAAAAATTATAGAGCTTAAAAAAATATAAGAATCAAAAAAATATTGGGTATAAAAAATATAGAGCCCAAAAAAATATAAAGATAAAAAAAATGTTGGTCCTATAAAAATAAGAGTATCAAAAAAATATTAAGCTCAAATAAATGTAGAGCCCAATAAAATATAAGAATGGAGGAAATATTGGGCTGAAAAAATTTAGAGCCCAAGAGAATATAAGAATAAGAAAAATATGAGAATCAAAGAAATATTGGGCCCGAAAAAATTAAAGAGCCCAAGAAAATATGAGAATCGTAAAAATATTGGGCCTAGAAAATATAGAGCCCAAAAAAATATAAAATCTAAAAAATGTTCAGCCCAAAAAATTATAGAGCCTAAGAAAATATAAAAATCAAAGAAATATTGGGCCCAAAAAATATAGAGCCCGAAAAAATATAAAATCTAAAAAATGTTAGTCCTAAGAAAATAGAAGTATCAAAAAAATATTGGGCTCAAATAAACATAGAGCCCAATAAAATATAAGAATCGAAAAAATATTGGGCTAAGGAAATATAGAGCCCAAGAGAATATAAGAATAAAAAAAATATAAAAATCAAAAAATTAATATGCCTCAAAAATTATAGAGCTTAAAAAAATATAAGAATCAAAAAAATATTGGGAATAAAAAATATAGAGTCAAAAAAAATATAAAGATAAAAAAAATGTTGGTCCTATAAAAATCAAAAAAATATTAAGCTCAAATAAATGTAGAGCCCAATAAAATATAAGAATCGAGGAAATATTGGGCTGAAAAAATTTAGAGCCCAAGAGAATATAAGAATAAGAAAAATATGAGAATCAAAGAAATATTGGGCTTAAATGAACGTAGAGCCCAATAAAATATAAGAATCAAAAAAATATTAAGCCCAAAAAAATATAAGAATCAAAAAAATATTGGGCCCAAAAAATCATAGAGCTTGAGAAAATATAAGAATCAATGAAATATTGGGCCAAAAAAAGTTATAGAGCCCAAGAATCTATAAGAATAAAAAAAATATTAGGCGCAAAAAATATAGAGCCCAAAAAAATATAATAATTGGAAAATGTTGGTCCCAAAAAATTACAGAACTTAAGAAAATATAAGAATCAAAGAAATATTGGGCCCGAAAAAATTAAAGAGCCCAAGAAAATATAAGAATCGTAAAAATATTGGGCTCAAAAAAATTATAGAGCCCGAGGAAATATAAGAATCAAAAAAATATTGGGCCTAGAAAATATAGAGCCCAAAAAAATATAGAGCCCAAAAAATATAAAAATCGAAAAAATGTTGGTCTCAAGAAGATATAAGTATCAAAAAAATATTGGGCTTAAATAAACGTAGAGCACAATAAAACATTAAAATAAAAAAATTATAATAATCAAAAAAATGTAGGTTCCAAGAAAATATAAGTGTCTGAAAAATATTAGGCCCAAAAAAATATGAAGCAAAGAAAATATAAGAATCAAAAAATTATTGGGCCCAAAAAATTATAGAGCTTAAGAAAATATAAGAATCAAAAAAATATTCAGCCCAAAAAATTATAGAGCCTAAGAAAATATAAAAATCAAAGAAATATTGGGCCCAAAAAATATAGAGCCCAAAAAAATATAAAAATCAAAAAAATGTTGGTCCTATAAAAATAAGAGTATCAAAAAAATATTAAGCTCAAATAAATGTAGAGCCCAATAAAATATAAGAATCGGGGAAATATTGGGCTGAAAAAATTTAGAGCCCAAGAGAATATAAGAATAAGAAAAATATGAGAATCAAAAAAATATTGGGCTCAAATGAACGTAGAGCCCAATAAAATATAAGAATCAAAAAAATATTAAGCCCAAAAAAATATAACAATCAAAAAAATATTGGGCCCAAAAAATCATAGAGCTTGAGAAAATATAAGAATCAATGAAATATTGGGCCAAAAAAAGTTATAGAGCCCAAGAATCTATAAGAATAAAAAAAATATTAGGCGCAAAAAATATAGAGCCCAAAAAAATATAATAATTAAAAAAATGTTGGTCCCGAAAAATTACAGAACTTAAGAAAATATAAGAATCAAAGAAATATTGGGCCCGAAAAAATTAAAGAGCCCAAGAAAATATAAGATTCGTAAAAATATTAGGCACCAAAAAATTATAGAGCCCGAGGAAATATAAGAATCAAAAAAATATTGGGCCTAGAAAATATAGAGCCCAAAAAAATATAGAGCCCAAAAAATGTAAAAATCGAAAAAATGTTGGTCTCAAGAAGATATAAGTATCAAAAAAATATTGGGCCCAAATAAACGTAGAGCACAATAAAACATAAAAATAGAAAAATTATAATAATCAAAAAAATGTAGGTTTCAAGAAAATATAAGTGTCTGAAAAATATTAGGCCCAAAAAAATATGAAGCAAAGAAAATATAAGAATCTAAAAATTATTGGGCCCAAAAAATTATAGAGCTTAAGAAAATATAAGAATCAAATAAATATTCAGCCCAAAAATTATAGAGCCTAAGAAAATATAAAAATCAAAGAAATATTGGGCCCAAAAAATATAGAGCCCAAAAAAATATAAGAATCGAAAAAATATTGGGCTAAGGAAATATAGAGCCCAAGAGAATATAAGAATAAAAAAAATATAAGAATCAAAAAATCATTAGGCTTGAATAAACGTAGAGACCAATAAAATATAAGAATCAAAATAATATTGGGCCCAAAAAAATATAGAGCCCAAAAAAATATAAAAGACAACAAAATATACGGCTCAGAAAATATAAAGCCCAAGAAAATATAACAATAAAAAAAATGTTCGTCCCAAGAAAATATAAGTATCAAAAAATATCATGCCCAAAAAAATATAGAGCTAAGAAAATATAAGGATTAGAAAAATATTGGGCCCAAAAAAATATAGAGCCCAAGAAAATATAAGAATCAAAAAAATATTTGGCCCAGAAAATATAGAGCCCAAAAAAATATAACAATCAAAAAAATGTTAGTCCCAAGAAAATATAAGTATCTAAAAAATATTGGGCCCAACAAAATATAGAGACAAGAAAATATAAGAATGAAAAAAAATTGAGCTCAATAAATATAGAGCCCAAAAAAATATAAAAATCAAAAAAATGTTGGTCCCAAGAAAATAAAAGTATCAAAAAAATATTAGGCTCAGATGAACGTAGAGCCCAATAAAATATGAATCGAAAAAATATTGGACCAAAAAAATATAGAGCTTAAGAAAATATAAGAATAAAAAAAATATAAGAATCAAAAAAATATTAGGCTCAAATAAACGTAGAGCCCAATAAAATATAAGAATAAAAAAAAATTGGGCCAAAAAAAATAAAGAGCCCAAGAAAATATAAGATTCGTAAAAATATTAGGCACCAAAAAATTATAGAGCCCGAGGAAATATAAGAATCAAAAAAATATTGGGCCTAGAAAATATAGAGCCCAAAAAAATATAGAGCCCAAAAAATGTAAAAATCGAAAAAATGTTGGTCTCAAGAAGATATAAGTATCAAAAAAATATTGGGCTTAAATAAACGTAGAGCACAATAAAACATAAAAATAGAAAAATTATAATAATCAAAAAAATGTAGGTTTCAAGAAAATATAAGTGTCTGAAAAATATTAGGCCCAAAAAAATATGAAGCAAAGAAAATATAAGAATCTAAAAATTATTGGGCCCAAAAAATTATAAAGCTTAAGAAAATATAAGAATCAAATAAATATTCAGCCCAAAAATTATAGAGCCTAAGAAAATATAAAAATCAAAGAAATATTGGGCCCAAAAAATATAGAGCCCAAAAAAATATAAGAATCGAAAAAATATTGGGCTAAGGAAATATAGAGCCCAAGAGAATATAAGAATAAAAAAAATATAAGAATCAAAAAATCATTAGGCTTGAATAAACGTAGAGCCCAATAAAATATAAGAATCAAAATAATATTGGGCCCAAAAAATATAGAGCCCAAAAAATATAAAAGACAACAAAATATACGGCTCAGAAAATATAAAGCCCAAGAAAATATAACAATAAAAAAATGTTCGTCCCAAGAAAATATAAGTATCAAAAAATATCATGCCCAAAAAAATATAGAGCTAAGAAAATATAAGGATTAGAAAAATATTGGGCCCAAAAAAATATAGAGCCCAAGAAAATATAAGAATCAAAAAAATGTTGGGCCCAAAAAAATTATAGAACCCAAGAAAATATAAGAATCAAAAAAATATTTGGCCCAGAAAATATAGAGCCCAAAAAAATATAACAATCAAAAAAATGTTAGTCCCAAGAAAATATAAGTATCTAAAAAATATTGGGCCCAACAAAATATAGAGACAAGAAAATATAAGAATGAAAAAAAATTGAGCTCAATAAATATAGAGCCCAAAAAAATATAAAAATCAAAAAAATGTTGGTCCCAAGAAAATAAAAGTATCAAAAAAATATTAGGCTCAGATGAACGTAGAGCCCAATAAAATATGAATCGAAAAAATATTGGACCAAAAAAATATTAGGCTCAAATAAACGTAGAGCCCAATAAAATATAAGAATAAAAAAATATTGGGCCAAAAAAAATATAGAGCCCAAGAAAATACAAGAAATAAAAAAAAATTAAGCCCAAACACATTATAGAGCCCAAGAAAATATTTTATTCAAATAAATATTGGACCCAAAAAATAAAGGGTCCTAAAAAATATGATAATCAAAATAATGTTGGTCCCAAGAAAATATAAGTATTAAGAAAATATAAAACTCAAATAAACGTAGAGCCCAATAAAATATGAGAACAAAATTATTGATTAAAAAAAAATAGAGCCCAAGAAAATATAAGAATAAAAAAACATAAAAATTAGAAAAAGATTGGGTCCAAAAAATATAGAGCCCAAAAAAATATGATAATCAAAAAAATGTTGGTCCCATAAAAATAAGAGTATCAAAAAAAAATTGGGCTCAAATAAACGTAGAGCCCAATAAAATATAAGAATTGAGAAAATATTGGGCTAAAAAAATATAGAGCTTAAGAAAATATAAGAATAAATAAAATATAAGAATTAAAAAAATATTGGGCTCAAATAATTGTAGAACCCAATAAAATATAAGAATCAAAAAAATATTAAGCCCAAAAAAATATAGAGTCCCAGAAAGTATAAAAGACAACAAAATATACGGCTCAAAAAATATAGAGCCCAAGAAAATATAAGAATCAGAAAAGTATTGGGCCCAAAAAAATTATGGAACCCAAGAAAATATAAGAATCAGAAAAATATTTGGCTTAAAAAATATAGAGCCCAAAAAAATATTATATCAAAAAAATGTTGGTCCCAAGAAAATATAGAGCCAAGAAAATATAAGAATCAAAAAAATATTAGGCCCAAAAAAATATAGAGCCTAATAAAATATAAGAATCAAAAATATATTGGGCCCAAAAAATTATAGAGCTTAAGAAAATATAAAAATCAATGAAATATTGGGCCCAAAAAAGTTATAGAGCCCAAGAATCTATAACAATAAAAAAAATTCTGGGCCCAAAAAGTATAGAGCCTAAAAAAATATAATAATTAAAAAAATGTTGGTCCCAAGAAAATATAAGTATTTAAAAAATAATTTGCCCAAAGAAATATAAAGCCAAGGAAATATAAGAATCAAAAAAATATTGGGCCTAAAAAATTATAGAACTTAAGAAAATATAAGAATCAAAGAAATATTGGGCCCAAAAAAATTAAAGAGTCCAAGAAAATATAAGAATCAAAAAAATATTGGGCACAAGAAAATTATAGTGCCCGAGGAAATATAAGAGTCAAAAAAATATTGGGCCTAGAAAATATAGAGCCCAAAAAAATATAAAAATCGAAAAAATGTTGGTCTTAAGAAGATATAAGTATCAAAAAAATATTGGGCTCAAATAAACGTAGAGCACAATAAAATATAATAATAAAAAAAAATTGAGTCAAAAAAAATAGAGCCCAAGAAAACATAAGAATAAAAGAAATATAATAATCAAAAAAATGTTGGTTCCAAGAAAATATGTGTCTAAAAAATATTTGGCCCAAAAAATTTTAGAGCTTAAGAAAATATAAGAATCAAAAAAATATTGAGCCCAAAAAATTATAGAGCCTAAGAAAATATAAGAATCAAAGAAATATTGGGCCCAAAAAATATAGAGCCCAAAAAAATATAAGAATCAAAAAAATGTTAGTCCCAAGAAAATAGAAGTATCAAAAAAATATTGGGCTCAAATAAACGTAGAGCCCAATAAAATATAAGAATCGAAAAAATATTGAGCCAAAAAAATATTGAGCCAAAAAAATATAGAGCCCAAGAGAATATAAGAATAAAAAAAATATAAGAATCAAAAAAATATTGGGCTTAAATAAATTTAGAGCTCAATAAAGTATAAGAATCGAAAAAATATTGGGCCCAAAAAAATATAGAGCCCAAGAAAATATAAAAGTTAACAAAATATACGGCTCAAAAAATATAGAGCCCAATAAAATATAAAAATAAAAAAAATGTTCGTCCCAAGAAAATATAAGTATGAAAAAATATCATGTTCAAAAAAGTATAGAGCTAAGAAAATATAAGAATCAAAAAAATATTGGGCCTAAAAAAATATAGAGCCCAAGAAAATATAAGAATCAAAAAAATATTTGGCCCAAAAATATAGAGCCCAAAAAAATATAATAATCAAAAAAAATGTTGGATTTAAAAAAATTAAGGCCCAAAAAAATAAGACTCATAAAAAATAGTCCAAGAAAATATAAAGATGAAAAAAAGAACGACCCGGAAAATGGGCATTGAATATAAATATAGGGCCCAAAATAATTTAAGGCCCAGAAAAATATGGCCCAAAAAGAAGCTTATGACCAATGATTACCAATTATTACCAAAAGATTAGATACAGTTAAAAAATGCGGAGAACCGGAGAACTGAAGAACCGAAGAAACGGAAAAAAAGTGGTTTCACTTTAATAGAATATAGGATTTTATTAATATTTCTGAATGTATTTTTTCAAACTGTATAGAATACTATGAAAATGATCAATCACCATGGAAAATTTTTATACAAAAATCTACATCTCGGCTTCCAGATCATTTACAGCGCTGAAATTTTGCAATGCTCCTTTTAAAGGAATACAACACCATATTTTGAATGCAGCAAAAAAAATGTTTTCAAAAGCGTATCCAAATGCCTCTTGTGTAGAGCTATTGAATCTCAAATATTATATTAAATTTAACTTATGATTTGCCAATTAATTGTTTTCCATTTTGGTACCTAAAAAAATTACAATATTCAAATAACAATAACTTTGGTTCCAGCCATTGTAGAAAATTGAGCAGCATGACTGATTTCAGGTTTTAATGCCAACTTCTTCTGTATGTGGTAAACAAATGTTAAAAGTGTCATTTTCATGGCGCTTTCCATGCTAAAGCAATTAAGTTGTCACTTTTTATGAAAACCGAAAATGCACGTCATAAACGAGCCAAATAAACGACTAAAATTTTTACTGGCTCTTTCATAGGCGAAGAGGTTTAGTTGTGGACACCTTTACGCTTCTATTGACAGAAAGCAGATAAGATTTTTCTGACAAATGTCATTTCTGTATTATAGCAGCACGTTTTTTTTCTACCAGATATCGAAGCAAACAAACGCGTCTGCTCCATGCTGTAAGCAAATTAATTTTTCTGTACTTGAAAAAAAAATCACAAAAATTTAATTATACTTATTTATACTTTTTTAATTGTATTAATTAAAGTGAATCAATGAAGGTGGGTGTAATGCATATTTATTCAGTAGGAATTTATTCCTGCTTTGTGATGCAATATGGATTGCAACCAATATGTTGACATCAACAATTTTGCAAAGGCACTCACACCAAATCAAAAAAGATTTTGATAAAGTTGTGAGCACTACACAAAATCACTAAAACAAATTATTTTTTTGACTACTCTTTGCGCGAAGCTCGATTTTGCACACGAATCACAAAGTGACACATGCGAAAATTAAGCTTCTTACACGTCGCGTCAAAAAATACAGTTTGATACTTGTGCGAAAAAGTGATTTCTTCCTCATGTGACCTTTTTACCTTTGCTTCGCTCGGGTGCAAACCGCCACACGAGGAAAAAATCACTTCGATGCACTAGTATCGAAATATACTATATTCGACGGAATCGATTTTGTCCCTTCGTTGGTAGTTAGCTGAGGTCTCTAGCTTTCCATAGATACCTATACGTCCAAAAATATTACACTTAGTGTAAAGTTGTAATCTAAAAACAAAAGGGTGCCCCTAACCAAACCTTTTTCCATATCATGTTTAAGGAATATTCTCAAAAAATTCGTTTAGTTTGGAGTTGGTAGAAAAAAGTTCTACTGCTGCAAAGTAAGCAAATATTGAACAAATGCGTTCCTTTAAACAGCTATATCTTGGTTCCTACTGATCGTACAAAGCTATCAAACATCACAAATTGAATCTTTTTTTATAAGAAAAAGAATTTTAAATAATATTCATTAAGATTTACGATTTTAAAGTTACTAAGCTTCCAAAATTGTCTATTTTATAACCAGCTTCAAAAAGGAGGAGGTTCTCAATTCGATTAAATTTTTATTTTTTTATATTTGTTACCTGAACTGATCCCAAAAAACTTTTTTTTATCTGATAAAGAATGTGTCCAGGAAGATCCCATACGTGTCTTATAAATACTGGGCTAATACTCGATTAGTACGAACAAATTATTTCAAATTAGAAAAAATTTTTTGAAAAAAAAAATTACTATATCCGTGCATAACTCTGAAAGGGATTGATCAATTTCTATGAAAATTATTTTTCATATAAAGGAGGGCGTGCCAAAAAATATTTGATAAATATTTGAAAAAAAATTTTGAAAGTAAACAAAGGAAGCGATAGATACTTTATGAAACGTTAAAAAATATTTAGAAAACTATTTATAAAAATATTTATCATATTTTTTTTAGATTCGAGGCAATTTTTTTGGGCTAGCGTTAAATATTCGATTATTAGGTCAACCCATATTTGTTCTTTTAGTGAGGAGCTTCACTGAAAAGTAACTGACTTAAAAAAACATTGCACTAAAAAATAGCAAATAATATACTATTCTTAGAAATTATAAGCATACTACGCATCTAATATATGTGTGGGGGACATATTATAAACTATCTAATTATTTGCAACAGCACAAACAAATTATTTTTTTATTAGGCTGCTTACAAAGAAATTAGCTAATAGGTAAGACAATATACTTTTTGGAGTCGGTGCCAGCCTCAAAAAATTGCCTCAAATCCAAAATAAATATGATAAAAAATATTTTTATGAACAGTTTTTTAAATATTTTTTAATGTTTCATTAGGTATCGATCGCTTCCTTTTTCAAAATTTTATTTAAAGATTTGAGGCAATGTTTCAGGTTGGCATCGACTCCAAAAATTCTGATATTTTTATGTCTATATTGTCTTACTTATTAGCAAATTTCTTTGTTAGCAGACTAATAAACAAATAATTCGTTAATGCCCTTGCAAATAATTAGATAGTCTATAATACGTTGACCACACATGTGTCAGACGCGTAGTATGCGTATAATTTCTCAGGATAATATATTATTTGTTATTTTTCAGTGTAATGTTTTCAAAGTCGGTTTTTTTTATTAAAAATTATTTTTTTAGTGCAATGTTTTTAAAGTAAGTTTTTTCATAAAAGTTCTTTTGTCAAAAATACCGTATGTTTCCTTGGCTGCAAATTTTTTCTTCTGATTCTAAGCAATATGATAAAATTTTTTTTCGAAAACATAGCAAATAAAGAATAAAATGCCTTTGGTTGAATAAAGATTGATCAAAATTTAAGCTTTCTAGAATATTTGAAAATTCGTAAAAAATTTAAAAAAAAAAGACCTTTTTTAAGCTAAACTAACTGAACTTTTTTCCTGGTGCATATTTTGGGCTGAAATTACTATATATTAAAAACCTAGCCAAATCAATGACCATTGTGCGATGACTTGTTTTAAAAAGTATTAAAATGTTCCATTAACATTTGGCTATTTTTGCGATATGTTAAACTGTTTTTTAAGAGGCAGAATGGGATTTGAGCCAAATTAGTCCAATCGCATTTAAAAGAGCAGGAAAAAATTTATCTTTTCATGGGATGCTAAACTAGAAAAGATGGATTTATCTTCTTTATAAAATAGCATGAAAATCGCTAGCTGTAAAAAATTGAAAATAATATGTAAGCATTAATTGAGCGATTTTAGCCTATACTGATTTTTAAATCTTTGAAGCTCATAGAAATATCTAGATAACCTTGACCAAAATATATTTTTGGTAATGTAAATGACGTAAACTAACTTTTTACGTCGTATTTTCTTCGTTCTAGCAAAAACATTTTGCTAGAACGAAGAAATAGATATTTAAAAATTGCAGAAAATACGATTTTTGCTGAATTCGGCAGCTTTAACATCTCATATTTCAGACAATTTTCAACTAAATTTAAATCACCAGAAAAAAATTTTTTTCTTAAGGGCTATGATACCACTTTTGCAGAATTTTCAAAAATTAAAAGCTAAAGTCGTTACGACGATTTCAAGTCACGTTAAATATCTAAATTTCATCTTTCTTCAAAGTTATGTAGGTTGGCTTCTATTTCATGGAATCGAATTTGACAAATTGATTCTTAAAGCTTTTTGTATAAGCTAAAATATTCCTTCTGTTGAATCAAAATTTGTTAAAGACTTAAATCTTAGTAGTATTTGAAAAAAAAGTGAAAACAATTTAAAAAACTCATTGTTCTGACTTTTGAAAGGCCATTTCTTGGCACGTTTACAGCAGAATTACAACGTAATTTAAGGGGAGGGGGTTAAATTGAGGAAGGGCGGAGAAGATCGAGTGAGGGCTAGGGGAGGACTGGGAGAGAGGAGAGTTTGTTGAATCCAGGGCTTACAACTATATATATATGTATACTAGAGGGTATCCTTTGCTCGCTCCGCTCGCGAACCCCCAATATTTAATTTCATTTACGTCGAGAAAAGATTTATTTATGTTAAAATATATGTTACATAGTCCAGAGACACTTTGTTATGATTTAAGAAATGGAAAATTAAAAAAAATTTTTTCGAATACCTTTTTTAATTTAATTATTTTTGAAGATAATGGTTTTCTAAAATACGAAAGAAAAAATAGTAAATCAAAAAACTATTATTATAATAAAAAAATTGATGAACTACAAATAAAACTTGATAACTCAATGTTTTTACCATATAATTCAACATTACTTAAAAAATACCATATAAATGTAGAATATTATACATCAATTATAAGTATAAGATCTCAAGTACTAAGATCTCATTAATGTGTATAGCATTAATAAATTATTTATGATTCACCTAAATCATTAAATCTATAAATTTTTTCATTATAAATAGATTTCTATATGTTTTTATATTTTTAAATACCGAGGTATATACGTAGGCGTACGACGCGATTAATAATTCTAAAAACTATTCTTAACACTATAATTTTTATAATTTTAATGAATTAGAATTAAAATGTACGCATCAATGAATATTTTATGAAAAGTAACAACTTCTATTTAATAAAACTTTAAATTAACTACCCTTACCAATATATGGAATCATAAACTTATACCATCGGTACTTATATATCTCTTTAAATCAAATTGTATTATTATACCATTCGAAACTATATTTAGATTAGACCCATTTTAATAGAAGAATTTTGTCTTTGTTACTGAAAGAATATGTGCTCAATAAAATAATCAATTCAAATTATTACTATTACTACTATTATATTAGAGTAAAGAATTCTGACTTTTTTTTTCTTACGTGAATATCTTTTGCATTATTGTCACATACATACATACTTATACACACGTGCACCTTTAACATACATATACATACATATACATACATACACATACATACACACATACACACACATACACACACACATACACATGTACACATACACAATATCCGTCACTCCGTCTCCACCATTGTCTCTCCGTCTTCGTATCTCCAATTCCATGTCTCCGTCTCCGTTTCTCCGACTCTCCGTCTTCGTATCTCCGTTTTTCCATTTCCGTTTTTCCGAGTCCGTCTCTCCGTCTCTTGGAATCCGTCTCTCCGTTTTCTGTCTCAGTCTGTCTGTCTCCGTCTCCGTTACTCTGTTTTCGTCTCTACGTTTCCGTTTTTTCGTCTTCGTTTCTCCGTCTCCGTCTCTCCGTAATTACATTACTACTTTTATATATATATATATATATATATATATATATTGTAACGTTTTTCCCTTTTCGGAGGGGGAAATACGTGTAACTCCTGTTGCCAGACGCTTCAGCGAGTTACCAGGGTAAGATCGGCAGGAGTTGGAGCGATCGGACGGCGGAAGGTAGAGGAAAGTAACCAGGTTTAACACGTTTGGTTATACTAGGGAGCACCGTAGCTTTATTGTACTCTCAATGCTCGTATACAACGACGCTTATAAATGTGGAATGGTAATAACGTGTTAATCAAAGCTAACCCTAATATCTTTATACAATGCAAATAAACTAACCTAACCTTAAGTGTAATTTACAAAATTAATTAATGTTTATTATTTTTTTTGATCAGCCTCTTGATGGCTATTTAATATCTTTGAAATAAAAATCCAATTTAAGAAAATGAGGAAAAATAAATTTGAGGAATAAAGAAAAATGAATTTAATTAATTAATTATTTATTACGGCCGGGTTGATCGGTGACTCGTCGACGGCCTTTTCCTGTAACAATATAAACAAGAAGGAAACCAAAAGATTAATTTACTAATTTACTTTATTGCTTTTAATGAAATACGCGAGGCTTAAATAATAATAATAAACTAATATATTATAACTAAGACTACGTCGGGATTGGGTGGACGACACCCTTAATCTAATTATAATTACAAAAAGAACAACGGTCGGGCGGAGTGCAAATAATTAAATGCGGTGGGTGGACGACACCCTTAATTTAACTTAATGCGCGGTTATCAAAAATCTAGCAAGATTTTGGGTGGACGTCACCCTTAAACTTAACGGCGCAACGGGAGGTATGCGGCGGACAAAAGTTGCCTGTGTATGCTCTTGGATAGCATAGCCTTACGCCAGCGTGCTCACTCAGCGTAATTCTGTGCTGCCAGTATATGCATTAGAGTGTAGACCAGCTTGCTCACTCGGTCTACCCTCATGTGCAAGAGAGAGAAGCTAGGTCTTCTACAAGAGAAGGGAGCCAGCTACTACTTCTCTCACTCTCTCTTAGCCTAGCGTGCTCACTCAGGTAAAGAGGGAGAAGAGATGGTAGTCTACACAGCGTGCTGAGCTTAGCTTCTCGGCCTCTTATATACTCAGGCCTCATTTTTCTTAATGCGTGTGGCGGCGTTTGGGGTTTCCACCTGGTGGCTGAGCTCAGAACTATTGTTCTATAGTAGCTTGGCTGTCAGGCGGGAACTTTGAAGGCGTGAGTATGTATACTCGTCGCACCCCCCCCTTTCTTCGGAGAGTGAACTATACGTGAACGGTGAAGTTAATAATCAAATACTTAAGATAGCACGAGAAGTTAATTTTTAGAAAAAGAATGTGTATTATTAATTAATAAAAGAAGTAATCATACCTTGCCGCTCGCTGGGGCTTTGACTGCCTTCCGCAAATTACCTGTTGCCGAATCCAGTCGCAAGTTCCACTTCTGTCCGGCCACTCTCACCCTGTATTGTCTTGCTCCTACTGGTACGTCCACCTTTGATCCATCTGGCAGGTTGATTATTGCTCTTCTACGGTTGTCGGTGATTGGTACCTGCCTGTTGAGTAACAGACGGTCGTTTTTGAAGGACTGAATGGACTTTATCCTTAGGCAGCTGACTCTCGACGGTGATACGGGTAATGGGAGGTGGGCAGAAGATGGTACTGCGGCTGGGTTCGGTTGTGGTTCGCGGGTACGGCGGGGTGGTCGTGGGAAGATGGCGGTGCGTTGGCTTGTCGCCAAAGCTCCTCAAATTCCTCTATCGCTTTCTTGTACATTGTGAGAACGAGTAGCTATGATTACTTGAGGGCTATGGCATACGATTACTTATAGTATGTGGTTGGTTTTTCTTGATGAGGGTGGCGTAGCCATCTGGCGGGTATATCTGGGACTATTACTAACTATGAAATGGTTTTATGTCTTTTATGTGTACGCGTTCTGTTATAGTGTTTTTATCATCTATAAGATCGTACACCACTGATGACAAGACTTTATGTATTTTGTACGGGCCTTTGAATGTATGATGGAGTTTAGCTGAGAAGTTTTTATCTTTCTCAGATAAACTATGAAATTTTTTCAGGACTTGATCTCCAATATGTGGAGATCAATTGCGGTGGCGCTTATCATAATGCGCTTTTTGTTTAAGGAAGCTAGCAATTAAGTTATTTTGAGTTTTCTCAATTGCTTCTTGTAAGTTTTTAATACGGGAAAGCGGCGTTGATCTGCGGCTTGGCATGTTATTAATTACACCAGGTGGAGTTAATTCTCGGCCTGTATTTAAAAATGCTGGTGAGAATCCAGTTGATTCGCTTTTAGCTGTATTGTAAGCGAAAGCAAGTTGGTTGATGTTCTCATCCCAGTTTTTATGGTTTTCTCCTACGTATTGCTTAATCATCATTTTTATTACCTTATTTGCCCGTTCTACGGGGTTACACTATGGTGAGTACGTAGGAGTAAGCCTATATTTTATGCCATTAAGCTTGAGGAATTCTTTGAAATCCGAGCTTATAAATTGACTTCCATTGTCGCTTAACACTGTGGCGGGGCAACCGTGCTGCAAAATTATTTGGTTTGTTATAGCCTTGGCTATTGTTTTAGCGGTGGCTCTTTTTACGAGCTTGAGCTCAACCCATTTAGTGAAGCGATCTTGCATCACTATCAGGCTTGTGTTCTGGTTTTTAGACTTTAGGAATGGTCCCATAAGGTCTATAGATGCAACTTCCCATGGTTTGTCTACCTTTGAGAATTGCATGAATTCAGGCGGGAATTTCTGTTGCGGCTTGTGTTGTTGGCAACTCAAACAATTTTTCACATGTTTGGCGCCGTCAACCAGCATTTTTGGCCAATGGTAACGCGCTTTAAGACGTTCTAGTGTCTTAAACGTTCCTAGGTGGCCTGCTGTTACGGAATTATGCACTTCGTGGAGTACTTCAGGGCGTTCTTCCATGGGTACGCATAATTTGTATTCGGGATCGCCGGATGAATTTGCTGAAGCTATTTTTTGTGGATAAATAGCTTATTATTTACAATTTGGTAATCTGGGACTGCGGATGGGTTATCTTTTACTTTCTTTAATAAAGGGTAATACCAAGATCATTTGCTGTTTGTTGCAGCGCATACGTGGCTTGGTTGACGAGATAAGATATCGGCGATTGTGTTTTCTGTGCCTCGTCGATATTTTATTTCGAAGTCGTATTGACTAAGTTCTAAAGCCCAACGGGCGAGACGACCAGATGGATTATCGAGTTGATTGAGCCATTTTAATGACTGGTGGTCGGTTATGACTATAAAATGATAATTTTCAATATAGTCACGCATTTTCCAGATTGCCCATTTAACTGCTAGACATTCAAGCTCGGTTGCTGAATAATTTTTCTCTGCAGACGAGAGTGTTCTACTAGCATAGGCGATGACTCTTTCTTTGTCATCGAGTTCTTGTGTAAGAACTGCGCCTAATCCTTCCATGCTTGCGTCTGTTTGTAGCATGAATGTTTGTGTCCAATCTGGACAGGCTAAAACTGGTGCTTCGGTTAGCAGTTTTTTAAGTGCGATGAAGGCATTTTGTTGTTCAGTGCCCCATATCCATACTGCTTTTTTCTTTAAGAGCCGGTTTAGCGGGGCGGCTACGTTAGAGGCGTCTTTTACGAATCGCCTGTACCAGGAGATGAGACCTAAAAATCTTCTTAACTCCTTGACATTAGTTGGAGGTGGAAGATTAGCTATAGGCTCTGTTTTCTCGGGGTCGGTATGTAGACCTGTTTCGTCTACTACATGCCCTAGATATTTAAATTGCTTTCTAGCAAAACAGCATTTTTCCATATTCGATTTTAGATTTGCCTGACGTAATTTAGTAAAAACATCACGTAAATGTGTGATGTGTTCATCTAAGGTGGGTGAAACCACTATAATGTCGTCCAGGTAGGCAAATGCATGCGGAGACATGTCTGGTGTTATAACAGCGTCGAGGAGCCTTTGGAAGGTTGCGGTAGCCGAATGTAGGCCAAAAGGCATAACATTGAATTCAAAGAGGCCTTTCACTGCCACTGTGAAAGCAGTGAGAGGTTTGCTATCAGCTGTTAACGGTACTTGCCAATATCCATTTTTAAGGTCGATTGTACTTAAAAATTTGGCTCCTTTAAGCTTGTTTAAAATTGAATTTATTTGAGGAAGAGGATATGCGTCTTTGCGTGTTACGCTGTTAAGCTTGCGAAAGTCTATGCAAAACCTCTGTTTTCCATCTTTCTTTTTGACTAGGACCACTGGCGAGCTCCAAGGGCTTGTAGAAGGACTTATGATGCCGCTTGCGAGCATTTCGTCCACTTCTTTATTTATAACTTCTTGCGTTACAGGGTTTCTAGGCCTGTAGCGTTGTTTTATAGGAGTTGGGTCTACTAGCTTAATTTTATGTTTCGCCAAAGGTGTTACTCCTTTGACCTTTTCGAGAAGTTTAAATTTTTCTTCTAGAAAGTTATTTAAACGGCATTTTTCCGGGCCAGTAGGTTCTTGCAGTCCTAAGTTAGATGTTACGGTGCAAGCATTATTAGTTGCTGCATTTTTGTTGGATGGTTTAATCTCTTTTCCATCTATGCTAATTTTTATGTTTAGCCTAGTGAGAATGTCCATTCCTAATAATATGTCGCTTTCTAGGTTAGGCATGATTGAGAAAGAGTGGAGCAATATAAAGTTTTTGACTTTTATATAGCCGGTTACTTTTTGTGTAATCCTTACACTTTGGTCATCTGCTAACAAGACTGTTCTTGCGTCGTCAGATAATGCCCAATCTTTTCGTGCTAACCTTTTAGCGAATTTCGGGTGTATAAATGATGTTACAGCTCCTGGGTCCACCAGTGCTGACATCTTTATTTTGCATGCGGTTGCAGGCAGAAAATATCTGGGGTCAAATTCAGGAAGATCTTGGGTCGGCTCGGGTTTATGTCTCGGCCAACCCTTATTTAGTTTTCCTGACCTGTGCAGGTGCAATCTCTAGAGAGAGTACCATCTTTTCCGCAGCGAGAGCAGAAGATTTTCTTTTTGTTTTCGCAAGATGAGCGGTTGTGACCTGTTTGTTTGCAATTCCAGCAGCTGGTACTGCTGTCGTAATCAGTGACCATTGATGCTGCATTGCGTTTGTTCGATGTAGCGGGTTTTCGTTCATTTCTTTTGCTTTGAAAGAAGAAAGGTTTAGGAGATTTTTCCTTATTGTTAATTTTTATTTCTTTTAAGGTTTCTTCGATCTCCTCGGCTTTTTGGATAAGATCTTCTGGAGAGTTTATCTCATTTCGCTTAATGTGTAAGCGGAGAGCTGCTTTTACATTATAGGTTATCGATCTGCTCGTCGAGCGGGATATTACCGCGTCGTCGCATGAGAGTCGATAGATCTGTTACGTAGGAGCGTATAGACTCATTGTTTTTCTGCTTCCTTTCCGCAATGAGCCGGTTTCATGTGCGGCGTTCAGCTGGCGGTAAATAATAGGCACGAAGCTTTGCTTCAAGTTGTTGCCAATTATTTATGTTACCCGCGCAGTTGCGGTACCATAGCTGGGCATCAGATCTAAGCAGTTCTGGGAATCCTTTAAGGAAGTCAGCATCTGATACGTTATACGCATCTTTTAGCTCTTGAGCCCTTTCTAGAAATGCATACAGGTATTTACCGTCAAAGTGGCAGTTCCACTTACGCATTTTCTCTATAATGCATGTTTCACTTTGGACGAAGAATGTTTCTCTAGTGGGCGAAGGACTGACAGAGTGGAAAGTTGCGTTTGCGTTTGGAATGCCAGCTCTGTCATTGTTTATGCGGCCATCGGCTTCTGCGCGTTTCAGTAATTTGTACGCGTTTTCATCGAAGTCAGGGGGATCGGCAGGTTTTGATGCATAGTCTTCTTGATGATTCTTGACGTAATCTACTAATTTGTCGCAGAGCGTTTCGCTATCACCTTTCGTTGAGCGGTGTAATTCGGTTAAATGAGCGGCTACTTCATCGTCGGATAGGTCATAGACCCATTCGATTCGCGAATTCATTTTTAAATAAAAAAAAGATTTTTATTTATTGGGAATTTCACGTAATTTAATTGTATTAATGTTATGAAAGGTGATCAAAAACAAATTATTCGCGTGAATTTATTATTTATTTGAATGAAAACCGAGAAAAGAGACAGAATTAAGTCTAATTAAATCTATTCTAACCTAATATGAAAGATTTAATTAAAAATTAAAAATACTAATTATTTTTATATCTAATCCTATTTTGTTTAATCGAATTTTGTTAACTTTGATTTGTAAGTGCAGATTAAACTTCTATGCGGCGGCGGCCTACGCTTACAATGTAATCTAAGAGCTAGTTACCCTAGTGTTTGATTCGGATGAGCAGGAGTAACTACTGGTTATTTGAGGATAGGATAGAATAATAGGATTTGATCTTTTTATAGGTTATGAAAGAAATTTTTAATCTTGGAGTCTTGGACGGCTCAAAACTATTTATTGGTAGTTTAGAACCCCCAAGGTAATTAAACAAATAGTTTGGCGGCAGTATGTTAAATTTAAATGTTTATTTGTTAAAACGCCATGTAACTCTAGGTTGCAACTGGCGAATTTAAGTTAACAAAAAAAAAAAAATGAACTTTTATTTTTAACCACGCAACGTTATGTTACGCTGGCAGAAAAAGTATAAATCATAAAAATTCTTTATTTTTATTTTAGTAATTGAATTGTGTTTAATTCAATATTATTACACCATGTGATTAATTCACAAATGGTGGTTTAAGTGTAATGAAATAACTGGTTTCTTTAATGTTCACTTGCCATGTAACGTTAAGTTGCAAATGGCGAACGAATAAAAGAAATTTTTAAACGAAAATTTATTTTTGAAGGTTATGCTACTAATTTATAGCAGAATTACCGTTAAATAATTACCGGAAGTCCAATTGTTCGGGCGCCATGTAACGTTTTTTCCTTTTCGGAGGGGGAAATACGTGTAACTCCTGTTGCCAGACGCTTCAGCGAGTTACCAGAATAAGATCGGCACGAGTTGGAGGGATCATACGGCGGAAAGTAGAGGAAAGTAGCCAGGTTTAACACGTTTGGTTATACTAGGGAGCACCGTAGCTTTATTGTACTCTCAATGCTCGTATACAACGACGCTTATAAATGTGGAATGGTAATAACGTGTTAATCAAAGCTAACCCTAATATCTTTATACAATGCAAATAAACTAACCTAACCTTAAGTGTAATTTACAAAATTAATTAATGTTTATTATTTTTTTTGATCAGCCTTTTGATGGCTATTTAATATCTTTGAAATAAAAATCCAATTTAAGAAAATAAGGAAAAATGAATTTAAGGAATAAAGAAAAATGAATTTAATTAATTAATTATTTATTACGGCCGGGTTGATCGGTGACTCGTCGACGGCCTTTTCCTGTAACAATATAAACAAGAAGGAAACCAAAAGATTAATTTACTAATTTACTTTATTGCTCTTAATGAAATACGCGAGGCTTAAATAATAATAATAAACTAATATATTATAACTAAGACTACGGCGGGATTGGGTGGACGACACCCTTAATCTAATTATAATTACAAAAAGAACAACGGTCGGGCGGAGTGCAAATAATTAAATGCGGTGGGTGGACGACACCCTTAATTTAACTTAATGCGCGGTTATCAAAAATCTAGCAAGATTTTGGGTGGACGTCACCCTTAAACTTAACGGTGCAACGGGAGGTATGCGGCGGACAAAAGTTGCCTGTGTATGCGCTTGGATAGCATAGCCTTACGCCAGCGTGCTCACTCGGCGTAATTCTGTGCTGCCAGTATATGCATTAGAGTGTAGACCAGCGTGCTCACTCGGTCTACCCTCATGTGCAAGAGAGAGAAGCTAGGTCTTCTACAAGAGAAGAGAGCCAGCTACTACTTCTCTCACTCTCTCTTAGCCTAGCGTGCTCACTCAGGTAAAGAGGGAGAAGAGATGGTAGTCTACACAGCGTGCTGAGCTTAGCTTCTCGGCCTCTTATATACTCCGGCCTCATTTTTTTTAATGCGTGTGGCGGCGTTTGGGGTTGCCACCTGGCGGCTGAGCTCAGAACTATTGTTCTATAGTAGTTTGGCCGTCAGGCGGGAACTTTGAATGCGTGAGTATGTATACTCGTCGCAATATATATACATATTATTTCATTATATTAAAATGAAGAATTAATTATATCTTTTGCATTATTTTCACATACATACATACATACACATACACACTTACACATACATACATATACACATACACACATTTACACATACACAATATCCTCCATTCTCCGTCTCTCCATCTCCGTTTCTCCGTCTTTCTGTCTCCGTATTTCCAACTCTATGTCTCCGTCTCTCCATCTCCGTTTCTCCCTCTCTCTCTCTCTCTCTCTCTGCCGGCTTGGTGAGACGTGCTGTTTGTCACTCCGTATTTGAGGTGTTTTTTAGCAGCGAAGAAGGGCTATTTGCAATTGTGTTGTTGCAAATCAAGATAGAGTTATTTCTGGGCATCATTATTATACAAGTTGGCTTTTTCCTGGTTGTCCCAATGGAGCAGAATTAAAGTGCAAAATTTTGAAGAAATCTCGCTGAATCTAAGGAAGAGGTTAGCCATGTTTGATGCCGTGTGAGTCGAAGCTGCGCCGGCGCGTGTGAATTTTGGTGGTGCTTTTATACTTCTAAGGCTTCTTCACAATTGTGCGGCGCGTGTATTTTGCATGCGCCCACGCGTATAAGTAATCTCTTTGCATCTTTATGGCCTTTTAATCTTACACGTGATTAGAATTGCATATTGGCTTTTTATTTTCTACGCTTCCTTCTATCAAACCAACCTTGGTGAGGGGTTTATCATCTGAGACGTGCGGGTATTGCAGAAGCATCAACCTCTCTCAAAGCCACGTGTTGTTGAGTCGATTGCTGCTTGTAATTATTAAAGGCATTAACGTTTTCGTGCAGTACGCATTATAAATTAATGTGTGCTCACGGCGGTATGTATATTTCCTGTATTTAGCCTTATTTTGCATCGATAATTGTTGCAAACGTTAATCTTAGTTATACATTTTGAGGTTATATTGGCGGTGTTTATACAATCAACTGTGCTCCAAATTTCATGGTCAAAAGCGAACGAAACGCCACTTTTTAATGCTGTTTTTCCACTTACTGATAATTACTTCATGCTTGATTTATTGTGTGCTGGCTGCTGCACTGAGAGAAAATTCATGCCGTAAGAACGTTTAGTTTTCGTATCCAGGCATTTGCGTCAAACATAAGGTTGCATCTCCACTTGCTGACATCTTATCTGGTGTTAAATACACTGTGAGCAGATTACTATTATACCGAAGGCTCAACTGTTCCCGTGCAGTACGCATTAATATTAATGCGCACTCACGGTGGTACGTATTGAACCATATTTTCAAGTCAAACATCTTATGCAATTTTCACATAAAATCTATATGATATTTTCATGTGGCCGCACGTGTTTGGGGTTAACTCTTGAGAGGAGCTATATGCTGGCTTTGTCGACAGCGGCACTATTTTTTTGCATCAGGGAGTTGTAATGCTGCTGCTATTTTTGGAGTGATACTACAATTAGATATTCTCTATGTTTTGGTCACCTACTGTGTGAATTTTTCTGAAGTCAGCATAGTTTCCTACATCACCAACTCTAGCAGCGAAGTACTCGGCTTCATTTCGTAACCAATCCATTATTAGTTAAACTTTATTCTAAATACGAATTTATTTCTGATTTGTACTGTGCACTGTCAGCTGCCCTTGCAACTGTGATTCGCCTGGTAAGTGCTATTTGTTGTGCCAATTTTTAGCGTTTGTCATTGATGGGTCGAGTGTGTGCGTGCTGTGGATTATCTTTGGACAGGTCATCATCCACTATACTTTGCTCACGGTGCAGTTCTATTTTTCACGTGAATTGCTGTTCTAATCACTGGTTTGTGTCGTCTACTCGTATCATCTGTAATAACTGTATAGATATTTCTGTTTGTAACGAAGCAGGCCTGCAGGAGTTTATTGTGCAGTCGATTAGTGACAGTACCGCCGTTGCTGTTCCTTTGTGTGCTGTTTCTCAGTCTGAGACGCAATCATCTTCTCCTTCGACCCGTCAGGTCTCGACCAAGCGTGTGGCTTCTCCACTCTCTTCATCCACTGTTTGTCAGAGTTTCTCTCTCTTCTAAGTCACCATCGTCTTGTCCTCATTTAAACGTTGCTCCTACTCCCACAGATATGTCTAACTTGAGTGGAATTCTAGAGGCGTTGAAAGAGCAACAGCTGGAACTTAATGCCCAACAAACAGCTATGCTTAAGAAACAGGCCAACGAACATCATGAGGAGATTAAAAACGAATTAGCTTTGATTCGTGAGGAGCAGCATGATCTTCGTGCTCTGCTTAAGCAGCATGAGGCTGAAATCAATGCCATCAAGTCGGACCTGGCTCTCATTCACAATGCTACTCAAACGGATGAGTGTGAGATTCTTATTTCAGGCATTCCTCTGTCGGTTACTGTTCCTGATCGTGATGTTCTGAACACTGTTTTCAATGCAATTAGCTTCCAATTTAGTCATGCATTTGTTGTCAGCACCCGTCAGTAGTCACTACCTGCTAGGCCTGATAATAATTCTGAAGGTTGTGGCGGTTCTGAAATGGATGTCGACCAGGCGCAGGCTTCAGATACTGTAAATAAACCTTCTTCTTTTAATAAGCCGTCTCGTAAGTTTGTGTTCAAATGTATTTCTACTACCGTCAGAGACTCAGTCATGGCTGCAGCTGCAAAGTTGCGCTTTAAATCATGTCCTCAGCTTTTTGGTGTGGGCGGTGAGAAAGACAATGTATTTCTGAGAGCATTGTGGCCCAAGGAGACTTTTAAACTGCTCAAGTCTGCTCATACAATATCTCGTGAGAAAAACATCCCAAAACCATTCGTCAGGTCTCTAACAGTTTATATCAAGAGCTCTGCGAAGGATAAACCTCGTGCCATCCATACTGTAGCTGATCTTGCTTTTTTTATTAATCTTCAAAAAAACTGACGGTGTTTAAGGTCTCATGTGACTTATTATAGCTCTAATTTTAATGCTTTTTTTCTGAGAAATAGTCTCAATACTGATCGTGGTTCTAACGCAGTAATTACTGCTCCTGTGTTAACTAAGCACAAGGACAATCTACTTGCTGCACATATTAATGTAAATAGACTAAGGTCACACTTCAATTTAGTTAAGGCACAATGTATTGACAAAGGCTACGATCTTTTAGCTCTATCTGAAACTTTTCTGTCGGCACTTGATGATGATGCAATCTTATCAATTGCTGGTTATAATCTATTTCGATTGGACAGGGTTGGTAAGAAGGGGGGTGGTGTTGTGGCATACATTTGAGAGGAATGTAAGGTTACAGTCCTGCATCATTCTGACCCTACTTTTAATAATGAGCCTGAGTATTTGATGCTTGACATTGAGGTGTTCAATAAAAAGCTTCTTTTTGCCGTCATCTATGCCAGTCCCACGGCTACTTGCCCTGCAGATTTCTTTAATGTTTTGTCTAGCCTCAGCAGCAAATACAGAAACATTCTTATCACAAGTAATTTCAATGCAAATTTACTCGTTACTAATCATGCCTCAACGTTTCGCAGAGGCAGCGTCGAGTCGCTTTCTCTTCATATTGTTCTCTCGGAGCCGACACATCATATCATTTCCGAAAGTTATATTTCACATACTTGCCTAGACTTATTCATTGTTAGTGATGCTGATTCTGTGCTCTCCTACTCAAAATCTGAGGCGCCATTTATAGCGGGTCACAACTTGATTGAGCTGGAGCTAAAGGTCTCCAAAATTCTCAGCTCTCCGAAGAAGTTTTATGCTCGCAGGCTGGGTTCTGTGGATACTGAATCTTTTAACACTTTTCTTACGAATTCCCTTGAGGCTAGCTCACATGAGACTAATTGTTTTGTTTTAAGTAATTTAAGTAATTCTGTGTTGTCTTCTTCTTCTCTTGTTGTTTCTAGTTCTTCCAGTTTAAGTTCTAATCTTGATGTACAGGTTAATGTTTTGTCTAAATCTATTATAGATGCTTTTGACAGGTATGCTCTTCTTAAGCTGAATGTTATACGACCTCGTAGCAAGCCATGGGTTTCTCATGATATGAGGCTTATGATAAAAAAGCGTGACCGAGCTTATCGTTGGGCTACGAGAACTGGCTGTGATGAGGACGTTCGGAAATATAGGTCTCTGAGAAGCAAAATTTCTAACGGTCTAGACTCTGCAAAAATCAATTACATTTCGTCTCAGTTGAATGCTGCCACT
Organism: Anastatus disparis; assembly: GCA_017163975.1. Classification (NCBI taxonomy): domain Eukaryota; kingdom Metazoa; phylum Arthropoda; class Insecta; order Hymenoptera; family Eupelmidae; genus Anastatus; species Anastatus disparis. Next base: position 4,993,479 of record JAFFSR010000328.1, on the reverse strand, counting down.
GATGCCAGGGGAAAGTGGTCCTCACTTCACAAGCTTGGTCTGGCTAAGAGGTCGCTGCCTTCACCTCTGCAGTACCTTTCTTCAGAGACTTTGCTAAAGCACTACTCTTCTGTTACTAGTGGCTGCCCTTCATTGACTCAGAAAGATATCGATGAGATATTGAGCATACCCCTGTCAGGCCATTGGCCAATTTTTGATTTTCACATGGTTGATGCCAACAAAATTAATGGCTTCATAGTTTCTGCTTCTTCTAAGTCTTCAGGGTGTGATGGTATTTCTGTGGATATGCTTAAGATTTCTACACCCTCTATTTTTTAACCATTGACGAAGCTTGGGAATAGCTCACTCGCCTTTTCTTGCTTTCCAACAAATTGGAAAAGAGCTTTCATATTACCATTGGCGAAGTCTAAATCTGTTTCTTCACCAGATCAAACCCGACCTATTGCTAGACTTGGCGAGATTTCCAAGGTTCTAAAAAGGGTCGTTCACGACCAGCTTTTACGGTTTCTTGAGACAAATAATTTATTGAACGAGCACCAGTCTGGCTTCAGACCGGGGCACAACACCCAGACAGCTCTTCTCAATATTCTGGAAGATGTTAGACTGGCCATCGATAGGAGAAGGGTCACTGCTCTTCTTCTCTTTGACTTCTCCAAGGCCTTTGATATGGTGCCTCATAGACGACTCCTCCTTAAACTCCGTGGTTTCAACTGTTCTGACGGTGTAATGAAGTGGTTAGCCTCCTATCTTCAAGGTAGATCGCAGTCTATAGAGGAGCTGGATCGTGATGCTACGCAATTCTGAATCAGTATTAATTCTCGTGTTTCACAGTAGTGTCTTGGGCCCATTGTTATTTTCTATATTTATTAATGATTTGCCTAAAGTTTTGAAGTATTCAAAATACATATTAAACGCAAATTTATCGTTCATTTTTTGCTTGTGATATAGAGGAGGGAATTTCCGTTATTAATTGTGATGTTGAGGCCATCGTCGAGTGGGCAGCAGTCAATGGTCTCAAACCTAATGCCCTTAAAACTCAAGTTATCATTCTCGGTAGTGAGCAGTTCATCTCTAGGCTTAATGCATCTCAAGTGTCACCCGTCGTAGTGATGGAACAGCCTATTTCTTTCTCTAAAGACGTTAAAAGCCTGGGCTTATGGTTATATCAGACTCCCAACTGGGAGAGGCAAGTAAATGCTATTGTTGGTAGAGTGCATGGAGTGCTTCATTTGTTAAGGTTTTATAGGCGCTCGCTTTCAAAGTAGCTCAGGAAGAGCCATGTTGAATCGCTGATTTTTCCCCACTCCGACTACGTCTGTGTAGTTTATAACGATCTTTTCAATTATCAAAACTTAAAACTTCATAGGGCCCTCAATGCCTGTGTGAGGTTCGTTTATGGTAAAATAGCTTTTCGAGAGCGTGTAACTCCCTATAGGCTTAACCTCGGCTGGCTCTCAGTCCTATCAAAGAGAAAGTGTTTCACAATTTCGTTGGCATATTCTGTCATTTCTGGTTGCAGTCCGACTTTCTTGGCAAATCGGTTCGTCAGAGTTGACACTGGCTCTGACATACTTTCTTCTATACGTAGGCCGCCTAGAGTTCTCCTCTGTCCATCTGTTCGTACGAGTGCCTTGTAGAACTCATTTACACATCTTGCTTGAAATTTCATTAATGAGCTAGGTTCTGCGGCTATAACTTCAATATCCTTTGAGGTGGGTTCTATTAGGGCGGTTAAAAAGCACGCATTCGACTGGTTAATCGATGGAGAGCGCAGGGATTGGCACGGGGAAGCAGCTACTTTGGACTGAGCCCTAGTTGCTGATTACCAGCTGGCGTACGCAATTAAACTTAATTTTACTAAAATCAATCTTTTTTTTGTTAAATCTTAAATTCTACATAAGTTTTTTTAATTATTTTTCATTGTTTTTCAATTTAGAAATTTTGTTGTTCACTCTTTTAAATACATTAGTTTATTTTTTATGTTAATTTTTTGTATAGTACTTGTTGAATCATACAGGGTACTACTCCATGATTAATAAAATTTATTGTCAAATCAAATCAAATCTTCGTCACCGTCACTACGTCTCCGTCTCTCCATCACCGCTACTCCATCTCCGTTTCTCTGTCTCCGTTATTCCGTTATATATATTATTATTTTATATTTTTTTACGTGAATATCTTTTGCATTATTTTCACGTACATACAAACACGTATACACGTGCACCTTTAACATAAACATACACATACATACACATATACATACACACATATACACATATCCATACACATACACACATATACAAATATACATACACATACACTTACTCTTATATTGGTGATTCTATTCTAACTGGTAATTATGACCTATATTATGCTGCACGACCAGTGCATTCGCTCTCGACTACATCGCTTACCCGTTCTCTCTCTTTCATCGTTCTCCTTGTCGGAAAAACCGAAGTACGTCGTACATCGCCGAAGACTACCGAGACTATACCCTATAGAATACCCAATGACCGTCTTGCCCGGTATCTCCGGCCTTTTATATCGACTTTAACATGTACCTTATGCTCAGATGGTGTATGCGTTACACCAATGTATGAAAATACTTCCCTCAATTGATTATTAACAAAATATATTGTAATATACAATTCATTTTACACCATATTCCTTTTTTAATAATAAATAAATATATATCAATGATAATAAATTATTAAAAAATTATATTTAAAAATTAGTAAAAATTGAAGAAAAATTTTTATTATAAGAATGAAATATTAACTTTAGAGAAAAAATGATGAAAGGGTATAGAAATAAATAGAGATATATTGGTTTGATACATTTATTTTTTTATAACATTATTACAACGACGATACAAGTATATAAGTTTCGGAGTCATACGACTTTGCAAGTCTTACATGTATTTTTTATTTACACATATATTTAAAGTAAAAATTTTTTGTAGCAATTTCTTTCAGTATGGTGAAATAGCGATTAGTTCTTAACGTATATGTTTTTCTCTGTTCCCATAAGAAAGTAGTAATACTTACAGCTTCAAGTAAAACAAGCTTTTTTATTTTCTACGAATAAGAGAGTAGTAAAAAAAAGCGATAGATATAATTAAAGAAGTTTTTGGTCACTAGAAAATAATTTATGATGTGATAAGACATATTCGAAAATTGATAAGAATTTTCGTTAATATTAATTCATCGGCATGCGATAAGATAATTATCAAAGAGAGGGATGACTAAATTTTCAGTTTCTTTTTAAAGATGTAATTTAAAAAAGTGAGATAAGAAATGAAAAGATTAAAATTAAAAGAAAGTTGAGAAAAAGTTTTTTTCATATTTTTTTTTAGGGCATGATAAGGTGATAAAAAAAATAAAAGTATCTGGTAAGTGATTTTTTTTTATTTAAAATAAGACAAAATGTATTTTACATTAATTGAGATTCAATTAAAAATTCATTAGAATTGATTTCGGTAAGTTCATCGTAAAATAATGCGTAGTGAAATACAGCTAATTCAAAATAAACAATATCAAAATTAAATTCGAGAAAAACATTGTGTATCGAAGCATCGGATTTGCTTTTCACAATATCTTTAATTTGATACATTGTAACGGTATTCTACCGTGTTTGAATCTTGCGCGCTTAGGTATTAAAATAGAATGAACGCTCGGTCATATAACTCGTCTAAGACGAGTAAAGAAGTGCGTATCTTGACGACCGGCACGCGAGAGAGAAGCTCGCCGGCCGTGAGGCGCTTCAGAGAGTTTCCGGCTACCGTTGCGTTAGCACGAAACCTAAGTCGCGCTGTGCTTATTAGAGAATTTGGTGCCACGTGGTCATATAATACAGTAGACTAAGTTCGCATTTGATAGAGCGAGACATTGTCTTGATTAAAAGTCGTGAGTTTATACCGACTTGCGTATTATATTATATTTGCAAGTTGCCACTCTCAGAAATTCTTTCTGTAGAGCTTGACCGCTTTTCACGCGTCTTAGCGATCAGCCATTAAGTGCCAGCAAATACGTTGATCGGCGTGTATAGGATTCCACCGATCTACATCAAGGCAACCACGTTGGCAGAGCTCAGCGGAATTCAAGGATCGGGAAGAGACGTCTTCCACCGACCTAACCTAGAGCATCTACGTATTGGTTACGTACAGGGGAGAAGCTACAGTAACGGGTGAGCGTCATCAACGTGCACGTAGGTAAATAGTGTAAGCTGGCCAGTGCGTTATTGTAAGTATAATTATACTGTGCGATATCCAAGTATCTCTTCCTCGAGAGATACTTGTTCAGGTATATTGTATCATCGGTTATATAACCGATCAGCGTCATAAGCGAGTATCATTTAGTTCACGACGTGCCCTCCCTTTGCTCACTCTCTCATAGACGCGTACATTACTTTTCATATATTATACAGTTTTATTTTTGTTCAATTCATATTTTCTCTTTATATTCTTATTTGTCTTATAATAAATTGATTCCGTTTTTCTATTAAACGTGCTTTTAATTAATTTATATTGCCTGACTATATATAACATAAAATATATATTTCCCGTTGCTTACTCCGACGCCTCCGCGGTCCTTATTTTTTTATTATAGTAAAATACATATTTTTTATATAAAATATTTAATAGGTTTAACTAGGAAAGTTAAACCAAACAAAAATAAGGAGAACTGTGCTAGCGGCATCACGTCTCTCGATCAGGTAAGAGAGAGAGAGAGAGAGAGACGCGCAGCGACGAGCTGATGGAAAAATACTTCGTCGCACATCAATCTTACATACTAACTAGCTTTGCCGGAGTTGTTGTTAGTTTATCATACTCGATATAAATCCTAGAAGCTCCGTGTTCTGACAAAATTACTTAGACTTAGCAAAAAGTAAATTGAATTGAAAAGCTAATAATTTCTTTTGTAACGTGTAGTAAATTACCGTTACAACATATTGTTGTATAATATATTTTTCACAATGAGATCGCCGTTTTTTTTTCGTAAATCTGAATCACGAACTAAAACTATTAATTCTTGAAGTATGTGATCCTTACAGTCATTAACTTGTTGCACAACACGTTGAATACGATTAAATCGTTCGTCGATGCACACAGTAGCGTCTCTCAATCCGTAAAATGTGCGTTTCTGCATAATTATGGCTGGTGAATAATTTTTTCTTTTCTTGCACTTATTTTCTGCATCATCCTCGTCGTTACTTTTTTAATCAAAAATAATTGATTTTGTTCCGTAAGATGTGGTGAATTTTAAATCTATTTCGTCGATCTGAATTTTGGTTGGAGAGTTAAGACCTTCAGGTTTAAAATACATACAAATGTCTTGAAAATAATTTTGTAATTTGGATCATTTGGCCGAATCCAAAAGCAAACCATGTAAATGCTGCTTATTTCTTAATTGTATAGATGGTACAAAGGATTTATTTTCTTGATTGTAATGCAATCCAACCGTTGCTCTTTTAGTGGCTGAGTTATTGAGCAAATAAGTGGTTGTAAGTAAAGTAACGTTTGAAAACGTTTCTGGCTTATCATTATAAGTTTCGGTCATTATAATTTTTGGTACTTGCTTATTTTTTTCCGCTTCCTGGGAAGTCTCGAGATTTATTTTTCTTTTCAGTATAGCTTGAGCCATTTTAAACGAAGCAGCCACTATATTTTACTTGAAAATTTTTCACACACTTGTCTGTTAGACCACAAACCCGAAAAAGTCGTAAAATTCAGTATTTTATTATTCTACAGTCGAGTAAAGTGTCGAGTAACGCTAAAATGATTTTTAGAGTGGTCAAGTTGCACGACTGTTAAGGCATCAGAAAAACTGTGTGACTGGACCCTATAGGGTATAGGCATACATCGATATGTGCTGCGGAAGCGATAGAATGTTCCTGATAATCTCTTATCTAGTTTATGTATATTTTTATCTCGCATTCGAGTAATGATAAAAAAGAAGCTGGATCGAAAATTAAAATTTGATTGATCGTAAATATTATGAACTTTCTTATTGCGTAAGTGAAATATTTATCTTATATTTTAAAATTAAAGCTAAATTCAATACTTTACGACTATAACTTTTAAGCTATGGTTTCATATCTTTTGAAAATATATTTGAAAACTCGAGAAAAAGAGGGTCAGAGGTTATGAAAATAAGAGTGCCATAGAAAAGAGAATCAGTTCAACTCTAAACTTTGCTACATTAGGAAGTGTTTTTCAAAGTTTTTTTTTCAAAAAATTAAAAATTTTTAAAAATTTAAAAATAAAAATGGCATCTAAAGATCACTCTGTCGATGATATTCTCGTGATGAATGACGATGAAAAAACGGAAAAATTGCGAAGGGTCGTTGCGTGGTGCGTTGCCTTTTTGTGTACAGGCCAAGAACATTTTCGGCGTGTGTACAATGACGAGTGGTGGGATACGCTAATGTTAATGAATTTTACAACATTAGCCGGTGAATTAGCTAAAATTTTCGATCAGCGGACAAATCCGCTTGAGATAGCAATGATGTATGACCTAGCATTGCGTCATAGTGAAACAGCAGTTGTTGTAGTCGGCGACATATTAGCTTACCGATCAAGATCGAAAAGGCACCCATTTTACTTAAATCGACTGCTTAAAAGATACCGTGAAATAAGTGAGTAATTTTTTATTGTATTTTTAAAAATATTGTATTTATAAAAATATTGTATTTATAAAAATATTGTATTTATAAAAATATTGTATTTATAAAAATATTGTATTTATAAAAATATTGTATTTATAAAAATATTGTATTTATAAAAATATTGTATTTATAAAAATATTGTATTTATAAAAATATTGTATTTATAAAAATATTGTATTTATAAAAATATTGTATTTATAAAAATATTGTATTTATAAAAATATTGTATTTATAAAAATATTGTATTTATAAAAATATTGTATTTATAAAATATTGTATTTATAAAAATATTGTATTTATAAAAATATTGTATTTATAAAAATATTGTATTTATAAAAATATTGTATTTATAAAAATATTGTATTTATAAAAATATTGTATTTATAAAAATATTGTATTTATAAAAATATTGTATTTATAAAAATATTGTATTTATAAAAATATTGTATTTATAAAAATATTTATTATTATATACTAATCTTTCTTTTATTTTTAGTGAGTAGATTTTTTGAAAATGATCCGAGGGATATACCAGATCACGCTAAAGATTTACACTTAGCGGGTGGTAAAGAAGAAGTGGTGCACTTGTCACGCATGGTACGTCTGTTGAATGCTGTAGAAGCTGAAAATGGATTCACTTCACTGGATGAGGCAGACGAGGAGACAGAAAAACAAGTAATTAAATTAAATAGCAAAAGGAAACTAGCATCTTTCCGAACGTCATGGGACTGTGAGCCGTCTACTTTGGGGTACAAAAGAATGATTAGTAATGACAAAAAGATTGCCATGGCTGTACAAAAAGGTAATTAAAATAATTAAAAAATGAATATTATAAATATAATATATTGACTTCATGCTTCTAGTTTTTCGGGATAGTTCCCGATTACCATCGGGAAATAGTTTAATAAGTACAGGCCGTGATGTAGCCGATTGGTTGATTATACAATATTATAGTCAACCTAAATTTTATCCTCCCACATATGACGAAATAAAAAGATTATTTAAATGTTTTCGGGAAGAGCCAGAAGCTTGAAGTTAGATTTTATATTTTAATATTTTACATTACATGTAAAAAATTTATATACAAATTAAATTTTAATTATTTTTTTTATTTTCAGAAAATATCCAGCAGCAACAGCAGTCGCAACAACAGTCGTCACAACAACAGCAGCAGCAAGTCCAGTAACAGCAGCAGCAAGTCCAACAACAGCAGTAGCAAGTCCAACAAAAACAGCAGCAAGTCCAACAACAGCAGCAAGTCCAACAACTTCAGCAAGTCCAACAACTTCAGCAAGTCCAACAGCAGCAGCAACAAGAAATAGAAAACTCGTGCTATGAAGAAGAAAGTGTAACAGTGTGTGAAAATAGTGGTTCTATGAAACAAAATTATAATAACTACGATAATGTGCCGTGTGTTGTGCAAGTAGGTGCAGGAAGAAATAACGAAGAGGAAGAAGAGGACGAAGAGGAAGAAGAGAACAGGATTGCTCATGGTAATGTACCAAAAATTTCTCTAATTAATGAATCTATGTGATACAATCGTAATTTTAGAATGACCTCTCGCGTTTTAGAATTAAAAATAAATGAACCCTCATACGGCGAAAATATAATTCAGTTGTTAGAGAGTGCTATGCGCGAAATTGTAGTTAATGTTAAATCAAAGTGCGGTGAAAACTATAAAGTAGGAATTATAATTTGGTCGAAAGAATTTAATAAGGGCGATGCATATTTAAGTTTTCGACACATTACAGATTTACATTTCGATAGCCTATGGAATTTATTTAGTAGCGTAATTCAAAGCGATAGGGATTTTAAATTAAACGAAACTTTATTAATGGATATCACGTATGTTGAGATATCGATTGGTAGAGGCGATTCAGAAACGAATAATTTTCTAAGTAATGTTGAAAATGGGATTTTAAAAATTTCTAATACTGATAATTTATGTTTACCGCACGCGTTAGCATGTGGAGAAATTTTTATGAAACAAAATAATAGCGAAGAATGGAGAAAATCGTGGAGAAATATAAAAGCGACAGCACAGCAAAAACTAAGAGCATTACAGTTACTCAAAATTTGTAATATAAATTTAAGCGAAAATGAAGGATGTGGAATACGAGAAATTGCGCGTTTCCAACGTTACTTTTCTCGTCAAAATGTATGCATAAAAGTTTACGAAGATGAAACTTCTGGAACAGATTTATGACGGTAGCGTAGACATACAACGCGATTATAAATATTTTATAAATATTTTGTATTATAAAACTAGTAAACATTATGATTTAATTTTGAATCTTTGGGGCGTGAAGGCAAAAATGTATTACTGTAATCCTTGTAATGTAGCTTATAAAAAAATTTTAAGTCATAAGTGTAACAACGTCTGTTCTGCGTGTAATGGAACACCAAATTGTGCGAATAATAATAACATGGAAAACAAAATCCGATGCGATGATTGTGGGCGTGACTTTTATTCCCAAAAGTGCTTTACAAATCATAAAAAGTTAGGATCACTTTCGCGAAATGAAAATAAAAAAAAAGATGTAAAAAATCAATTTGTGATAACATAAAGATTTTCCAAACGTGTTTAAAATTCTGCGATAAAACAAAGGGTAAAATACACGAATGCGGGAAAAAATATTGTAACACTTGTAAAATTATTCATGATATAAATTCATTTTGTTTTATGCCGGTTATTAATAAAAGTAAAAAAAGAAATAGAAAGTCACCGGAAAATTGTTATATCTTTTACGACTTCTAAACGCGACAGGATGAACGATTAGGGGAATCTAACAATACACATACCAAATTTATGTGTCGCACAGCTTTGTTGTGAAGTTTGTGCGGGAGAACTAGATATGCGTAGGTTGTGTAGTTTTTGTGGTGTTAGACAACACATTTTTACAGGGGACGAATGTTTAAAGAATTTTATAAATTTTGCCGTCCGTACAACAAAAAGAAATTTTTCATCTTTCATTTGTATAGCGCATAACGCTGAAAGTTTTGACGTCCAATTTATTTTAAAATATATTTTGAACCATGAGAAAGAGTTGGTTCCACATGTAATATTTAACGGTATGAATGGAATTAAATTACAAGTAGGTTTAACTAAATTCATTGACAGTTTAAATTATATGCCAATGAAACTAGCTAATTTACCGAAAACATTCGGTCTCCCCAAAGGGGAAAAAAGGCTATTTTTCTCATTTATAAAACACCGAAGGAAACGAAAATTATATAGGACCATACCCTTCCTCTTCTGCGTATTCGCCCGACAGCATGAGTACTGACGAGCGCATACAATTTTTTAAATGGTACGACAGCGTAGCACACGAAGAATTTGATTTGAAAAAAGAATCAATAGAATATTGTGTGCAGGACGTAAATATTTTACGACAAGCATGTATCATCTTTAGAAAAATATTTTTAGATATTGCTAATGTTGATCCGTTTAGCGAAAGCGTCACCATTGCAAGCGCTTGTTTCACAGTTTCCCGTAAAAAGTTTTTAAATGCCAACGAAATCGGAATAATACCTCAGTCTGGATATTTAAGAGGGGGACAATATTCTCAAAAATGCGTAGAATGGATGCTATGGCAGGAGAATCTTTTCAAAAAAGAAATTATTCATGCCGGTAGAGCACGAGAATATTGTTTGATAGAAGGCCCGCGTGTTGACGGTTTTTTAAATGATGATGAAAACGGAAAAGGGACTGTGTTTCAGCACCATGGTTGTTTTTATCATGCATGCCCACGCTGTTTCAAAGAAAACAGAAACAATATATTGAATAGTGGGAAAACGTTTGCTCAACGATACGAGGAAACGCGTGCCATGTCTAATAAAATAAAATCTTACGGGTATAATCTTATAGAGGTGTGGGAATGTGATTTCGATGAAAATATAAAAAATAATCCTAATATCAAAAATTATATAAAAAATTACCCCAAGGCCGCTAATGTTACCCTTAACCCTCGCGATGCATTTTTCGGCGGGCGCACGGGTAATGTGCTTACCCATTATAGTGTATGTAATAACGAAAAAATAAATTACATAGACGTGTGCTCGCTGTATCCGTTTATTTGTAAGACAGGTAGTTTCCCCATAGGACACCCGCAAATTTTTTCAACTACTGAATGCTTCGATCTAACTGGTGAAAACTTTGAAAACTTTTCACAAAATGTAGAAGGCCTAGTAGAATGCGATATTTTACCACCGTAGAATTTGTTCCATCCGGTTTTACCTGTAAAAATGCACAATAAATTACTTTTCCCGCTGTGTAGATTCTGCTGTGAAAGTTTAAATCAAGATGATTGCTTTCACAGCGATAAAGAGCGTATATTATCCGGAACTTGGGTTTCCGCCGAAATAAAAAAAGCTCTAGAGTTGGGATACGTATTGATAAAAATTTACGTTATTTGGCAATATCAAGTAACAAAATACAATCCCGACACTAGATCTGGTGGCCTATTTACTGAATATATTAATACATTTTTAAAAATAAAACAAGAATCGAGTGGTTGGCCTTCCGATGTAAAAACAGAGGAAAAAAAATTAATTATTTAAATAAATATAAACAAGAAGAGGGGGTAACTTTGGATTATGATAAAATAAAAAATAATCCTGGTATGCGATCTGTCGCAAAATTATGCCTTAATTCATTTTGGGGAAAGTTTGGTCAGCGAGACAACCTGCCGCAAACTTCGATAGTTCAGACTTTACAAGAGTTTTTAAACTATTTGACAGATTCGGAAAAAATAATTCAACATTGTTTGTCCATCAATGAGGAAGTAATGTATTTCCTCATTGCCTTGTATCAACGTAGTCATAGCAGCCTATACTACGGCACAAGCGCGACTAGAATTTTATAAATATTTATATTGCTTGGACGACAGAGTGTTGTATTATGATACAGATTCTTTCATATACCTTAGTCGTAATGATGGTAGCGAAGAATACGAACCACCGACAGGGCCTTTGTTAGGTCAAATGACGAACGAGCTTGAGTGCTACGGTGAAAACGCGTACATAGAAACTTTTGTTTCAGGGGGGCCAAAATTTTACGGAATGCGTATAAAAACGGCGAGTGGAGAAACTTTTGGTACATGCAAAATCAAAGGAATTCGATTGAATTATGAAAATACACTAAAAATAAATTTTGAGACTATAAAAGATTTAATTAAAAAATATCACGATTCTAACGATAATAAGAACGTAATACGTATAACAAATAACGTAATTCGAAAAACTGCTATTCACGAAGTTGTATCGCACACTGAAGAAAAAACTTGCTCGGTCGTTATTAAAAAAAGACATTTTATTTCTAATGATAAATCGTACCCTTATGGTTTCAAAACTTAATTTTAACAAACGTTTTATTTTTATAGGAACTATCGAATTTCTTCGACGATATGGCGATGAAGAATGCTGTAGCGATATAAATTGTCTCGTACCAAAATGTCCTTATAGGCCCCAATATAAACAATCATTAGAAGGTGTAGCCTGGCATAGAGTTATACATAATTTAATTTTATTAAAAAAAATAATCAAATGACCATGTATAAGCATATGTTAAGAACTGTAAATTTATTAAAACATAATAATATTACCGTTTCTGTATTATTAAAAGTTTATTTTCGAAGGCAAATTTGTGTAATGTGCGATAATGAAGTGTGTCGAGATAGAAAATGTTACAGAGTGTTAATAACGAAATGGGAGGAATGCAAAAGACTTTGTAAAGATGTTCATATATCGAAAATTGTTAACATAATCGATGAAAATAAGATCGATAGCGCTGTATTTGCGATTACCAATATAAGACGACGAGATCGTTTACTATGTAGAATGAAGGATACTCGATGTGATATACATTACTGTGTAACGCGTGATTGAATTGTTAAAGTTGCGTCTGTAAATTTACATTAAGAATATTTTGTAAAACTAATTAATAAATAATATGTAAGCCTATGTATTTTTAATGATAAAAAATAAATTTTTAAAATGTACCTAAATATTTTTTTTATTTCTTTTATTGTTTAATATTTTATTTACAGGTTACCATCGTAATACAATTTTTCATATAAAAATAATGCTAAATTTCCTAATAAAATTATTTAATATAAATAACATAATTTTCATTTAAATTATTTAATATGAATAACAATTTTCATTTAAATCACTTTTTTATATTTTATAAATATATTAATTAATGCACAAATATTCATTGATAAAAATTCACCATTTTATATAGTAAGTAGAAAAATAAACTTTATATTTGTATAATATGTATCAATCTTTACAACATGGATCGTTTGGCCATACAGGATGGTGAAATCCTACGACGTCCCTCACAGCTACATTGTAAGCACATAGTGCGATATTTATATGGAGACTAGTGCCTGTATGTTTACTGATACAAGTTAAAAAAATGTAGTAAGTATTTTCCAATATTCCTTTTTCCATAAAATACGCATGCAAATTCTGGTTTTTTGTTAAATTTTCAAACAATTCGCATGCTTGTTTCGACCATTGATATCCCGTGGATGAAAGAGGTACAATTTTTCCCAATCCGCATAAAATTGCTCTCAGAGGTAATGTTAAAAATTGATGATCTAGTTCATAAATACCGTTCTCTTCATTTGCACGATACAAATTGAACGTGATTCCTGTATCGATCATTTTACAACGTCGAGGATTTTCTTCACAAGTCAGGTATCTTATACATTTATTTCTACACTTGATTGCTATATTCATTCAAGACTAAAAGAAAAATATTGTTAGTAAATTTATTTAAAATTCATTATAAAAAATTATTTACTTGAATGTACTTACTTTTAATTCCGATATTTTAAATTGTTTCAAACACACCGTGTCAGCAATTTCTGAAGTTTGAGTTTCATCTGTATCAACAAATTTACAATTTGTAGCACCATAGTAATAATACATTTCTCTTTCCAACGAATTATATTGAATATCTTCGTCACATAACTGCACGTAAAAATACGATGGAGATGAAAAATGCGAGATCCGTACATTTTTCACTTTATCTATTAAATTTGTATGATGACGATTTTTAATGTTTAGTAATGAAATCATATTAAAAAAGAAAAACACTTGTGTCGACAACGGTTAAGATGTATTTTTATTTCTTCGGCTACTTATTTTGACAACTCATGAACTATAAATTTTAACTTATCTCCCGCAGCTAGTAGGGTGTGATGTCTTTCAGAGTTCAGTGTAAACTACAAGCTATAAACTGGAGCTGTTAGTAACGCAATTTGAGCCTTAGAGAGAGACAACGCGGGAGTCCCAAGCGTATCGAATAGCTTCAAGCAGCGCTGGTCGTGTGCCGTCGCTCATACAGCTAGTAGGCGCACGCGCATGCTCGTAAGCCTTATCGTATCTAGCTTGCTGTTTGAGCCATCGCTTACTCGGGCAATACGCGCGCGGTTATCAGCCCTGCGAACTCGCGACTAGCTTTCTTATTTCGCCACTAGCAGTTAAAGCGCGCCGGCCGCGGGTCCCTCGCACTATAAGGCTTATAGAGACGCTGATTGACTATTATAATTGCATATATATATATATATATATATATATATATATATATATATATATAATTTTATTAAAATATTTATCAGTAACAAAACATGAACACTTTGTGGCGTCGTCCCTTTACTTGTTTGCTGGCGGGTCCTACATGATGATTAGGGAGATATCCAGAACTGTCTTTACTTATCTAGTAAATAAAGTTACTATTTTAAAACTGAAATAAGAAACGAAATTATAAAAAAGAATTTAAAGTTACAATAATTTTACAATATTTACGAAAATATAAATTTTCTATTATAAAATTAATAAAAGATGTTTTCTTTAAATTAACGAAAGAAAAATTTTAAAATGAAAAACTGTAAAGAAATATTTTTTGCTCTTTAAATTAACGAAAGAAAAATTTTGAAATGAAAAACTTTAAAGAAATATTTTTTACTCTTTAAATTAACGAAAGAAAAATTTTAAAAAGAAAAAAGTGTAAACAGATAAAAATGTAATAAATTCTATTATGATGTTGGTGGTTGTAAAAATTCTGACCTGAAATAAGATACGTACCGCTCTATTAGCTTCTACTCCGCTGCCTTCGACTTCTCTAGCTACATATGTTTACCAATCGCTCGAGTGTTGAGAGAAAGTTTTCCCTCTATCGTTAAAAAAGAAAATATATTTATACAGCAAATTTTAATTATATATATATACTATTTAAAAATAACTACAAAGTTTCAATTTACGCAAGAAAAATCTTTTAAAAAAAATTTAAGAAAGAGGTTGCTGAAATAAATAACCACATTCGCTAAGTTTTATACATTTATTTAAAAAAATTTTCTTACAGATTTTTACTAAAACATAAAAGTTTTTTAAATACAAGCGGATCTTAAAATTAACACACATACACATACACACACGATTAATCTAAAACTAAAATTCTTAATATTAGACAAAACCAAATTAAAAAGTAAAATTAACGTACAATTAAAGTAAAACTAAAAATAAAAAGTTTTTAAAATACACACAGAACTTAAAATTAACACACACTATTAAACTAAAGCTAAAATTCTTAATATCATACACAGCTAGATTAAAAACTAAAATTCTTAAAAATCAACATAAAATTAAAAGTAAAACTATAAATAAAAAGTTTTTAAAATACACACCGAACTTACAATTAACACACACACAATTAAACTAAAACTAAAATTCTTAAAATTAACATATAATTAAATTAAAACTAAAAATAAAAAGTTTTCAAAATACACACACTAAACTTAAAATTAATACACACACAATTAAACTAAAACTAAAATTCTTAAAATTAACATACAATTAAAGTAAAAGTAAAAAATAAAAAAAGATTTAAAATAACCACAGAACTTAAAAATTAACACACACACACACACTATCACCATTCACTTTCGTTGCTGGTATCCCACGTTTCCTCCATGGTATCCCACTTTTCCTTCATGGGATTCTCATACTGTATCTGCATGTTTTTATTTTCTTCTTCCTCTGGCGCTTCTTCTTCTTCTGTAAACGCTTCATCCTGTGCCTTAATCTTGTTATAGATCGTGTAGTAACGATCTAAATCATACTCGTAACTTGCAGCTTCTAACACTTCTCTTGTATTATTACGTACAGGATCCTCTACGTAATTGAAAATTGATTTTAATTTATTAAGCATTGTTATTTCAACAAATGCCACAATACCTTCTTCGATACCATGGTCGGTATCCAACATTTGCGTCGCGTTAAAGAACTGTTCTTCCAAATTTTTGTGTTGGGTACAGATATTACCGTATCCGTAGACAGATCTGGCGCATATTCTGTGACTGGGGAGTAGTTCGAATCCAGTGATTTGACACTCGCACCGGTTCACAAATCTGCATGTTAACATTTTTTTCATTCTTTTACCGATAGCTGCAATTATGCTGTTCCATTTTATCACAAGCTTGAATGGTACCATTCTAATCTCTGTTTTATGGTATCTCACCGATAATGAATAGAACACTTTTTTTATCTGTACCCACGACTTTTTAAATACGCTGGATTTTTCTGGTGTATTTTCATGATAGGTAGAGAGGTTTATAACACTATGAGCATATCTCCCGTTTACACTTCTTTCGTCGTTTATATTGATTATACGGCTATTCTCGTCTAACCGGTAATCTTTGCTAACGTATTCTAGCCTCCTATTCCAATATGCGTGATTATCATCGCGCAATATGCTGAAAAAACGCACATGGCATTCTCTTACATATAGCTCGACAAACGCTACTAATCCGACGTGCATTCCGTGATTGTGTTCAGGATCAGGATGGTCTAAGTTGGTCATGTGATATAATCTGCAGTATTGTCCCAACATTTTCTTATGATGTGAACAATATTTTTCTTCAGCACCTTTTACATCACGACTAATGACGATTCTCCCGCATTTTCTCGCTGGTTGCGATATACACGTAATCACACACCCCACACATTCTCTCACTCTTCTACACGTGAAAACTTTTATCACCCTGTTAGCTATCGTGCTCACTATATCGTTCCATAACAAGACTGTTCGGCCCGGGAGAAGGCTCACCTTCCACGCGTTATATTTTAAGTACAACGCAAAAATTAAAATTTAAAAAAACAAAATAAATTTAAACTTGTTTTAACGTTTTTTTAGAAAAAAATATTTTAAACTTGATAATATCTAGGATACTGGACCCAAAAAAATCAGTCTGACGTCTAGTATTTTCGGAAGAATATTTACGAGTGAAAATAGAGAAAAATCGGAAAAATCCTTTACCCATCTATTTTTCATTTTTTATAACTTACCAAAAAAAGTTTATATGTGGCATAGGGTAGCATATGGATTTTATTACACCCTTAGAACATCCTTTGAAAATTTTCAATTCCGTCTTGTCACATACTTTTACTTTTAAACGCTAAACATGCGAAGTAGTGAACGACACATGGTTAAAATTTTTTTACCATCCTAGTCAATGCTTCGCATGTTGAGTGTTTGAAAAGAAAACTTTTATATCTTACTTAACTGTAACATTGCAAATTAGTCATGTTACTTAAAATTCAATATCATAATCAATAGTATATACGACAGAAGGAAAGTGATTCCGCGCGCGTTGAAAATAGAGATAGCGGAAGTCAGTTAAAGTCAATCCATAAGCCATCTAGCATACACGCGTGCACATATACGTATATAATTAATGTAGTATTGTAATGCTTAGTTAACGTATCTGGTAATCGTAGCAGCATGACTCCAACAGTCAAGCTGAAGGAAAAGGGAAGAGCATAGGGTGGCGCACGCAGCGTGCCACGTGAAGAAGAAGCTTGAAGAAAAAAGAACATCCATGTTTGTTTATTCCTTTTGTAGCAAGAAACCAAGCTCGTTAGGGCTTTATTAGCGCTGCGCTGTGAAGCGCACTATTAGATGAAAAAGCCATTTTTTGCTTTCTCATAGAGAAAGCATTGTATCAAAAAAAAAAATTTTTTTCTATTGCTTTCTCATAGAGAAAGCATTGTATCGATAAAAAAATTTTTTTTCTATTTTTTCATTTATTTGTACATATTTGAACTCGGTGAGTCGAAAAAAGTGGTTTCCAGAAAATGTCTGTATGTATGTGTGTGTGTGTGTGTGTGTGTGTGTGGATGTATGAATTCAGTTAGTAAACTGTATCTCGAGAACTACTCAATGGATTTACTTCTAATTTTGCATGGAATTTAGTTTTTTGACTAACTTGCTGGGAAGCTATTGATAATTGGTTCTTCTAGCGTAGTTTTCATTTTAGAGTTTAAAAAAAAAAAAAAAAAAAATTTCCATTTTTCGTTTTTTGGTTTTTTTTTGTTTACTACTCGATGAATTTGCTTCAAAATTTGCCCGGAAATTATTTGTGATTGCCCGGATGAAATAAATTTTTAAAAACTGATTTTCTTAGTTTAGTTTTAATTTTAGAGCATTTTGAAATTAAAAAAAAAAATATTTCTATTTATTAAGCCAATAAAATCTTAAAAATTACTCGATGGGTTTACTTCAAATTTTCCATACAATTCAATTTTTCGATCAACTGGTGCGGAAGCTATTGAGTATTGGTTTTCTTAGCGTAGTTTTTTTTAAGAAACATTTTAAGAATTTTTAAAAAATTTCGATTTTTCATTTTTTTTTGTATTTTACGTAAACTACTCAAAGAATTTGTTCGAAAATTTGTATGAAACTTAATTTCGACTGCCAAAAGTATAAAAAATTTTGTAAACTAATTTTCTTCGCGCACTTTTAATTGTATAGCATTTTTAAAATTTTTTTAAAAATTTTTATTTTTAATTTTTTTCTATTTTACGAAAACCATTTAATAGATTTGCTCCAAAATTTGTATGCAATTAATTCGCTACTGTCTGAAGAAAACAAGCTTTGGAAAACTAATTTTCTCGGTGCAGTTTTAATTTTAGAACACTTTGAAATTTTCAAAAAAATTTTTATTTTTTATTTATTTCCTTTTTGGCGTTAACCATACTATAAATTTTCAAAAAAATTTCTATACAATTAATTCGCTATTGTCTGAAAAAAATAAGCTTTTGAAAATTAATTTTCTTAGTGTGGTTACAATTTTAGAAAATTTTAAAGATTTAAAAAAAAATTACGATTCTTCTTTTCTTATTTTTTTTTATTTAACGTAAAGTACTCGATAGATTTGTTCTGAAAATTGCAGGGAAATTATTTGCGACTGCCAAAAGAAGGGAAATTTTCAAAAATTGATTTTCATAATGTAGTTTTAATTTTAGAGCATTTTTTAAATTTTTAAAAAGAAATTTTGAAAAGAAAATGTTATTTATTTAACCAGTTAGATCTCGAAAATTACTCAATGGATTTGCTTCAAATTTTGTATACCATCTATGTTTTTGTATAACTAGGCGGGAAGCTATTGAAAATTTGTATTCATAGTGTATTTTTTTTTATAGAGCAATTTTAAGAATTTGAAAAAATTTTCGATTTTTAATTTTTTTTTTTGTATTTTACGTAAGTTAATTGATGAATTTGCTTTGAGATTTCCATGGGAATAATTTGCATCTGCCAAAAGAAGGATAACTTTTATAAACCGATCTTTTTAGCGTAGTTTTCATTTTAGAAAATTTTAAAAATTTTCTTAAAAAATTTTCATATTTCAGTTTTTTTCCATTTTACGTAAAGTACTCGATAGAATTGCTCTAAAATTTGTATACAAGTTATTTGCTACTGTCTTTATAAACCTAGTTTTAAAAAAATAATTTTATTAGCGTAGCTTTTTGATCACTTCTTTTGATTTCTGAGTTACTCTTGAAAATTTATAATAGTACTACTGATTTAGATGTTGACTTGTATTATTACATTCAATAAAGTATTTAAATATAATCATTATTAAATATTATAAATTAAATTGTTTTTAAATAAATGGAAAAAATATTTGAAGAAGAAGATTGAATTTCGTTGTCATCGTTCTTTTAGAGTACAAATTTATTAATAAATATTAATGTTAGACAATTTTTTTATATTAAAATCACATTTAAATAAATATAAAAAAAAATAATAAAACTCCAAGAGCTCTATGAGAAAGCATTCCGCCAAAGCACTTGGCAGCGTTTTTATGTCCATGTAAAGGCGTGATATTAGCGAGTAAGTGCGTAAAGCATATTAGTATACGGTTTACACTATTAATAGTTTTTCCTATTAACTTTAACGATACATGTATCGTTTTTATGTGTATTGCTTTGCGCACGAGTGAGTTAGTGACCATGTGCGTGATATTTAAATAGTGAGTTTTTTCTAGCTTCTGTTCAAGCTAAACGTCCATTTAGCTTTTGTGTGTGCTTACCTCTCTTTTCACCATGCTATTGGGAACATTGAGAATATCTAATGGAGTCGCGTCCGTATTACGAAGCTGGCACCGTTTTTTGTGTACGCTTGCGTAGGCATCGCTGCTTAGAAAAAACTCCGTGCTAACACAACAAAGAGATTTTTAGGCAATTTTATGATACTAATTATTTGTTTAAAAAAAATAAAAATCTAAAAGATGCATGATCAATAGATAAAAGAAAAGCACTACTAGAGTAATTTTTAAATGTACTTTATTTTAATACATTACTTCATAATTCTCATATAACAAGGAAAGTTATCTTAGCTTATTTCAATCAATTGAAAAATTTTTTTTTCTATTGATAAATAGCTTATTCTGTTATGATAAATTGCTGCAAAATAATATTCATGAAACCATAGCAAACATCAAAATAGCACCAGAGCGTCATCTTTCAGTAAGAAGGATATTTTTGTTATATACAAGAATAATCTCATATTCAATATTGTTTTTTTTTGTATGAATATAAAATTGAAATTTTTTTTTTCTGACTAGGAGAGTATCAGACCTCCGGATCACGGATTTTGCTCAAACTTTGGGATAAGTTTACAGATGTCAAAATATGAAAGGCAACAGAATTTTAGATCCCAACGCTCAATATTTCCCTAGTTACAGTCAATTAAAGGAAATCACTTAAAAAGTTACTAGATTTTTAGACGCTTATAGTTCCTCAGCATTGATACTTAGGAGCATGAAACTTTTTTTAAATGAAAGCTGAGCTCAAATCCTTTCGAAATAGCACTTACGAAATACGAAAATATCATTTTTTCCGAAATCATAGCATAATAAAGATTGAGCCTGAATTTTATTGTCAAAACATTAATTAATAATAAAAGCTGAAATTCGGTCTTTATTATGCTATAATTTCGGAAAAAATTATATTTTCGTATTCTGTAAATGCCATTTCGAAACGATTTGAACTCAGCTTTCATTTAAAAAAAGTTTCATGCTCCTAAGTATCAATGCTGAGGAACTATAAGCGTCTAAAAATCTAGTAACTTTTTAAGTGATTTTCTTTAATTGACTGTAACTAGGGAAATATTAAGCATTAGGGTCTAAAATTCTGTTACCTTTCATATTTTGACATCTGAAAACTTATCCCAAAGTTTGAGCAAAATCCATTATCCGGAGGTCTGATACTCTCCTAGTAAGTATGAATGAAATATAATGTAAGAGTGGGCTATGAGTGTTTTCATTAGATAGATATTAAGATAATTAGTTTGTTAAGATTTGTAATTAAGATTTGTAATTTTTTTTTTGTAATTACCATATGAATGAGCCAGTCACGGCGTATTTAGTTTTAAGCTTTTTCAAATACAATGCAAAACACCAACAATTTAAAATCATTTACTTTAGTTTAAATACAAACAGTAAGCAGATGCCGTAAGAAAATAATTAAGGAATAAGAAGGAATGAGCATCAATCTTGAGATGCTCATTCCTTCTGCCGTTCACCTGCAAGTCGGTCGACATGCGATGTATATAATAACTGCACAGCATAGTGTACAAGGCGAAGCCATTTATATATTTATCTCTTTTGCATTTTTTCTTGGCATGTAAAGGAGTGATAATATTGTGTGGGTGCATAAAGCGTAGATGCTTTATAATAATTTATACATTCTCAGCTGTAACGATAAATATATCGTTTCTTTTTTTTGTGTGCTTTGTTCGCGTGTGTGCTGGTGACCACGTGGGCGACGTTTAGCTTTTACGTTTCGATTTTAGCTTCCACTTAAGCTGAATTTTCCTTTAGCTTTGGTTATCTCATTTAGTGTTTTAGAATTACCTTTTTTGCTATTCATCTTTTTGGGTGTGTTTTTCTGTTCGCCGCACTGCAAAAATTGAAATGTTAGCGGAATCGCGTCCGATAACGCGACTAGTGCCCTTGTAAAATCATAGTTGTGTAATACCTGAATAAATTCTGTAATTTTATGATACACATATCCCTTATTTTTTTGACAAATGGACTCATTAACCTAGTGCAACCACCTGATCCCCACGGCCGTTACATTGCCAACGTGGTGCCGGCAAAAATTTTAGTAAAAATTTTTTGCGAAACACTCGGGATCGAAGTGATTTTTTTTTGTGGTGTTAGTGCGAATTGTTAAGAAAAAAAATAAACTGTAAAAAAAAAATAAACTGTGAAAAAAAATATAGAACTGTGCCAGTGCAACAATTTTTTTCCTCCCTCTTTGCTTTGCATGCGTAAGCTTCGCCACGTGGTCACCATCTTTTCAACGCACACACGAAGTGGGCTGAAAGAAGACGCTCAGGCGGCCATTTTTGTTCTTGGCGTCGCTTGGTATGAGGTAACCGCGACATTTTATTTTGAAGTAAAATTTTTTTTAAGTATGTGCAATAAGCAAGAAAATAAATTTTATTTTTGCATTATTTTTTTTGTTTTTGTGCTAAACGCTTTGCCTGAAAATTTTTTTTATATATACATAGAGCATTGTTTTTTAATTTTTTTAAGCGCAAGCCTCAAGTTAAATAATTTATTTAATAATAGCGCTGCATTTAGATACACATACATACAGGTATATTTCGATACACATACATATATATCATTGTATTGTTGCTTGTATTTGTCTTTGCTTGTGTTTCTCTGCAGCTCATTTCCCTCTAGCTCCATCATGTTTTAGCACTACTCTTCTTGCAACTCCAAATTGAGCGAAACTGTTTTTCGTACATATAATATACTTGAATATCTTAAGTGTGTTGAACATTCTTTATTTCTACTTGTGCTCGCGCGGAATGTATCACTATCGTATGCTACCTTAGTGCGTGCTCATTCGTAGTCACCGCAGAGCCGTTTGCATTTATCGATGGAAGAGAACCGTCGGCACACAATAGCTTACGCATAATCTTCTTTTGCTTTAGCGTGCATCTGGCTTTACTAAAATTTAAATTTTTAGCTCTTGAGTATTACAGGCGTTTTGTATAAAATTAATTGACTATGAGACAATTTTATTAATTATAAATAAATTTTTGTTGTAACGCTAATCCAACTTAGCTCTGTTTTCTTTTACTTTTTGATAATTATAAAGTATTTAACAATTTATTTTTCTTTTATTGCAAGCCCGAGCTATTGTGCAGAAAATTCTTATTCGAACCTCCTGAGATAGGATCTCATCATAGCATTGATTATTAATAATACATTTTTTCTTGTGCGTACTCTTGTGTAGTGTAACAGCCTTTTGTTGTAAATATGATAAGCCAACAGTTAAATGCAGAGCCCCTATGAATCTCTGAGCATATATATAGGAATGAAGTTTTTAAAGCAGCTAACGAAATTGCTCAAATAGTAAACCGACTATCCGCGAAGCAGCTCTTTGAATACAGCGAGCGAGAAGAGAGCATGGCCGGAAGTATTTCCATGTTTAAAGAACGGGTTTAACAATATGAGCTTAGACGATATCTCTGCGAAAGAGCTGCCACTTGGTAAACAATAATATATGAGATGACGTATGACTCGCGGCTAGAATTCAATAACCTCCCAACAGAGCAAAGCGCGTGCAATCAATTCGCTAATTCCTTAAGTAGCTTAGAAATTTCCATCCCTCCTAGTGGTAGCAACGCAATCATTCACGCATCGACCACATCTCCTCAAGCACAATCCATACAAGAGCCGACCATATCAAGAGCAGTGAATGGGACAAATAGTACCCAATATTTAGAGCCTATGGAGCTGATGTCAACGGCAAATCAAGGAAGCGTGCCACTGCGCGTGACCACATGTAGCACTACTACATGTCCTTCTTTTAGCACAGCGAGCATACCTCTTCCTATAAGATCCATTAATACCTACCCTACGAATACTGCAACGACGTACCATGAAGAACATAATAGCGCACAAGCTCCTTATTTTTATCCATGCTCGTATCTCCCTTCTTATCCTAGTCCATGGAGTTATGTCCCTCATAATGCATCACCTCCTAGATATCTAGCAAGCGAACAGAGCTAAGCAGCGATATGTCTAGTAATGTTAGCGAAGTGTAGCAATTTGTAGGTCAAAAAGTAGTTATTGTAGCCTCGTTGATGGTAATAGACACACTATTGACCAGCCCTACGATCTTCCAAATTTTAGCTATGCGGAGTGTATCTCTGCTACAGCAAGCGAACAAGCAACCCTCCAGCATCATATCTAGTTATTTAAAATCCTTATCAAACAAACTCACGACCCATTCAGCTAATCTATTCATT
The DNA here is from genome assembly GCA_017163975.1 of Anastatus disparis. Lineage (NCBI taxonomy): Eukaryota > Metazoa > Arthropoda > Insecta > Hymenoptera > Eupelmidae > Anastatus > Anastatus disparis. The sequence continues at coordinate 4,969,190 of JAFFSR010000328.1, read as the reverse complement.
AGGCAATTTTATGTGTTTACTAAATTACCCCTTTTTATGCTATTTAATTATTCCTCATACACATTGTACTAACATTGCTAGCTATTCACACTTTTCTACTGACACATAATCAAGTGCTAAATTTTATTTTTATGCGTTACTATTACGCAATTAAGAGTAAAATCTACAAATAGAATATTCTTTTGTGTATTGGGGAAATTGTTGCAAAATATCAATTATAAAATAATGGTATGCATCGATACATACCACCAGAGCGTCATCTTCCAGTAAGTAATCAGTTTTTCATTTTATTCAATAATTTTCAACATAAAATTGTAATAATTTTCTTAAAGTATGAGTGAAATATGATATAAGAGCGGGTTATTAATGTTTTTGATAGCATAGATTTAAGATTTTTGTTTATTGTAAAATTATTTTGGGGTGAGCTGGTCACGGTGTAAAAAGTTTAGCTCCCACCATACGGCTCGTTACATATACAACCTAATTAAATTATTTTTATTCAAGAATATTAATCACTGAAGAAGCAGAATGATCAAAATTTGGTGAATAATTGTCATACTAAACACCGATGTAGATAACACCAGTTATTATAGGTTAAGTCCCCTTTTTTCTAGTTTAGCTTTTTACTTTTTGCGTCCCTTTTACGAAAGTATTTGGTTCCACCGTATACTTCCGTTTGGTGAGGAGAATTGTAACATGGCGAATTGACCATGTTACTTGAACCTTGCTTTTATAATAACACACTATATGCGGCAGAAGGAAAATGTTAAATTGGCTCACGGTTGAGAGAGAGACAACGCCAGTCAACCTAAAGCCAACCCCAAGCCACTAGCTACGCGCGCGTGCACAGTACAGTAAGCTTAACCAACGTGTCTAGTCTACGTATAGCATGACTCTAGCAGTCAAGTAGACGGAAAAGGCAAGAGTATAAGGTGGCGTGCATAGCGTGCTGCGTGAGGAAGGAAGAGCGGATGCTCATTCCTTCTGCCGTTCACCTGCAAGTCGGTCGACGTACGACGTACATAATAACTGCACAGTATAGTGTACAAGGCGAAACCTTTTATATATTTATTATGGTGTGTAAAGGAGTGATAATATTGCGTGCGTGCATGAAGCGTAGATGCTTTATAATAATTTATACATTCTTGACTGTAACGATAAATATATTGTTTCTTTTTTTGTGTACTTTGTTCGCGTGTGTGCTGGTTACCACGTGCGCAACGTTCAGCTTTTACGTTTCGACTGTAGATTCTACTCAAGATGAATTTCCATTTAGCTTCGGTTATCTAATTAAGTATTTTAAAATTACTTTTTTTGCTATTCATCTATTTGGGTGTGTCTCTCTGTTCGCCGCACTGCGAAAATTGAAGTGTTCATGGATTCGCTTTCGATAACGCGACTGGTGTCCTTGTAAAATCATAGTTGTGTAATACCTTAATGAATTGTGTAATTTTGTGTTACATATATCCCTTATTTTTTTACACATTAACTCATTAACCTAGTGCGGTCAGCTGATCCCCACGGCCGTTGCACTCTACACTTTTAAGTAATCGATAAACACATATTAAAAACTGTTTCAGTTTATTATTTAAATCTTTTACAACAGACATTCACAATATAAATATTCCAAATTAAAATAATTTCAAATAATTATTACATCCAAATTAACATCAGTACAAAAAAATTGTTTTTTTTAAGTTTTTGACATATTCATACGCAAATAAATTACAATTTTACTGGTCTTTTTGTGGATTTATATAAGATCTTGTATTCTCCACACATTAAGTATTAGGATTTAAAATGGACAGTTGATTGGGACATTATGAAAACTTAAGTAATATTTTATAACTTGTTTAACTTTATATGTTAATAATTGTATATCTAGAATAATAATTTGAAAAAATGTCATGATCCATTTATTCTCAATCCTAATACACAGAAAAAATGAATTTCAACAGTATTTACCTTAAAACACACAACATCTAACATTCATATTAGAAATAAATCTGTATTTTTCATGTTTCCATTATATATTCTTCTAACTCAACATTATCCAAGCCAACCATTTCATTTTAAAAGACGAAATTTTGAAAACCAATATTTTTAAGTTCTGCAGCAAACTTAACAATTCAATCGAGAAACTGTACTTGTTGATATAGAATATAAAATGTAAACTTAGATTAATATATAATTTTATTAAAAAACATTTTTTATTGGTGATAAAATAAGTTTATTTAAAAAAATATTTATATAATTTTTTTCTGTTCGCTTTTATTAAAGTTTATATAAGTCACTTTAAAACCTGCAGATCCAATCGAGTTTTAAATTATACACAATTTATCATTTAATCATACAAATAATTTTTATATATATATATATATATATATATACATGCCCACCACCCCTAACTTATTTGCTATTCAACCTCTCATGTCCCTTAATATTATTCCACCAGATAATATGTCCATAACACCACTATTTATAATGCCACGCGTCCCATTTTGGAATTCATACCACCTCTTCTGTCACTTCGAATTACTCCTCCATCTCTAATTCCCAGCACATCCCACGAACCCTCATTCGTAATCCTTCCTCTAATGTCTCTCAAGATATCCCCTCCAGCCTCTCAACCCATCCCTGCCCCTCCTACCTATAAAGCTTTACCAACCCGCTCTGTGTGTTCACCCAGCCGACTGTGATTAGCCACCCAGGGAAACTGAAGCATCCTGACCTCAATGCTGGAATTGTGTTAATTCCAACCACAGCTGGATCACATGCCTGGCATCTAAGAAAACATTCTGCCACGGCTGTGACCACCTGGGCGTAACTAAACCAGTATGCTTAAATCATCATATAGATTATGCTAATGAACACTGTTAAGGCTGTCCAATTAATAATAAAATAATAGTATTACTTATTTTAAACCTTACCCGTAGTGCTAACGACTCCTCGAAAAATTTAAATCATTAATTATAATATCTATATATTATTAAACACATGTATTTAGAGTCTTATGAATAGTTATGTTACTAACCATGCTAGCATTCTCAAAATCTTTATTTCAGTCAAAAATATAGCTAAATAAATTAATATGATCAATTCCTCATTGCTTCACACTTGTTTAAAATAAGTTAAATAATTTGAGAATCTGTCGTATTTTATTTCATTCAATTTCACTTGAATATATATAGAGGTTTTATTTTATCATTAAGAATTATTCTTTGATATAGGAAAAATTGCTGCAAAATACTTAATGGTGGAATAGTACCACCAGAGCATCATCTTTCAGTAAGTAACCAGTTTTTTTTTTCATTTGAATAGAGAATTTTCAGAATAAAAGCGTAATTTAATGAGATTTTTTAAATAGTACTAGGGGTCAAGCGTGCCAACCCCCATCTTGCTTTTATAACTTTAAAAAAATATCCAAGAATTTGCAATTTTTTTAATAACTTTTATTTTAAATACTAAATGATTTTAATTATTCAAAAGTTTTCTTCGGGTAAATCTTCAATGATCTTTTAATAAATCTAATCATCCTCACAAATTAAAAAAAAATGTATTTACAGAAATCATATTTATTATTTTTATACGTAGATTATTAAATAAAAAGAATACCTACGTTGACTGTAACATAATGAGTTAAAAAATAGTTCGATTAGTCTATAGATCTATTAATAAAACATTTTTTTTTTGTTTTTTTATCGATGTTTTGATGTTTTTTATTAAAAATTTTTTTTTCATTGACGTTTCAATGTAAACAGAATTAAATTTGTTTGTCTCTTGATAAAAATATTAATATTATTTGTTTCTATAACAAAATTAATAATACATGTAAATTATGTCATAAAATTTTCAAACATTAAAAACATTAGTTAAGAGGATTTAATAAAGTATATGATTTATACATAGCTGCCGACGTTGAAGTTTTCCAAATTTTTAATCTTAATTGAAAAATTTTCCGAAATTTCTTTATATTTGGCTTTCTACTAGTCAAAATGTAATGCAATAATAAAGGAATATTTAAAACAGTTTTGGGTTAAGGATAAAAAATTTGGAAAACTGTGATGTCAGTGTTTTTTTTACAAAATTAAATAAAAATAAAATCAAATTTATAAAGACTAAAGTGTTTGATTTTGATTCAACAAAATTTAAATTTAATCATTTGATTATTATACTTCAATTTAGCTTTTTCAAAGTGATATTTTTAACCCTATACTTCAAATAAAATTATAAAATTAATGATTATTTTATATGATCAAACTTCACGATGATTACACGATAATAAGCTAATTGTAAAGAAGATATAATTACCTATTTTTCATCTATTATTAATCTTAAACTTATATGTTACAATATATCGTTATATACAAAATTTAAAATTAGCTATTACCAAGATCACTAAAAGCTTAAATCCAGCTTAATGCAGCTAATTTTCAGCTATTGCAAGGCTTAAATTTAGCTTAATTTAGCTATTTTCAAGCTTATTACAAGCTTAAATGCGGCTCAATTCAAAGCTGTAATGTAGTTCCAAAAATAAGGGGCATATTTCTGACGACGACAGCGACGACAGCGGCGATATACTTTTAATAGCACAGAGAGAATATAATATAAATAGATCTAAAATGCAGCTAAAATTCAGCTAAAATCAGACCAAAATTTACCTAAAATTGCTTAAAATTAATATAAATTTATGCTAACTATTAGCTGAATTTAAGCTAATTTCAATCTAAACTTTGTATAAATTTAGCTAATTTTAATATTCAACTTAGCTAACTTTTGATTTAATGCAGCTAACTTTTACATAATTTTATCTGACTTTAGCTAACTTTAAGCTTACTTTCAGCAAACTTTTGGTTAACTTTTAGCTAACTTTTAGCTAACTTTTAGCTAAATTTCAGCTAGATTATAGCTAAATTTTTGCTAGCTAGGAACACATCCAATTCTTATACACGGTGACAGCGACAGCGGCGGCGAAATCTTTTTATAATATAGAGAGATAATTAGTTTGTATAATTAGTTGTAATAAAAGTATATAAAAAATAAGACATTTGAAGCGTGTAGCTGCAAAGGTGGCTATCACCATTTTTTCCGAATTCATTTTTATTGCATTTTCGTATACAGAACATTAAAATTTATCATGAGAAAATCATATGGGACCAAAATATAGGTATAGTCTTTTTTTATGAAATGAAAAAAATATGGTGTATTGCAAAATACACTGACTTTTAAGTATAAGTACAGCAGAAAATGTTATTTCTTGAAAAAAATTTTTTTGGAGAAAACTACTTTTGCAGCTATACGCTTCATTTCAAAGCTTAAAGTTAGCTGAATTTAACTGAATATATCTTAAAATATGTGATCAATTTTATAAAAATAGAAAATTGACTAATTTTAATACAACTTATGTAGTATAATTTTGCAAATTATTTTGAAATAATTTCAAGTTTAGAACTAAAGAAATTTTATTTAAAAATCACATTTTTCATAATTTTTAATAACATTTGAACTTTTTAAAAGGGATCGACCTCCTTTACCACTCTGAAATTTGTTAGCTATATTTATGCGTATGTAATTCTTCTTCGATGAATATTTTGGACATGGAATCATGGTTCGAAACCTTGTATTTTAATGTTTTAAATGACTTCAGCTCAACGAAAGACTACATTAGCACTTTTTTTTTTTTTTTTTTTTTTTTTTTTTTTTTTTTTTATTATATCTACGGGCATTACTGCCCTTTTTAACACATAGAAATTCATTTTTAAAACAACATAATTTGACGTATTATTTAACGTGGTGTCAGCCCACGGCAGAGACAGCGAAAAAGCGACCAGACGGGGAATCGATCCCGCGCCAACGGGAATACGAGTCACGCGCCTTAGCCACTACTCCACTGAACTCTACTTTTAAATAGATTTTTTCTCAAAATTTAAAATATTTTGAAGGAAAAAGTTTTTTACTTATAAATTACTAGAACGCAACCCAACTGAGTAATTTAAGCCTAAAATTAGTCAAAAATGTCAAAAATATGGTTTTAGCCTAACTTTGAAGCTTTTTAGCTCTGAAAATACGTACTACAGAAATTTAAAAAAAATTCTGGCTGTCTCATAGTATGAAAAAGAACTATTTACCAACATTTAGCTAAGAAAAATTTTTTGTCCTACGATTTGAAAGAGAATGGGCGACATATATATATATATATATATATATATATATATATATATATATATATATATATATATATATATATATATATATATATATATATATAGGGGAGTTCCCCCTGCTCCTCTTCTCGCCAAACCCCCCATTGTCAATATCAATTATCAAATCAATATCAATTTCCAAGAGAACGTTCTTAAATTAGATAACAATTAAGTAAATTAGCTAACAATTAACTACCTTTCAGCTATCTCTCAGCTAACTTTCAGCTGAATTTTATCTGAATTTTAGCCGACTTTTAGCTAACTTTTAGCTAAATTTTATCTGAATTTCAGCTATCTCTCAGCTAACTTTCAGCTGAATTTCAGCTAACTTTTAGCTAACTTTCAGCTAACTGAGGGCACATAAAATTCTTATACACGGCGGCGGCGGCGGCGGCGGCGTAGGCGATATATCTTTATTATATAGATATATATATATATATATATATATATATATATATATATATATATATACATATATTTATAATAAAGATATATCACCACCGCCAACGCCAATGGCGCTGTCTTGTGTAAGAATTGAATGTGTCCCCAGTTAGCTAGAATTTAGCTGAAATTTAGCTAAAAATTAACTGAATTCTAGCTATAAGTTAGCTAAATACTAGTTAAATGCTAGCTAAATTTCAGCTAAAAGTTAGCTAAAAGTCAGCTAAAAGTTAGCTGAAGTCAGATAAAATTACACAAAAGTTAGCTACATTGAATGAAAAGTTGGCTAAATTGATTATAAAAGTTAGCTATATTTATTAACATTTTAGATGGAAATCAGCTGAAAGTTAGCTAAATTTATATCAATTTCAAGCAATTTCAGGTACATTCTAGTTTAATTTTGGTTGCATTTCAGCTTAATTTTAGATTTATTTATATTATATTCTCTTTATACTTAAAAAAATATCGCTGCTGTCGCCGTCAGAAATATGCCCCTTATTTTTGGACCCTAATTACAGCGTTGAATTTATCTTAATCCAAGCTTGTAATTAGTTTGCAGATAGCTGAATTCAGCTGAATTCAAACTTTGCGACAGTCGAAAATCAGTTGAACGTAGCTGAATTGAAGCCTGTAGTGAGCTTGGTAATAACTAATTTTAAGTTTTGTATATAACGATATACCATAACATATAAGTATAAGATTAGTAATAGATGAAATATAGGTAATAATATCTATTGTATAATTAGTATATCATCCTGTAGTCATCGTGAATTTTGTTCATATAAAATAATAATTGATTTTATGATTTTTTTTAAAGGGTTGAAAATATCATTTTAAAAAAGGCTAAATTGAAGCTTAATGATTAAATAAATAAATTTAAATTTTGTTTAATAAAAATCGAAATCAAACACTTAAATATAGTCTTTATGAATTTATTTTTATTTTTATTTAATTTTGTGAAATAATATTTTGAAATTCTTATAAATTTTTTATCACATATTTTACACGAAAATTTATTCTTATTAATGATTAATGGTTTTCGATGTTTGAAAATTTTATGACATAATTCACATGTTTTATTGATTTTGTTATGGAAACGATTAATATGTTTATTTAGAGACAAAAAAATTTAATATCGTTTAATAATAGTATATTATTCACCGAGGGTGAAAAGTTGACCATTAAATGCTCCCGTAAAGATTGCCCCACGAGCGCAGCGAGGGGGGTGAAATCGCGAGCAATCGATGGTCAACCTCTCTGCCAAGGTGAATATACGATTTTTTCTTATCTCCGGCGCAAAGTACGTCCAACTTACCCGTTGTAATAATTCGTTTTTGATGATAAATCATTGAAATAAAAATATCGCGATGAATCACCTGCTGCTTTCAACCGAGTATGCTCTATCCTTCTCTGCCCCTCTCCTACTGATGATAAATCATTAAAATAAATCATCAATATTTCACTCACATTTTATAATTTACACACTTTATAATTCATACACTTTATAACACACTGCAATTAATAATTCACAAAATAGAACAAGGCAGACTTTAATAATAAAATATTTAAAATTACTATAAGAAAGATAAAGAAAAAGATACTTAATGCTTGCAGTAACCGGCAAATAAAGAAAGCTAGACATAGCCCCCTCTATTCGTGGCTACCTTTATTGTACACATAAGAGAAAGAAAGAGAGAGGGAGAGCTTAAAGCCGGCGGACAGAGAAAGATAGACGCAACCCTCTCTATTCTTTATGAAAAAGAAAGAGAAAGGGAGAGAGGCAATGCTTAAAGCCGGTGGACAGAGAAGGATAGACGTAACCCTCTCTATTCTTAACTGCCGTGAAAAACAGAGCGTCAAAAGGATTGCGCATCCCTAGTGCGCCGAGCCGCCGTGGATAATGCTTTGTTTCTCTCTAGCGAAGTAGACGTCTTTTGACGTACTTTTCACCAAGGGATGAGAAAAAAAACATTAAAACATCGATAGAAAAAAAGAAAAAAAAACATCTTACGATTGATAGAACTATAGACTGATAGAATTATTTTTCAATTTATTATTTTACAGTCAACATAGATATTTCTTTTATTCAATAATCTACGTGTAAAAATCATAATTATTTTTTCTACAAATACATTTGTAGAGATTTGTGTGGATAATTAGTTTTATTAATAGTACATCACCCTACTAGTGAGCAAAATAGGTCATTCCCTCACGAGTCGTTTTGCTACTTGAGCGTAGCGAGAGTAACAAAAAAGACGAGTGGATGACCTATTTTGTCAAGAGTGGGGTATAGAATTTTTCCCAATGAGGTGAGCAGAATCTGATTTTGGTGCCTGTTTTGAGTGAGCAAAATACCACATTTCCTCACCAAGTGGGGGAATGTAATATTTTAAGTTTTGCATGAGCAAAATATTACATTTCCCACTTGGTGAGGAAATGTGGTATTTTGCTCACTCATAACAGGCACCGAAAATCGGTTTTTGTTCATCGCGTTGGGAAAAAGATTTTTGAACACTTATCTGGAAAAAACGTTTGGATAATTAAAATCATATATTATTTTAAATAAAACGTACTAAAAAAAGTGCTAATTCTTGAAAAATTTTTAATGTTATACAGTGCATCCCATAATTATAAAAGCACCTAAGATTTGGATAAAACTTTTATCGGAATGTCAAAAAGAATTGCGATATCGTTTTATAAACTATGGAATATTTTTAAAAATCACTTCTAAAAGAAAAAAAATATTGTCTGAAGGCTTATTAGAAAACTAAAAACTTTTTATTTTGTTATAATTACAAAATTAATACAATGTTACATTTTTCATCCGTTTCATAACTATAAAACCATTTTGGGAAAACGGCGCAATTATATTTGTTAAACATAAAATTAATACCTTGATATGATATAATATTTTTGTTAATAATTTTAGTATTTAAATTTATTTTGTTAATATTCAATTAGTCTCCACGGTTATGTATAACCAGGAAAATTCTATTGGACATACTGTCAATTCAATTTCTTATAATTTCTTTTTCGATTTCACTCCAAGCTTCTAAAATTGCCCCTTTTAATTCATTAATTGTATTGTACTGCTTATTTTCAGCATACTTTTTACGTATAGGAATAGCCCATAAATTTTCCATCGGATTTAAGTCTGGAGAGCAAGCTGGCCATAGTAAAACTAAAATGTCATTATTAATAAGCCACTGTTTTGTAGCTTTACTTGCATGAATTGATGCATTATCTTGTTGAAAAATTAAATTTTCTGTTTCGTTTTGATCTAAATAAGGTAGTAATCGATTTTGCAGTACATCAATGTATTCTGTTGCATTCACTTTACAAGATAGAAAAGCTAAACGTAGAAGCTCATTTTTACAAAAAGCTCCCCATACCATTAAGCTTCTGTCTCCAAAATTTCTGCGTGAAAAATACTGAGGTTGCTTTCTCAAATCTCTCCAATAAGAGTGAAGGCCATCAGGGCCGTCTAAATTAAATTTGTTTTCACCTGATTAAATAACCTCGAAATATAATTAAGTAAATTAAACTTCAATTCATAATTCACAATATTGTTACGATATTAGTACAATACTTACTTATTTACTTACTTTATTCCAATCAGTGTTTATGTTAAATCTTGCAAATTCAAGCCAAGCCTCTTCATGCCGTTGCAATAGCTTTGGAGCTTTTTTCAACTTTTGTCTTACGAGATGTTCTGACTTTTCAATTACTCTATGAATCGTACTGCGTGAAATTTCCAATTGCAATTCTTCTTTAATTTTTCGTAAGCTTTTTGTAGAGTTACTCGCTGTTTTTATTATTTGTCACTCAATCCGTGCAGTTACCTTTTTCTTTGTTCCCCCTTGTTTATTTTTACCATGAAAAGCAGTATTTTTATGAAAATTTAAAATAACATTGTGCGATCTTTTAAGTTTTCGAGCGATTTCTCGAATACTTATATTACTTTCACGGTACGCCAAGATTTTTCCTTTTTCTTGTTCAGATGAGCATTTACCTCGAGGTATTATAATAAATTTCTTTTAAATATAATAATAAAATATGTAAATGCGATAATAAAAATATTCAACAATGAAAATTGAATTTTAAACCGTTGACCGTTAAAACACATTTTGTGACAGTCAAAAATTCCATTCTAGCCGATAGTGGTAGCGTCAGAACAGGAAATTCAAAAATTTCCCAAATAAAAATATTTAAAAAAATACTTTTCATGATTTTATAATTGATAATAAATTCAAAAAAAGAAAGTTACTATAACAGAATTAATTTATTACACTTATTTATAATTTATAAATATTGCATAATTTTTAAATTATTTAAAAAATTATAAATAAGAGCAATAAATTTATTTTGTTACAGTAACTTTCTTTCTTTAAATTTATTATTAATCATAAAATCATAAAAAGTATTTTTTTAAATATTTTTATTTTGGAAATTTTTGAATTTCCCGCTTTGACGCTACCATTATCGGCATCGCTGATTCTATGATAAAATTTTCCAACTGGTTTTATAGTTATAGAACAAAATAAAAAGTGTTATTTATGTTGATTTTGTAATTTTCACAGTAAAGGAAGTTTTAAATAAATATTCAAATGATATTTTTTCTCTTTTCAGATTAGTTTTAAAAATATTCCATAGTTTTTAAAACGATATCGCAATTCTTTTTGACATTCCGATAAAAGTTTCATCCAAATCTTAGTTGATTTTATAGTTATAGAACGCACTGTAAAAGTGATATGAGGGTTGGCGTGCTTGCCCGCATATACAGTACCGCTCAAAAGTTTGATAACACTTTGTAAACAAAATAGTTTGGAAAAAATAACCATATCTTGGAAAAATAGTGTCATAGAAAAATTCTAAAAAAACGATTCTAAAATACTCTGAAAGAGCTTTAATTTGCATTTTTAAAAATTTCCTACAATGATTTTTCATCAAGTTTTAAACCTTAAAAGATAGGCATTTTTGGTGATTTTTCAGAAAATTGACCATTTTTCTGCAAAAAACACCAAAAATGCCCAACTTTAAAACTTCATAACTTGACGAAAAATCATTGTAGAAAATTAAAAAAAAAATGCAAATTAAATCTCTTTCAGAGTACTTTAAAATCGTTTTTTTAGAATTTTTCTACGACACTTTTTTTCCAAGATATGATAATTTTTTCCAAACTATTTTTTTTTAACATAGTGTTATCGAATTTTAGAGCGGTACTGTATATATATATATATATATATATATATATATATATATATATATATATATATATATATATATATATATATATATATATATATATATATATATATATATATATATATATATATATATATATAAATACTCTAAAATACTCGAAAGTAAGAAAACTGATGCGCTCCAAAAATTTTACCAATCAAATACAATTGATTTTTTTATGATAACTTCTCTAATTTCTATGCTATCTAATAACTATGAAATAAATTTTATAGCACTAGGTGTCCTTAATTTGTTTATATTTTACGTTTTTGCGGGTCGTATGTAGCAATTGATGGTATGTCGTAAACGACAATTCTGCACGCGGTGATTGGAAAAATGTGTGTTATAGTATTGTACATTTCGACTTTTTCGTGTCTATATTTACGTCTATCCTCTTCTATTCACTCCTTGTAAGCATCAACTCTCTCTCTTACTTTTTCTCTACAACTCTCTGTTTATTTCATTGTTTACTCGCTGTCTATTATTTCTTTTATTATTTTTTTTGCAACCATACCACTATTATACCTTTTTAAGTTTCACCTTTTTTATGTAATTTCTTTTTGTAATTTTATATACATTATATAAAGATATATGTATCTTTTTCTCTCTCTCTCTCTCTCTCTCTCTCTCTCTCTCTCTCTCTCTCTTTGGTGCGGACTCAGTGAAGTGCATTTGTGGTGTATTGCTTTTTGTGTTAGTGAGTGGTGGCGTTACTTGTTGAGTGCATTGCATTGTGCATTTTTTCTCCTGCTTGCTATCTCTTTTGTGGCGCCAAATACTTCCATCTCTTTTCCACACATTGTCGGCGTGTTATCTTTGTCTATCTTTCTCTCACACATGCTTTGGTGCTGCCATCGCACCTTGTCTAATTTGCTTCTATTCGCCTCTGAGCGTCGTTAGCTGTTATACTGCTCTCCGTTTAGTACCTTTGCCGCCATCTCTTGTTTGCTCAACGTACTGTACTATATATACTTTCATCTCTCTGTCTTATCTACATTTATATCACTGTGTAATCCAGTATTAAGGTTTTTCTCCACTGCTTTTTCACTTTTCTGCTGCTTATACATTATTAACGCTTGTTCTTTGTAAAATCCACTATTAAGGTTGGTTTCCACTTTACTCTTTTTCCTTTTACTCTAATCTTAATACTTTTCTCTTGTGATTGCTCAACTAAAGTAAAGGTTGTTCTCCACTTGCTTCTGCACTACAGTTCACAATGCCTAATCAGTGTTTTCTTTGTAGCAGAGCTTTCACTCACACATCCAAACCTCAAGTCTGTGCGCGATGTAAAAATTCTTTCCACAGTACATGTGATAAGCTTAATAATGTCCGTTACCTTGATCAAACTGTGAAGGTGTGTAATGGTTGTATTGCTGCTTCTAATCTAGATTGCTCGCGCACTCGCTCCAGTTCCGTAGGCTCTGTTTCTGGACTCTCTTTTTCGATACTCTCATACCCTCATTCTTCCACCGAATTCCATCAATGCTCATTCACTGTTTCATCCTCGCGACTATGGAATGAACTTCCATCGTCGCTGAGGACTTCATCTTCACTTTCATCTTTCAAGTCGACCTCACATGCACACTTCCACTCCCAAGAGTTTGGACCTCCGCTTCCAAAAAAGTAAAGATTTTCTTTACTTTTTTTGTTTTTATTTTTCGGTTTTTATTTTATTTGTATTTTTATTTTTTTTTAGTTTATTTTTATTTATATTTTATTTTTATTTTTATTTTTATTGGCTATTATTGTTATTATCTATTGTAAACTCTATTTTTGTTGTACAACATACTGTACATTAATAAATTTATCTAATCTAATCTAATCTAATCTCTCTCTCTTGTTGTTTACAGACCACCTCATGCTCCACTTTTGGCACACAGTAACTTTATTCCTGACTTAACGACCTACCTTCACAATTGTAGCACAAAGGTTCTGATGGATGATTTTAATGCTGATCAGTTGAGTAATTTGGATAATGCTTTATTCCTTAAATCCTTAATCTTGGATGATTCCTTATATTCTGTTCCCTACGGCTCTATGCATCATACAGCTTCCTCTGATATTTGACTCAATCTATGTGTAGTTGATGCCAATGCCATTCTGACTGATTACTGGAAGACTGACGTGCCTTTCATAGATGTGAAGTCTTCCCTCTCGAGGCCTATTCTGAATGACTTTACATTTCGAGATTTCAAATCAGTTGATCAACCTGCTTTATTGTCCTACCTTCGTTCTATTGAGTGTCCTTTGTGTAATGGCTCGTTCCCTTTGGAGGATCGCCTTGACTGCCTTTATTTTCATCTTAATGAAGCTTCTTCTCGTTTTGTACCAGTCCAAGGGGTTCGACAGGGGAAAGGACGTCACCCTTGAATTACTCCTGATCTCAATCGGCTTATTCTTGAAAGAGACAGGCTCTACAGACGTTTCAGACGTACTAGACTTTGCACTGACTTACAGGATTATAGAACTGCATGTGACTTTGCTTATGAACAGGTTGAGACTGCTAAACTGATGTACGTCCATGACAGACTATCACGACTATATGACTTGAGACAAATCTGGAAGGAGCTCAGGAACCATGGCATTTGTTCTGGACGTACTAGTTCTTCCTACTGTTTCTCTCCTGATGAACTTAACGACCACTTTAGTAATGTTGCTATTAATTTTAATGTGCCTCTAGTTGAGGATTTCCTGTGTGACTGAACTGTTGATAACAGTTCTAGACCGTTATTTCATTTTAGGGAGGTCTCAGTTGGCGATGTCTTTTCTGCGTTCTCTTATTCTTCTTTACGAGCAGTGGGCTTTGATGGTATACCGCAATCGTTTATTTTAGCTTATTTTCCGGCTGTTGGCCTAATCTTGACAGATTTATTTAATAAATCTCTTAAGTCTTCTGTCTTCCCCACTGTTTAGAAGAAATCACTGGTTTCAGCTATTAATAAGATTCCTTCTCCTTCGTCAGTAAATGACATGCGACCCATCTCTCTTTTGTCCTTCATTTCTAAGATTCTTAAGTGCCTTGTTTATCAGCAATTCTATGACAACCTTAAGACTCGACAGTTACTTGACCCTTTACAGACTGGTTTTAGGACATCACACAGTACGCAGACTGCAATTTTGAAACTGACTGATGATATTCGACAGGCTATGGATCGACGGCTTGTCACCTTGCTCTTGTTGTTTGATTTCAGCAAAGCCTTTGACACTGTTTGTTACGTTACTCTCCTTAGGAAACAGCTCAATATTGGGTGTTCCTTGGGGGTGGTCAGATGGTTTGCGTCTCTGATAGGAATCAGGCTGTCTTAGTTTGTGGAGATTCTAGATCTAAGTTCCGTTACCTTAACACAGGAGTTCCACAAGGGTCTGTTCTTGGCCCTTTTCTATTTTCTGTATACATTTATGATGTTGCTAAGGATTTGGATCCCAGTGATTTTTATATTATTTATGCTGTTGACGTACAGATCTATGTTTACTTTCCTCTGGCAGAGATTTCTCATTTTTCTTCATTGATGGGTGGTCAGGCGGATGAGATCTCTAATTGGGCTGAAGTAAATCATTTGCGTCCTAATGTATCTAAAACCAAGGCCATTATAATTGGTTCCTATTTTTATATTAATAAGCTTTCAAGTATCCCTTCAACGGGTGTGCAATTTAAGGGTACCCTTATTCCTTTTGAATCTAGTGTGCGGAATTCGGGTGTTTGTATTGATTCTAAATTGAACTGAAAGAAACATGTCTCCTACATCTACAGGAAAGCAAGCTTCGTTCTTTATCGTTTAAACTACTTTCGTCTGAGTACCAACTCTCAGTTACGTAAACATCTTGTTCAGGCTCTTATTTTTCCTCTTATCAACTATTGCTGTTTGATATACAGTAATCTTTCTGGGAAACTTAATCTCAAGCTTCAGCGTGTCCTTAACTCTGGTGTGCGTTATGTCTGTGGTGTGAGAAAGTCTGAGCATATTACTCTGAATAGGCTCTCTCTCGGTTGGCTTTCCACTTCTTCTAGAAGAAATTATTTTACTGTATCTTTATTATATTCTGTTTTTCACTCTAAATCTTTTTCTTATCTTCTTGATAAGTATATTTGGAACCTGACGTTGCGACCTCAGAGGGGTAAAGTGAAGCCACTGGTCATCCCATATTCTTCAACTGAATTTTACTATAAATCATTCATCGTCTCATCTCCTCGTCTCAGGAATTACCTTCTCTCTATCATTAGATCCTCTGCCTATCCTACTTCCTTTAAATCCTCCTCATTCAGCTTCTTCCTTTCCTCTGAAAGTGGACTAACTACTCTTTTGAGGCCTCATCTTTAAGAAGTTTATTTTTCACTTTAAATTTTTCTCTTATATTTTTCACTTTTATAATTATTATTGCTTAAATTTAATGTTATTTCTTTATTTTATATGTACAATATAATGTATAATAAAAATTATTATCAAAACAAAATCAAGTCTCTCTTTCTTTTATATGTATTATATAAGTGTATGAAAAAAATCTATTCGTAGAATAAAATTAAATTGGTTGGTAAAAAAATGAAATTTCATTTGATTTATTTTTATGAATTATGAGTGTAGTGAATTTTGATAAAAAGGATTTATTGATAGTTTATTTTAATGAATTATAATCAGTAGGAGAAGCACAGAGAGAAAAAGAGAGAAGAATACTATTCTCCGCTTTAAAGCTGACTTGTATATCGCTAATGCTATATTTAGATTTTAATTTTACTATAAAAGTTTTAATTAATATAATTGCTATCGTAATCGATATCATCGGGATTTTAATTTTTTTTCCAAATCTCTTTTATGAGGATTCCAACAAGTTATATATAGGCTCTACACGCTTGGATCAGCCCTCACCTCCCGTAAGTATTAAAAAGAATAAGAAATAACGACAATGAAAAAAAAGTAACTATTGACGAATAGAAGTGTACGCGTATTTCTCTCGTTGTTTTGTGGTGCATAAATAGAATTCTTTAGAAGTTTGTTGATTGAAATATTTCAAATAAAAAAAAATAGTTACATGAGATTATAGATTTTCCAAAGTAGAAGGGAGAGTGTGCATGATAAGAAAATTTGCTGACCGGCATCACAGACAGTTAATTCTCTTTCTCACCCTTTTTTTCTCTAAAGCAAAGAAAATACATATGAATTACGTATGTAAGTACATATAAATACAATTCTTTTTCTCGATCATGTGATATCACTAGCAACATATAAATTTTAGAATTTGTGACGAGGATAGCGAGTTATAGGTATACTGTATGTCAGTATACATCTGTCTCTCTCCTCGTTGTCAGTCGCATAGCATGCTAGTAAGCTTTTATGCTTACTTTTGATGGTTTGGTATTTGAACGCGCGTGCAAGACATGATGAGTAGAATGGGGAAGTAAAGCAAGAGAGCAAAAGCGTTATTCGAGAGAGAACGAGTCACCAGAGTGTTGCATTGAGTTGTAGAGTTTTTTTTCTCTTCGAGGTGATTTTTTTGGAGAAAGATGATTCTATTTTCATCAAAAGGAGAAGATTGATATTAATATTAAGCCAAATAAAAATAATCTTTTCATAGCTTGCGTAGAGAGATTCTTGCGTGTGCTATATAGGTTAGGCACACTACATATATATATATATATATATATATATATATATATATATATATATATATGGGACGTTTCACGTCAACTCGGATTAATTAATAAAGAAAGTAAAATCTAGGAAATTGCGAGACAGGAAATCGACATTCAGGCTCAACAGGGTTAGCCGCAAAGTCATAGGAATATGACCAATGAGGGGTATCTGTTGCATAGCAAGATATTAAAAGCATTGTAACAGATACAACACTAAATAGGAGATCTATCTGATAGAGTTCGCAATCTATCAGATTTGAGGGAGTCATGCTTTTCAAATCAAACAAGTGTGATTCCAACTGAAAATAGATTACCGTTTAGTACAAGAATAGATGGTGGTCGATTGGGTTGCGGCAAAAAGACTCAACATAGTAACGTTAAATCAGGTCAACAACGACCTGATGATAGACAGGTCAATTTTAATCAAGTAACGGCTAGCACGAGAATTAACGCAGTGATAGGTGGTGCAACTGGTGTTGACAGCTTAAACGTCTCAAAGGCATCTCGTTTCCCATCATTTGGCGCTGTCAGCACAACCTGGGGAAGGAGTGACTCACCGACTAAGAACTCAGTGAGTCTTGGTGATCAACCACCAGATGTGGGCAGGGTCGTACGTTAGTAGAAAGTACGATTTTCAGCTACAAAGGACCAAAGCACTCTTTTTGACACGAGTCGAGGAGTGTCGAGTCCTGGCTAATCTGTCAGAGGGTGATTTATTGTATTCACTCTCTGAACTATTGATACGTGTTGCAGCTACTTGGTATCGGAATAATCGGAACCAATAGCATAGTTAGCCCAGATTCTGTGAAGCTACAAGATGATGGTACGGTACCATCGTTTCCAACAGAGGATCTATTGGTCAAGATCTAGCAGATCAATGCGGCAGTAAAGTTGATCCATGTAACAAACAAAGGGTTAGAGTTGCAGCTGGACATTACACTCCAATATCAAGTTACACAAAACTTCCTTTTACGTTGGAAAAAATTACTAATGATATTTTTGTAGCAATTAAGCCTGAGTTAGACGCAGATTGCTATCTTGGAGTAAATTTCGTACGTGAATACAAAACTATATTTGGTTCATTTGAAAATAGAGTTTTGCTGAAAGATGCGAACATCTATATAGATTTAAAGGTCGCTGCTGTGCAATCTGAAGCTGGAGAAAAGGCTTCACCTGAATTCGCAGATCTAAAACCTGAAGAAAGACTACACGGATAGATGTCTTAGCGAACTGCCAACCAAGAGGGGAGGTATACGGTCTGCTCATACTCAGCGGCGAACAGCAATACATATGTTGTCATTTTGAATTTTGATATCGGTTGGCTTTCAAAACGCCAACATTTATTTTTCTGTCTCCCGTAAACTTGTAGTGTACTGGGCCCTCACACTTTGGCATACAGCATACAAAAAGTTCTTTCAGTGTACGGTTACCAGAAATGTTAAATGAAATGATTAGTGAAGATAATGGCAAATTAGGTTGCACCAATTGAATTAAGCATCAAATAAACGTTGGGCGAGCTCAACCCATTAAACAGAAATATTATTCTACATCACAAAAGATGAAATGCATTCTCAAGTACAAGAAATGTTAAGTACTGTGTGACGACTTTGGGGTTTACGAGGTCTCACTATATATGGGTAAAAATGATGCTACTATATAATGAAAATTAGGTTACTTACATCAAATAATAAAATACTTTATTTAGTAATTAACACTATTATTGCACGCACGCTCAAGATGGACACCATCCGCGTATGGCGTACGCCGCTTGTACTAACCACGCTAAATCTAATACGGCGAAAAGCAGAGCTTATAACAAACTAATTGCGTAATAAAAGAAAAGCTTGGAAGGGAGACGCTCAATAAACACAAAAAAAAATCGGAAAAGCACAAAAGGAATTATAACTACACAGTGAAAAAAAATTTGTAATTTTAACACACATAAGTGTTAGAGATGAAATACAAATTTTTTTGTGTTAAAATTAATAAGTACACACATGTTTGTAAAATTTACAAACTCCGTGTGTTAATTCTACAAAAATTTTTGTGTTAATTTTAAAAGTACACATACATTTTTAAATTACAAAATTTTTTGTGTTGATTTTACAAACATGTTTGTAAAATTTTAACACAAAAATATTTGTACAAAATAAAAATTTTGACAAATCACACAAAATTTTTTACAGTGTATAGAACGCGCATGTGATCGCCCGACACACACGCCGCGATGTTAAATGAATTATATTCTTCTAGTCAGCACTAGAGAAATTGTTCTCACAAACAAAACGAGGCTTACCCTACTGAAAAACTGACATGAGATCTAACATGAGATTTCACGTGAGCTTTCACGATTGAAAATGAAACGAGATCTCATACAAGAAGTCACGTGAGATCTCGTGTGCAAAGAAGTTTAATTCTCCCCGATACCCGATCTC
This sequence comes from Anastatus disparis, assembly GCA_017163975.1. Taxonomy (NCBI): domain Eukaryota; kingdom Metazoa; phylum Arthropoda; class Insecta; order Hymenoptera; family Eupelmidae; genus Anastatus; species Anastatus disparis. The sequence continues at coordinate 4,949,241 of JAFFSR010000328.1, read as the reverse complement.
ACGTGATATCTCACGTGACATCTCGTGTGGAAAAAAATTTTATTTTTCCCTACACTTATAGCTGTAATCGACGTCAACGACATCAAAACTGAAATTTGGTCTATATTTAAATTTATAAATATTCTAATTTTACGATTGAATGAATCTTACGCTTATTAGACCCTCCATATATACAAAAAAACGCTGCCAAGTGCTTTGGCGGAATGCTTTCTCATAGAGTTCTTTGAGTTTCATTAATTTTTTTATATTTATTTAAATGTGATTTTAATATTAAAAATTGTCTAACATTAATATTTACTCATATTGTACTTTATAAATTTCGAACATATATGCTAGCTGTTTGCTTTTACAACATTTATAATTTATTTTAAATCATCAAGTAATACAAAAAAATTTGTTCTATTGAAAAAATGATATAATGTAGTAATAAAAAAAATGATGACAACAAAATTTCTAATCTTTATAAAATGCAATCATATTTATATATAAATACAGTTCATGTTTATGGCTCTATAAAAAAACTACTCTATGAACACCAATTTTCAATAGCTTCCCGTCTAGTTATACAAAAACATAGATGGTATACAAAATTTGAAGCAAATCCATCGAGTAATTTTCGAGATCTAACTGGTTAAATAAATAACATTTTCTTTTCAAAATTTCTTTTTCAAAATTTTAAAAATGCTCTAAAATTAAAACTACACTATGAAAATCTATTTTTGAAAATTTCCCTTCTTTTGGCAGTCGCAAATAATTTCCCTGCAATTTTCAGAACAAATCTATCGAGTACTTTACGTAGAATAAAAAAAAATAAGAAAAGAAGAATCGAAATTTTTTTTTAAATCTTTAAAATTCTCTAAAATTGCAACCATACTAAGAAAATTAGTTTTCAAAAGCTTATTTTTTTCAGACAATAGCGAATTAATTGTATAAAAATTTTGAAGAAAATTTATAGTATGGTTTACGCAAAATAGAATATAAATGAAAAATAAAAATTTTTTTGAAAATTTTCAAAGTGCTCTAAAATTAAAACTGCGCTGAGAAAATTAGTTTTCCAAAGCTTGTTTTCTTCAGACAGTAGCGTATAAATTGCATACAAATTTTGGAGCAAATCTGTCAAATGGTTTTCATAAAATAGAAAAAAATTAAAAATAAAAATTTTTTAAAAAATTTTAAAAATGCTCTAAAATTAAAAGTGCGTTAAGAAAATTAGTTTACAAAATTTTTTATACTTTTGGCAGTCAAAATTAAAATCCATACAAATTTTCGAACAAATTCTTTGAGTGGTTTACGTAAAATACAAAAAAATGAAAAATCGAAATTTTTTTTAAATTCTTAAAATGATTCTAAAAAAAAACTACGCTAAGAAAACCAATTCTCAATAGCTTCCGCACCAGTTCGTCAAAAAATTGAATCGTATGGAAAATTTGAAGTAAATCCATCGAGTAGTTTTTAAGATTTTATTGGCTTAATAAATAGAAACATTTTTTTTTTAATTTCAAAATGCTCTAAAATTAAAACTAAGCTAAAAAAATCAGTTTTTAAAAATTTATTTTATCCGGGCAATCACAAATAAATTGCATGCAAATTTTGAAGCAAATTCATCGAGTAGTAAACAAAGAAAAAACGAAAAATCGAAATTTTTTTTTTTTTTTTTAAACTTTAAAATGAAAACTACGCTAGAAGAACCAATTATCAATAGCTTCCCAGCAAGTTAGTCACAAAACTACATTCCATGCAAAATTAGAAGCAAATCCATCGAGTAGTTCTCGAGATACAGTTTACTAACTGAATTCATACATCCACACACACATACACACACCCACACATACATACAGACATTTTCTGGAAACCACTTTTTTCGACTCACCGAGTTTAAATATGTACAAATTAATGAAAAAATAGAAAAAAATTTTTTTTATCGATACAATGCTTTCTCTATGAGAAAGCAAAATTGTAATCTAAAGCATGTGATTGCGGATTATGGTGTTAAAATATATTCGAGCATAATTATACTTGACGATGAAATAATCATAAAAGCAAACGGATTTTTTACGAAGATTTAGACAATATTCACAAGTAATAGTTAAGATACTAGTCACAAAAATTGTGCATATCGCCTTTTACACTCGAAAAGGCCATTACTTTTTTGTGAGCTCTGGAGCGATGCCGTTCGTATACGCCTTTGAAAAACGAAGGTATGTACAGAATTTGTGTATTCACAAATAAAATTACTTATTTCATGTCACGAACAAAATTATGTATACGAGGCTTAAGGTCAGTTTACTGATTAATGACAGTTTTTATAATCAATCGGTTGTATCGTTCTATGACGCATGCTGCATCTGATTTAGATTTACGGCACAACACGTCTTAACAATTGTTACACAATTTGCATGTCGCCGTAAAAACAGTTACAGCTTTATTTATGTCTTAGAATATTATGACAAACTACCTTCAATGAACTGACAATGACTAACTAGGAGAGTGTCACACCTCCGGATCACGGATTTTGCTCAAACTTCGGGATAAGTTTTTAGATAATAAAATATGGAAAAAGCTAAAGTTATAGTCATAAATACTAAATATTTCCCTAATTACAGGCAATTAAAGAAAATCACTAAAAAAGTTACTAGATTTTTAAACGCATATAGTTATTTAGCGTCGATAGCTACAAGCTTGAAACTTTTTTTAAATTAAAGCTGAGCTCAAATCCTTTCAAAACAGTAGTTACAGCATATCAAAATATTATTTTTTCCCAAAGTTAGAGCGTAATAAGGATTGGACCTAATTTCAGCTTTTCTTATTAATTAATGTTTCTAAAAGAAAAATCAGGTCCAATGTTTATCACGCTCTAACTTTGGGAAAAAATAATATTTTTACATGCTATAACTACTAATTCGAAAGGACTTGAGCTCAGCTTTAATTTAAAAAAAGTTTCAAGCTTGTAGACATCAATGCTAAAGAACTATATGCGTTTAAAAATCTAGTAACTTTTTTAGTGATTTTCTTTAATTGCCTGTAACTAGGGAAATATTGAGTATTTATGACTTTAACTTTAGCTCTTTTCATATTTTATCATCTGAAAACTTATCCCGAAGTTTGAGCAAAATCCGTGATCTGGAGGTGTTACACTCTCCTAGTAAGTACTTAACAGGGGGCCGAACTATCTGTCTTTGTCTAATAGCGTTTCTCATCTTTTTTATAAACAGCATCCGTTCTAAAAAGAAAAAAAAGCAGCCCCCGCTAGATATTTGTACAATAAGTAAATTTTATAATAATAAGAAAATAGTTTTATCGAGTAGTTTTAAAATAATATGAGACCTACTAACAACCTAGAATATAACCCTATTAAAAAAAATCAGGTGATAAATCACCTGATTTATCAGGTGATTTATCATGCCAAAACATCATGTAACAATTTTGTTGGTCTTTACACATTTTAAACCATGCTTAGTCAATTTAGAACAATTTTTGAAAATTTTGGAAAATTTTGAACTTAAAAAATTTTTTAGATAATTTGGTCTTAGAAAAAATTTTGACTAAATCATAAAAAAATTTCTAAGTTCGAAAATTTCAAAAATTTTTCAAAAATTCTTCTAAATTGACTAAGCATGGTTTAAAACGTGTAAAAACCAACAAAATCAATACATGATATTTTGGCATGATAAATCACCTGATAAATCAGGTGACAAGTCACTGTTGTTTTTTTTTCTGTTTTTGTTTCACGATTTTTTTCACCCGGGTAACCTATCTTTTTAGGTAGTTCTCATACTATTCAAAAACTACGCGGTGAAACAATTAGGTTGTTATTACAAAATTTACTTATTATACTAACATCAAGCGGGGACTGCTATTTTTTTCTTGTTAGAACGGATGGTGTTTTTAAAAAAGATGAAAAACGCTATTAGACAAAGACAGATAGTTTGGCCTCCTCTTAATATCCTTTTTTTATCACACTGATAAATCATTTTTACGTATCATTTACAATAGCATCATACAGATTCAAATAATATAGGTTTTTATAACTCAAAAATTATTGATTTTACTTTAATTTTAGAGTATCATCACAATCTTATTGCTTGTTTTCCTAATTCAATATGAAATCTAAAGTAATCTGAAAAATTTTAAAATCGTGCTCGAATATAATTTCAAACAATGGTATATAATCATATTCATACAGACTATTCACATATTTTTCATAATAAGAATTATATTTGCATGCAATCAAAGTTTAATTATTCAAAGTATGCTAATAAATTTATTTTATTATTATACTATTCGTCATGTTACGAGCAGGCCGGAGCAAATTCGATACCTACCGAGGATCGAAAATCCATTGTTTAACTTTTTCCTACTATACGAAATCGAATGTATTGAAATTTTAAATACATTCACAAAATTTATTTCTCTAGCTCGTTTGCCAAAAATAATTAAAGAAAATTTAAAAAAAATAAAAAATTCTGTACTACAACTGATTATTAAATCCTAAGTGAGGTTAATTATTTTTTGTTTAAAATATGGTGAATATTATAAAAAAAACATCTATTCTACAATCATGTATGCATAAAAATTGCGCTTGATAACAATTTCTTTTGGAAACTGTATAATTATATTATTTATGATAAAATAACATTTTTACTTCTCGGTCGGTAACCAAATTTGCTCCGGTTTACTCTTAAACGTCAATTTTAGACGTTTTTTGCCGATCAAAAGTAGCTAAAGAAGTAATTTCGTTTATTTTTAATAAAAATATATATCAGAACTGTTTTCACTTGTAAATATCTATTTATTTTAACAAATAAGAATCGGAAGCGTGTAAATTTGTTCAAATTCAAAGAACAAGTCGAAAAAATAAATAAAAACAAAATATCGTTTCCAGTTATTTTTTATCAGTAAAGTTTGTCGAAAGCTGATCCTTAAGTGGAAAGTGACGCCATGAAATACAATGCAAATTAAATGAAGAAGCCAAAATAAGAACTAATCCTGGGCAAGATGCATTGGGTCTTATGGTTCCACTAAATTTATCGAATATGATGATGTTCTAGTATTCGAATACGTATCTATAATATTTGTATAATTCAATACTTTAAGGGAATCATAAAGCTCCTCCCTTCTGATAATGTTTCTGATCCAAGATTATAAGTGAATAGTGCATTTAATTAGGTTTTTTCACTTCAATAAAAAAAAATTAGTAGTTTTGAAGTTGAGGACAGACAACTAAAGAAAGACATCAAAATCTTGTACTTGAAAAGTTATATAAAAATTTTTAATTTTGAGGTTAGCTTTGTCGACTTTGATATCTCATTTCCAATCTAAGTTCATAAAAAAGTAATAGGTCCAAAGGATTTTTTATTTTAACTAAAATGATTGTATTAATATAGCTTTGGTGCGGACAAGTCATTATATTTGTTTAAATTATGAATTTAAAAAGATATCAATAATATAAAAAAAGCAAATATCGATTTCAGTAGCTCCGACGTCCCGTTAAGACCAGGCCTGAAATTTTTTTTTCGATTGCTTATTTTTATGAACAAATAAATTTTTCTAGCTTAAATTTATGACAATGATATCCATATTTATACTGAGAAAACACTACTTTTGTCTCAAGGAACGATAAGGTTTCATCAATATGTATCAACGAAATTTTGCTTAAAATTTTTAATGATACAATATTAAATTATCCACTTAAGGTTGTTCTGGCTTTACAGCCCCTGTCAAAAAATACTTTTTTCTATAATCATTTATATTTATCAGTAAAAAGTGTGTATTTAATTTCTAGCTCAGTAACTTACTAGATAATATTAAAACAATGATTTCAAACTTTGTTTAATTTAAATATAATGAATTGATAAAAAGTTATAGCATGTTAAAGTTTATAACCTTAACATAAATCTAACACAATCATAAAAAATGGTGCCAAAGTTTGAAAAATTATTTTATTCTACAACAACAAAGTTTATTTTGTTCAGTTTATAATTTAGAATGTATTGACTATAATAGAATTTCAATTTTTATCTTCTATATAAATTATTGCCAATTTTCTACTATAAAACCGTAAGTACCATCTAAGACATATATATTCTTCCTCAATAAATTAGGAATGAATTTGAAAAAAAAATGAAAATAAAAATTCTATTATGGTCAGAACATTTTACATTTTAAACCGAAAAAAAACTTTGATGCTGTAAAATGAAATCATTTTTCAAATTTTGGCATCATTTTTTTATGGTTGCATTAGATTTATGTAAAGTTATAAACTTCAACATGTTATAGCTTTTTCATAATTAGTTATATTTAAATAAAACAAAGTTTAAAATGATTGTTTTACTAGTTGAAAATTAAATAAACACTTTCTTCCTACAAACATTAATGATTATCGAGAAACTTACTTGTGACACAGACTGTATATCCAAAACAATGTGTAAAGTTCCTAGATACTGAAGAAGATCAAGAAAAGAATATAATAAAATTTTTCAAAATAGTTTGATTTCCCAATGTTGCAGGATGTATTGACGGATGTTTAATCAAAATTATTAGACCTCCACGAGCTATAGGAGGAATATGTAGGAAATGCTTCTTTGAAATAAATGTTTTTGTGTGCAACATTTTATAATTTACAATTTATAAAAATTTAAATATTTAATATTATTTTTTAGTTCTCTATTTATTTTAATAATACTTGTTTAGGCTCTTGTGGGCTCTGAATATGAATTTCTATTCATGGACGTTAGACATCCAGGCAGCACACATGATCAAACATGTTTTAATTGTAGTTCTTTGAAATTATATTTTGAAGAAAATCAAATAAAAAGTGAAACAAAAATGAATTCAAAATTTCTAATTTACTGTTGAGAAATCTAAAAATATAAAATAACTTAGAAAAAATTGCATTTGTTTGTTAGGTTTGCTTTTGGGAGATAACGGATATAGTTGTCAATCATATTTATTAACTCCTCTTCTAAAAGTAACGAATCCAGCTTAACGTAATTACAACAACTGTCATATCAAAACTAGAAACATAATCGAGAGAACATTTGGTTAATAGAAAGCCAAATTTTCTTGTTTTTATATATTTTCTGTTAACTGTTAAGATTGAGTATAACTTAAGGTTAAATAATTACGTGCGTAGAAACATCTCATTTTATGACCAAATTATTACCTGAGATCATTCTTTGCTCGGCTTTATCGTCATAATCTTATTTGCAGTCTTTATTTTCATCGAAATTCTGATCTTCCAGAGGCATAAATTCATCCAGATACTCAACTTCATAATTTTCAGTATTATAATCATCTATATACATAACCAAAATGTATATTATGAATATAATAACATATGGAAAATATTTTCATTAATAAATAATAAGATATATACATTCAAGTTCACTTGTGCTGTCCCATGGATTTTGCAAAGTAAAATTGATATTTGGAACAATTGCTCTCACTCTATCATGTAGTATTTCTTCATTATCTGACGATAGTAGTTAACCACTACCTGTCTTTGGCTGATGTTGTTTTATCACCGAGTCACGTTTCCTACATCTGTAAAAAAAATAGTTGACAATATTAAAAATGCCAAGATGTCGGAGAAGGAGGAGTTGTTTCCTGATGAGGTTTCGCCCGATATTTACTATAAATGCCATCCAAGGCAAGTAAATGCAACGGTTTTCTGTATTTTGTGTGGAAATATGTGGCATGAAAGTGATTTTAACAGAAAAAAGGATGTGAAATATATTACAAATGTGATAGTAGTGTATGATGAGTATATGGACATAGACTTGAACTCAAATAACGAAAAAAATTTTCAAGTGATTGTGTATAATTTGAAGACAGAAAATGAAAAACTTAAAGAGAAAGTTTCAAAATCTAATAAGAAGTATAAAATTTTGCAGAGTGATAATAAAAAATTACAAATAAAATATGAAGCTCTTTCAGCTAAAAATAGAGAAAAAGATGACGTTGATGAAAGTGAAAATGAAAATGTAGTACTAGTGGAATCGGTTAAAACAGAAAATCCGCTGCTCGGAGATTTGAATAATGAACTCAAAGAAAAAAATAGTTTATTGAAGGAACTACTAGAGAAAGAAAAAAAAATTCCTAAAACAAACAAAAAGTCTTTTGCGGAGGTTACTGCTACTAAACAAATAATGGTACAGACAAAAATTATACCCAGAATAGTAATTAAAAAGAAGAATAAAGGTGATAAAGTAAACATGAGAGATATTATACTTAAGTACCTTATAAAAGATAAAAGTATACAAACAAAAAAAATCCATTACACAAATGATGAGGTAACGATTAACTGCATGAATATAGAAAGTATGAAGACAGAAGAAAAATTACTAATGGCTAAAATATCACATGTATACAAGGTAGAAAAAGAACAGTTAAAAAATCCAGTAGTTAAAATTGTTGGAATTGAAAATTCATCTAACATGGATGATAAAACACTTGAAAACAACATACATACAAGAAACTTCTCTAGCAATATAGCAAAAGGTAAAATATTACAATTTGTATATAATAAGACCAATGGTGAAACAATTTATATAGAAACACCTGCTGAAATACATAAATATATTAGAGAAAACAAAGATAGAGTTTTTGTGGGTCATCAGAATTGCAGAGTCTATGATATTGTAAATGTGAGGCCTTGTTATAATTGTACTAAATTTGGGTACAGTGGATCCGAGTGTCATAATTCACCAGTTTGTCTGAAATGTGCTGGAAATCACATTACAAAGAATTGTGAAGGAAATAAAACTTTTTGTTGTGTAAACTGATTGTGATGACAAGTATGGCAGTAAATATAGCACGAGTCATGTGGCAACCAACAGTGACTTGTGCGTAATTTTAAAATCGAAAATAAAGTCTGCAATAAACTCAACTGATTACAACATTAAGCCTTTTTTACCCAGATACTTTGGTATAGTAGATTTCTATACGAGGAATCATCGTGCGGTAAACAATTTAAGAAATATAAGAAATACAAGTATGGAAAGTAGCACCGAATCGGTATTGTCGATAAGAACTCGTCATGCAAGTGCAACATCTAATGCAAAATAATGGTGTGATTGAAGATGTACAAACGCAAGATTTTCAGGAGGTGATCTTAAGTCTCTCAATGACGATTTGAAATTAAATTATAGTATTATTTTATATGTTAACATAAGAAGTTCAAATGCAAAGGGTCTAGCCAGATAAGATAGGCGAATTGGTCCCAGAGACAGAGAGAAAAACTGATGAAGCCATCATATTCTATATAAAAAAATATACCTCTATGGAAATTTTCAGCCCTCTAAACCTAACCTCAAAAACGTAATTTTTCGTTTTTTGAGTCTCTTAGCTCTATGTCCGTCAATTTTTCAGCTAGAATACTCTTTTTTTTTTAATTTAGGTTTTTTGAAGTCCTATAAAATAGTTTCTAATGATTTTTTTATAGGTGCAAAATTCAAATTTCTAGAGACGTTTGAAAATTTTTTCTTGAGATATTTTGAAAACTAAGATCGATGACACTTTGGAAAAAATACATAATATTTATTTATGCACCAAAAGTATGTAAAAATTTTTTCAGATTTTTAAAAGTGGTGGAACAGCGTCAAAAAGGAAACAAAACGTTTTTTTGCGTATTTTTGTCTATACACGGCCAAACCCTCATATTCTACACTTTCGTTTGCAATATTTTTAAGTAAAATTTTATTTTTGAAGACACTCTGGGTTGTAACATATTGAGAATAACTTGGAATTTTCTTATTTTTACGTTAAAGCGCTTCCAGAGACCTTAAAAACCCAATATACTAATAAAAATCCGTATGAATGTCCCGACAGGTAAAACTCGTATCATAATCCATGAAACTATGCATATATTCTTCTACAGTGTATCTAAATATATATAATTCAATACTATAAAAAGGAATATACAGATATACTGAATGTATTGTTTTGGGTTATGACTCAAACACCACCTAACGGGAGCAATCATCCTAATTCTTCCCAGCACACCCAAACTAATGTATACTGCATTCCTATTTACAGAAACAGATAGTAGATATAGGGTGAATCAGCCGGTAGCTGCACAAATCTAGTTTGGAATAAGTTTTTTTTAATTGAAATAATACTTATATCAGATATTATTTTATTGCTATCGTTTAAACATACTTGTTATCTTTAAAGTGCATGACATGGTCATTTAGAGCGCCCTTTCAGGGTGCGATCAGCAAAATGTTTACATCCATCGTGCTAACATTTCACCCAACAGTATTATAAAGTTAATACTTTATAATTCAAAAAAATTTATTGATATTATCTATTTTATATACTTTAATTATTAAAATTATTTTTGGTTTTGGAATTTATCAAATTTTATCATTTTTATGCAGTTTTAAAGATGGAAATTTCACCCTGTTTGTAGAATTTTAGAAAGTATATATTATTATATCGAATCATGCATAAAAAGTAGGTACGATGAGAATTGAGTACAACTTGAAACTTGAGTATCGTTACTTAAGTATCAGTTGTTACTTCATTTTTTTATATGAAATATAAAAGCACACAGATATGATAGTCGTCGGTAAAGATATCACACTTAATTGAAGTAACAGCTGATTCAATATTATAATATATAACGGGTGGCAGGAAATACTTTTCAACAAAATTTTTTGGTGATAAGAAATTCCTCTGTGGCAACTTTCATAATATTTTTTATAATCATTTGCCACTAAACAGAAAATCGTAGCTGTTCCTTTTCGCGAGATATAGTTATTTTTGTATATACAATATACAATTATATATCATACATTTGTTAACATTATTCATTCATTAAAATAATTGATACGAAGAAAATAAAATGAATAACTTAGAAATAAGTCAACAAAAACTTACAATATTAATTGAATATAGGTCAATAAAGTTAAATACGCTGCTTTATTTCATTATATTTATTCTTACAATTTTTTTTTCTCACAATTTTAAAAAATTTTTTTTTTTTTCTTACATTTTTTTTTTAACTTTTTTTTTATATTTGGAAATATAAACAACATCTAGCTCACTAAAATATTTACTAAAAAAAATTATTATATTATTAATATAAAACATTATTATAAAAAAATTTTTTTTAATGTATTTATTCAAAAAAATATTATATTATTGAATTATTATTATATTATTATATTTATTTTTTTAAATATTTATTTATTATATTCAACAGTTAGCTCACTAAAATATTTATTTTCAAAAGTTAATAGTGTTCACAAATGTATATTATATGAGTTCAACGATTTTATTAAAAAATGGCTATATTTCGCGAAAAGGAACAGTTACGATTTTCTGTTTAACGGAAAAAGATTAAGAAAAATATTACAAAAATCATCGCGGAAGAATTTCTTATCACTAAAAAATTTTGTTGAAAAGTACTTCCTGCCATCCGATATATACTTTCTAAAATTCTACAAACAGGGTGAAATTTTCATCTTTCAAATTGCATAAAAATGATAAAATTTCATTAATACCAAAAAAAATTTTAATAATTAAAATATATAAAATTGATAATATCAATAAATTTTTTTAAACTATAAAGTATTAACTTTATAATACTTGGGTGAAACGTTAGCATGATGGATGTAAACATTTTGCTGATCGCACCCTGAAAGGGCGCTCTAAATGACCATGTCATGCACTTTAAAGATAACAAGTATGTTTAAACGATAGCAATAAAATAATATCTGATATAAGTATTATTTCAATTAAAAAAACTTATTCCAAACTAGATTTGTGCAACTACCGGCTGATTCACCCTATATCTAATATCTGTTTCTGTAAATAGAAATGCAATATACGTTAGTTTGGGTGTACTGGGAAGAATTAGGATGATTGCTCCTGTTAGGTGGTGTTTGAGTCATAACTCAAAACAATACATTCAGTATATCTGTATATTCCTTTTTATAGTATCGAATTATATATATTTAGATACACCGTGGGAGAATATATGCATAGTTTTATGGATTATGATACGAGTTTCACCTGTCGGGACATTTATACGGATTTTTATTAGTATATTGGGTTTTTAAGGTCTGTGGAAGCGCTTTAACGTGAAAATTAGAAAATTCCAAGTTATTCTCGATATGTTACAACCCAGAGTGTCTTCAAAAATAAAATTTTACTTAAAAATATTGCAAACGAAAGTGTAGGATACGAGGGTTAGGCCGTGTATAGACAAAAATACGCAAAAAAAACGTTTTTTTTCCTTTTTGACGCTGTTCCACCACTTTTGAAAATCTGAAAAAATTTTTACATACTTAAGGTGCATAAATAAATATTATATATTTTTTCCAAAGTGTCGTCTATCTTAGTTTTCAAAACATCTCAAGAAAAAATTTTCAAACGTCTCTAGAAATTTGAATTTTGCACCTACAAAAAAATCATTAGAAACTATTTTATAGGGCTTCAAAAAACTTAAATTCAAAAAAAGAGTATTCCAGTTGAAAAATTGACAGAGATAGAGCTAAGAGACTCAAAAAACGAAAAATTGCGTTTTTGAGGTTAGATTTAGGTTTAGAGGGCTAAAAATTTCTATAGAGGTATATTTTTTTATATAGAATATGATGGTTATATCAGTTTTTCTTCCTGCTTTTGGGGCCAATTCACCTATCTTACCCGGCTAGACCCTTTTGAGAAATTACAAGTCCTTCTTGAGAGTCTCAGGGTCAAACCGTGTGTGATAGTGTGTGCTGAGACATAGTTTCTGGACCATTATCAGTATTTTAGCCTAAGTGAATATAATATGTATTATAATCATAGTACTCTAAATAAGTCTGATGGTGTGGTCGTATATGTCACAGGGAGGTGAATCAAACTACTGAAATTATTGAAATTGACAAAGTAAAGATAATAAATACTTTGGTTAAACTTAATAATAATAGTTCTATTCATATATCATCTCTATATAGATCTCATGAATTTAAAAATACAGAATTTATCTAAAATTTGAAGAACTATTTAGAACTAAAAATGAATGTTAAAAATCACCTAATAATTGGTGATTATCATATAAACATATTGGAAAATAACAACATTAATTTAGACTTTTTAAGCAATTTTCTAGAAAAAGGTTTTTTCCCTGGTTTTACGTGCACGACTAGGCCATGTGATTTGACTGCTGAAGGTGGATCATGTATTGACAACATTTTTATCAAAAATGAATCTATTTGTGCTAAAACTTTCAAGTTAAATATACCTATAACTGATCATTTCCCACTTTTTGGTAAAATTAAAAAGAATCTTAAAAAGGTAGAGAAAAATAAGTCTGAAACTAAATATATTTTAAATTACAAAAAAACTAGTTAATGTAGTTGGAAATGTTGATTGGTCTCAATTTGAGTCAATGGATGATCCTAATGAAGCCATAAATTTAATGATAAGAATGATTCAAAACTGTATTAAAATATCTAAAACTAGAAGAGATATAAACTATAAAAATTTACCTAGAAAAGAATGGATGACTATTTCCATTATGAAATCATGTAAAAACAAGAAAAACTTTATAAAGAACTTAAAAAAAATCCAAACAATGAGGAATTAAAGTTAAAATATAAGAATTATATTGAAGTACTTGATAAGATAGTAAAAGATGCCAAAATAAATTATGACAAACTCAGTATTCAACAAAATTATAACAACACTAGAAAATTATGGTCAATAATAAATTCTAAAATTGGCAGGAAGAAGAAGAAAAATATTATGATAAGTGAATTAATAAGTAGTAATAACGAAGTAATTACTGAAAGAAAAGAGATTGCTAATGCCATGAATGCTCATTACTGTACAGTAGGTGAAAAAATGAGTAAAAAAATCAAAATAGCAAATAATAAATCAATTAAATTACCTCCAATAATTTTAAAATCAATTTTTTACAACGAACAAATAACTATGAAGTGCAAAAAAATAATTAAACAACTAAAAGATAAAAATGGAGGTATAAACAAAATAAGTGCTAAAGTACTTAAACTGATATCTCATTACATTGATGATGCTTTGGCAAGCATTTTTAATAACTGTATAGATGAATCGGTGTGGCCAGATATACTTAAAGCTGCTGAAGTGGTCCCGATTTATAAATCTGGATAAAAGCAAGACATGTGCAATTACAGACCTATATCTTTAATATCAAATATAGCAAAAATTTTTGAAAAAACTATTCTTAACAGAATTTATGATTTTATATTTAAAAATAATCTATTGAGTACAAAAGAATTTGGACTTATCAAAAATGTGGACTTATCAAAAAGATATATGAGAACCTTTATAAAAGCTCTCCTATTACGATAACGTTCTTAGATCTTGTTAAAGCTTTTGACGCGGTTAATCATAATATCTTGTTGGAGAAAATGTATGCATATGGCATTACAGGAAAAGCACAAGTTTTAATTAAAAATTATTTGAATAATAGAATGCAAAACGTTAAATTGCAACAATTTAAAAGTAATTTTGAAATTATAAATATAAGAGTTCCACAAGGAACAATTCTGGAACCTCTTCTTTTCATAATATATGTCAACGATCTTTTAACTGACATGCCAAATGATACCATAATGTCGTATGCTGATGATGCAGCATTGATAGCTACTGGCAATACTTGAAAAGAAGTTGAATAAGTTGAACAAATATCTTGAGAAAGTGTTAGAATGGTTGGCATTAAACAAACTAATCCTAAATGTTAATAAAACAGTATACATTAACTTCGGAAATTATTGTGATAGCGTGCCAACAAATTTTGTATTGAAAAGAAATAACCATAGACTAACCAGAGTGAATAGTTGTAAATACCTTGATATTATGTTTGATTACAATATGAAATGGAATGAACGTATTAATTATATAATAAAGAAAATAAGATACTTAATTTTCATCTTTTATAAAATATTAGGTTATTTAGTAACAAAAATTTTAATTATTGTATATTTTGCTCTTTTTCATTGTAAGCTACGGCATACTTGCACGGGGAGGAGCCTACAAAAATAATTTGGATTCACTTAAAAAAATACAGAATAGATTATTAAAATTAGGTTTTAAAAATAATTTTGTTCATAGAAAACCTATGACCTTACATGAACTGTTCTCTCTTGAACGTTTCAAGTATTACTATAATGATCTTAAAAATATCTATATTAACTCAGTTAGTAAAACTAGGCATAAAATAAAATATTAAATATTAAATATTATGTACAGAGAATAAATAGGAATATTTTATTTAATGTTATTGATGACAGTTTACTGCTGTCAACTTACATATGTCTATCACTAAGGTGCAGAAGGCCAAATAGAAGAGAATGAAATAAACAAATTAGTGTATGATAGGTATTGTATGAATGAGTGATGAGTGATGTGTGGCTGGAAGATTTTCTGTGTACTGCTACACACGATAATCTAACCGGCATTATTATTTTTATTATATTATTATATTATGTTCTTTTTTTTCTTTTTGTAAACCAGACCTGCGAACAGGAAATATTATTTTCTTCTGCAGGATTTGCGGCGTTCTGTTCATTTATTGTGTTTAATAATTGTACTTGAGATTGCTTGTAAATGTTCTTATGTAACTCTGAATTCAACTAAATAAATTAATTAATTATTGAAGTTCTAAAAGATAGTAGTCAAATAAATTTATGAGCAAATAAATACCTGTATTTCAAGTTATACCAACATCTTTACAGCTGCTCTTCTGTCCTCGGTGTGCTTATTCCATGTAAATGAGCATTATCTTCATATTCCTGTGCTATTAATTTCCAAGCATTATTCTTAGCTTCAATACTTGGACCATCTGTTTTGGTACTTTCAATTATATCGATAACATCTTCTATCAGGGACATCAAAAATAATTTTTCTTGATCTTTAAACCTTTGATTCCTTGAATTCTGTGATAAAGTATTATTATTTTAAAATTCAAAATTAACTTTGAATCCATATAATACCATTCCAATAAAATTTTTTAACCTACTAATATCATAAGAGTATTTAAAGAATTGAAGACTATGCAAACCATCAATTGATTGATATTTTATTATAAACTCTTTTTAAATATTTAAAAATATTTTTCCATGTATAAAAAATACATCACGATTTAAAGCGCGTCATCTTGAAATTGATTGGTGCCATCTTGGAAGTCTCGAATCGAAAATCGAAAATCTTGGAATTTTTAATTGCTAAATGATTTTGTTAAATGTTGGAAGGAATTAAGAAATGAACTATTTGAATGAAATTTGAACTAATAAATAATCGAATTGAATAATGTTTATATTCGTGTATGTGTTTCCGTAATTGTTATATGGTTAGATGTAGCAAATATATTTGCGCGTTTGTGATTTTTTGCTCTTTATTATACGATATTATACGAAAGTGGAATATTGATTTATAATTTCAATGTTTATTAAAAAAATTTGTCAAAATAGTTTCAATAGTGCTTTGTGTTTATTTTCGTTTGATTGTAGATCAATTTAGGTTAGAATAATTACTTTTGAAAACTAATTAAATAATTGATACGACTAATTGAATAATTTATACGACTAATTGATTTAATGACAATACGAATATTCGATTGATTGATCAATATGACTAATTTTATAATAAATTGATTGAATAAAATAATATAACTGACTCCAATATGAAGCGTGTAGCTGCAAAGGTGGCTATCTCCATTTTTTCCGAATTCATTTTTATTGCATTTTCGTATACAGAACATTAAAATTTATCATGAAAAAATCATATGGGACCAAAATATAGGTATAGTCTTTTTTTATGAAATGAAAAAAATATGGTGTATTACAAAATACACTGACTTTTAAGTATAAGTACAGCAGAAAATGTTATTTCTTGAAAAAATTTTTTTTGGAGATAACTACTTTTGCAGCTATACGCTTCATATATGACTATTATTATTATGAAAAGTAAAAAATGATTTTGATTTAATAGTTGAAATTATTTTATTATTAAACTAATTTTTATATTTAATAATAATTGAATTTTAAATTATTGTATTTTTTACATTATCGAGGGACGAAAGGTTGCTCCAGAAAATTACACAACGCTTTAGTGCAAGGATATTCATGCTAAGAAAACAACACCTTATGATTTTATCACTATGCTAAGGCAAAGGTTTGAAAACTCAACACGCCCTCTACGTGTGCTGGTATTTAATGTTTTGTTTGATTTGGGCCCGAATTTATAGTTCATGCTCAAACTCAATCTCTCTTTTTTATCATAAGAAAGATAAAGATAAGGTTTGAATTTAAGTATTGTAACGGTTATTTTGCCCATTACAAAAAAGAAATAGCTATTAATTTAATATTGAATTTCGCTAAGTCTTAAAATTTCGATAATTGTAGAGTTGCCGAAAACTCGTAAGAAAATAATCATATATATATTACGCGGTAAACTCTATTGGTGCTAGTTAGTCAAACGTATATTGACCAGCGACAAGACTTTATACTATATACTCGTCGCTGAGCGTCTCTCTCTCTCTCTCTCTCTCTCTCTCTCTCTCTCTCTCTCTCTCTCTCTCTCTCTTTACCTGATCGAGAGATGCGATGCCGGTAGCACAGTTTTCCTTATTTTACAAAAAAATATATATATATTATATGATATTAAAAATAAGGACCGCGGAGGCGTCGGGGTAAGCAAATTGATACAGGTCTTTAAACTTAATGTAAATTTATTAATTATGCAAAAAAAGAAATACAATAAAATGAATTTAAATAAAAAAATAAGAATAAGAGTTACTAATGATAATTCTAAGGGGAGAAGCGACGCGAACTAAGTTATCCTAAGATATTACAATGAACGCGCGTACTCTCTACGCTAAGATTTCTTCGAGGAAAGAAATCTTAGCCAAGTAGATAAACTAAGATAAACTTACAAATATGCGTAGAAGCTTCTATGATAACCAAAATACATACGCTGAAATATATCGCCGTTGGCCAACGAAAGAAATGGTACGTTGCGACCTGGTCGCTGAGGCTCGTAAAGGACAGCCGATATAAGCTGGACACTTGAGAATGTCGATTCCCACGGGGAGCACTCCAATAGAACCCGGGATTTCCTTGTGTCCGTTGTCTCCTCCAAACGCCGTGACAGATCTCCACTATCACGTTTACAATCAACTATATAATATAAGGCGAGTAACCACTACGATACGTGTACCACGAGCGCCAGAAAATGTCTGCCACGCCGCGGCTTCCTTCCTTCTCGCTCGTTTAGATTGACTTTTACCATACCAGCCTACGTCGGTACTCGTGACAGCACGCCAAGCGGTTATAAGTACTAGAGCGCGCGGGATTCGAACGTGGTAATAGGATTACCGTAACAGTATCGACTATAAATTCGGACCTTATCAAAAATTCAACATGCGGGTTAATATTTAACATTTTAATAATAATTACTTTAAAAAATAATAAATAATTTATATATACATATCAAGACGCGCGGTAGCGCCTCGACGGCGAGTTAAGGTATATATACGAAAACGTCGAGGCGCTCCTCTTATACTTTGAATTAGAGAGTTGAAAATTTTAAAATAGATTATATCAAAATGCAATCATATTTTTTTATAAATATAAATGAAATGATAAAGATTTTTTTCATCTTTAATTTAAAAAAAGTTTCATTACAATTCGTTCTCTCAATCACGAGAAAACGTAATTTAAAATTTTAAAGTACCAGATTCGCGTTATGAAAATTCTTCTCCGTCGTTTCCAACCAGCGAAAATTGTTCAACCGGAAGTGCGTCACACCTTAGTATTGTAAGAGCGCTATGAGCGTATTTTTTGTCTGCTGGCGCTGGCATAGTAGTTATAGTATAGTGAGTTCGTATGTCGGTGTCGGTAGTGTTCACGATCGCGAAATATATACGTTAATTAATCAGGTTGTGGGATATATATATATATATATATATATATATATATATATATATATATAAATCTTCCTTTTTAATAATATACTTGATCCATCTATACTTTTTGCTTAAGAAAGTTTTGAAATCAATCAAGCAATCGTTGAGTGCTTCTGTATTCAATTCATTCTTTTTAATAATATAAAATTCATGAAATATTTAGTTTTGGCTAAAGAAAGTTTTGAAATCAATCAAGCAATCGTCGAGTGCTTCTGTATTCAAGTCTTTCTTTATAATAATATAAAATTCATAAAATGATAGTACACATTAAAATTAAAAAAACAAATGATATACCAGATCAACTTTTTATTTAATTTATGAGTGAATACTAATACTTAAACATTGACGAATTATACTTGATCTTAGTGATATCTATTTTATTTTATTCCTGATGAGAGACTTAATTAAAAATTTCCGAAAAGTTAAAGTTCAACGTTTCGGAAATTTTGTATTTAATATGCTATGATTGAAGATCAAAATTGTGTAATTTTATTCCTAAAAAATTGGCAGATGGGCCATTAGCTTCTAACAACTTATATTTGAGAATTTGATACCATCAGCTTCAAAATTATTTATGCCTTTTTAAAATTTAAGGGAAGATACCCATTTTAATTGTAATACTTTTAATAAAAAAAATTATGCATTCTCTATCTCATTACACTATTTTTTTATTTTGCTGTAAAATATATTAAATTTTACTAAATATCTACAAAATGACTTGCCAGGCCCGTGGTTTAATATTTTATTAGTGAAATTCTCAATTTATGTGAGTACTGCTTGATAATTGAATTAGATTAGATAGTAGATATTATTTTATTTCGTATTATAGTTATAAAAAGCGTGTAATACAATAAAATTACAAATAAATTTAAAATACATATATAAAATACATAAAATACGAATTGATAGCGAATTCAAGTTTGTAGAATAATAATTAAGAATATGAATCCATACACAAATTATGTACATATACAATTTTTAGCAGTCACTATATGTTTTTAATGTAAAAGAGTGAAAAAATTTAGTCTTGTAGAATATAATTTTCTAATTTTTTTAAATAAAAGAGTTCTTTATCTTGAAATATAAAATAGTATTTAAATGCTAATTTTTGTATTACCTACATTAATGTTATATGTATATTAGCTATCAATGATTATTTACATTTGATGGATAGTAGTTTTCTATATTGAAAGAATATTGAGAACATTAAGATCCTGCTCAAAATATTGTACGATATATTTTTACATAACGGTGCGTGTTTTCTTTATTTATTAAATTAAGATAAAATATTATTTAAAATATTTCAAGATGAAGAACAAAGATACCAATTCAATAAACAAAATTCTATTTTGAGCTCGAAAATTATTTTTTTTAATGCATGTGATATAACACAAAAAAATCTTAGTTTTTTCTCACTTATCTTTACTGTATAAACGATACAATTTTCAACTACACCATAAAATATGAAACCACGGGCGTGGCAAGTTATTTTGTAGATATTTAGTAAAATTTAATATATTTTACAGCACTTGAAAATAAAAAAATAGTGTAATGAGATAGAGAATGCATAATTTTTTTTATTAAAAGTATTACAATTAAAATGGGTATCTTCCCTTAAATTTTAAAAAGGCATAAATAATTTTGAAGCTGATGGTATCAAATTCTCAAATATAAATTGTTAAAAGCTAATGGCCCTTCTGCCAATTTTTTAGAAATAAAATTACATAATTTTGATCTTCAATCAAAGCATATTAAATACAAAATTTCCGAAACGTTGAACTTTAACTTTTCGGAAATTTTTAATTTAGTCTCTCATCAGGAATAAAATAAAATAGATATCACTAAGATCAAGTATAATTCGTCAATGTTTAAGTATTAGTATTCACTCATAAATTAAATAAAAAGTTGATCTGGTATATCATTTGTTTTTTTAATTTTAATGTGTACTATCATTTTATGAATTTTATATTATTATAAAGAAAGACTTGAATACAGAAGCACTCGACGATTGCTTGATTGATTTCAAAACTTTCTTTAGCCAAAACTAAATATTTCATGAATTTCATATTATTAAAAAGAATGAATTGAATACAGAAGCACTCGGCGATTGCTTGATTGATTTCAAAACTTTCTTAAGCAAAAAGTATAGATAAATCAAGTAAAAGGTATAAACTTTATGATATAATTACTCAATTCATTTCAGTACTTTCAAGAGCTAAAATTTAAAAAAATAGATAATATATGTAATAAAAAATAAAATATTTAGAAAAAATGTTCTAAAGAATACTATACTATTCAATACCTAAACTCACCTAAAATATACTTTTTTAAAAGTAATAATAAAGATAAAATCGTATTTATATTATTAAAAAGAATGATTTTATGAATTTTATATTATTAAAAAGGAAGATTTTATAAATTTTATATTTACTGTAACGGGGAATATATTTAACTAAACAAATTAAATATATTTGTGGGTTTCACGTGTACTCTCTTTAAGTACACATGCACTTACCGTTAAATAACTGACTTTCGGTTTATAGTCTATCAGCATAATTCAATACCGCCGATCTAATTCGTCTATCTATTTCTGACAAAGAAAATCAGTTAAACAATATTTAATACTATTACAGAACTTCGCTTTGAAGCTTTGCCTCCCGGACGTCTGGTACGACGAAACCCACGGCGTGTACCCGAGAACTCTGTTAAATACCGTTGATTAAGAAAGAATGTATTCAATTTTATTTGTGACACGGGAATAAGATATATAATTAGCAAGGAAATAAGATCATACTCTACTTAATAATTAAATTCAACCTTGATTTTACTTTACTTTATTTAATCAACTTATTAGAATTTAATACAATGGAAAGTAGATATATAAAATAAATAATGACGTGTTAAAAGTATAATTACACATTCTTGGTAAATAAAGAAAATAAAGCCTAACCTAACCTACAACGCAACGCGTCGACGCGGACGACAGTCTCTTACGCCGCAAGTTCGAAAAGCAATACAAAAAGAAAACTAAGACACGATAAAGTCTGCAGACTTACATTTTATGCCGACGTCTAGGTCAGAGCTTCTCTTCACCTATGGATCACCTGCGAGGTCTATTTGATGCGGCATCGGATGCACACGGTACAGCTTTCTATCTCACTCGTGTCCTTTGTGAAGTTCTCGAGAAGAATTTTGTCGAACGCAGCAAATAGCTAGATACTGATGATTGTCTATTCAATAATCACAGTGCAATCCTCACAAGATGGCGATTTTCTATCCAAAAAAATACTAACGTACGCTCAAGCACGCACAGCAAGCGAATTCCTGGCAGCCAACCGGCTTCACGACGCGTTCGCTCTCGTATCCCGCTCGAGTCTCCCCGTCATGTCTTGCGCGCGCCTTCGCTAACCGTCAGCCACGCAAGACGATGAAATATCCACTCTCTGTCTCACTCTTATACACATAAAGTAAGCATAAAAGCTTACAATAGGCTGTGCGACTCACCACGAGGAGAGAGACAGAAGTATACTGACATACAGTATATGTATAATTTGCTATCCTCGTTACATTACATATTTACAAAAAATATTTGTTGTAAATATATATGCATACATAAATTAAATTTGATAAAAAACCCATTTTTTACTTTTATTTCAATTTAAATAATTTTAAATTACTACTAAATATCAGCGCGCGTAGCGCTCCTGTCGAATTTCTAGTTATATAAAAAAATAATATCACATTTTTTGAAGTTATTTTGTTTTGTTTTGGCAATGCTTATAAAGTTATATAGGTACGTTTACAATAAAAAAAATACGTTTCACAATACGAACCTGAGAACTGAGAACTGGGAAATGAGAAACGACTATAACTTCCAGCCTAAGTTGTTGATACAATAGCTGTACTCAGTTTTATATGAATATTTCAAGTTATCTCTATGAACAAAATAAATCCAAGGTGTATCGTATAAATAATTGTATAACTTTTCAAAAACGTTTTTTGAAAAGTTTCATGGAAAGATTATTGAAATATTTCATAAATGTTTTGCGCAATGTTTTTTGTGAACAAAATAAATCATGAAATGTTTTTGGAATATTTTATAAATAATTCAAGAAAAATTTTTTTGAAATATTTTTATGAAATAGTTTTGCAACATTAAAAAAATGTTTGATGAAAAGGTTTGTGAAATATTGTAAAAATGTTTTGCGCAATCCCTTCTATGAACAAAATAAATCATGAAATATTTTCAAAATATTTTCCAAATAATTCAAGAAAAATGTTTTGGAAACATTTCTGTGAAATAATTCTGCAATACTTCAGAAACACTTCTTGAAATATTTTATAGAAAGATTATTAAAATGTTTTAGAAATGTTTTGAGCAATCTTTTCTATGACCAAAATAAATTACGAATGATTTTCGAAATGTTTTCCGAATGATAAAGGAACATTTTTTTTAAATGTTGTTAAAATGTTTTTGAAATGATTCTTATAAATATTTCATAATATATTTTTTCATATGATTTTTTGTGAACAGATCTACATTTCAGAAATATTTCATAAAATATTTTTGCAATGTTTTAAAGAAATATTTTAGCAATGTAACATAAATATATTTTGTGAATTATTTTTTAAATGTTCTTAATTGGTTTTTTGAAATGTTTTGGAAATAATAAAATATATTTAAAATGTTTCTGAAATGTTTTTGAAATTTTTTAAAAATATATATCTTGAAATGTTTCTGAAATGTTTTTGAAATGTTTCTTATAAATATTTCATGATATATTTTTTCATATGATTTTTGTGAACAGATCTACATTTCAGAAATATTTCATGAAATGTTTTTGCAATGTTTTAAAGAAACATTTTAGCAATATAACATAAATATATTTTGTGAATTATTTTTTAAATGTTGTTAATTGGTTTTTTTAAATGTTTTGGGAATAATGAAATATATTTAAAATGTTTCTGAAATGTTTTTGAAATTTTTTAAAAATATATATCTTGAAATGTTTCTGAAATGTTTTTGAAATGTTTCTTATAAATATTTCGTGAAATGTTTTTACATGTGATTTTTTAGACATATCTTCATTTCAGAAATATTTCATAAAATGTTTTTGCAATGTTTTGAAGAAATATTTTAGCAATATAACATAAATATATTTTGTGAATTATTTTTCAAACATTTCTAATGTTTTTTAAAATATTTTTATAGTAATAAAAAAAAACATTTGAAATATTTTACAAACGTTTCGAAAATGTTTCAGAAAAATAGATCTTGAAATGTTTATAAAACGTTTCTAAAAAATATATATTCAAATGTTTCTGAAATGTTTTTGAAATGTTTTTTATAAATATTTCATGACATGTTTTTACATGTGATGTTAGCGGACATATATTTATTTCAAAAACATTTCATGAAAGGTTTCTTAAATGTTTCACATAATTATTTTAAATGTTTCTAAAATGTTTCAGAAAGATTTCATGCTATGTGGGTATGTATTACTCTATACTTTGGCGAATTTTATACATAACTTCATAATATTCATTTGTTTAACCCAACATTTCAATATTACACGTGTGACGACTGCGCAGCCAAAATTTTTACCAATTTATAGTTTATCGTCTATTTTTATATTATTATTAATTATCAATTTGTAAATATTACAATAACGATGATATACCAGTTACAATAAATATGACTACAAATTTGCAATATTTTGTAGATTATTATAAATTTTTTTATAATCAACAAACATTTAAAAGTTATACGTGTTTAAATTCCTCAGCCAAAGTATGCATGAATGATATATTATTCGTAATTTCTGACCTATTATCAAATTAACCATAAAAAAACGTTTTAAAGTTTCGTATGTAGCGATTTCGCAGCCAAAAAAAGTATAAATTTAAAATTCATTAACATTTGAATAATAGTCAATATTTGCATAAATAAAATATTTTTCTTTAGTAAGTGTGACAATTACTAAGCCAAAATATTTCTAGTTTAATATTTATCAAAATTTTTATCATTATTAATTTTCTCTACAAACAAAACGTTTAAATATTACATGTGTGACGATTTGTGTGTACATACTTTCATAAATTATTTGTAATTTTAACATTATTATCAATTTCACAATAAAGAGACGTGTTAATATTGCATACATAGCGATTTATCAGCCAAAATCTATATAAATTTATGATTTATTTCACATTTATGATATTCTAAATTTTTTACCAATAAAAAGCTATAACGGGATAAAAGAGTCGAATCGGCCCTAGCTGGGATCTTTACGGCTCGTTGCTTATTCAATAGAGTATGTTGAAAGATACCTCTGTGCAAAATTTCAGCCGCCAAGCTGCCACAAGGGTTCCAAAAATTTCTAAAACGTAATTTTTCTTAAATAATTTTTACGGCAGTTTGCGGCCGAAGAATCTGAAAGTATTCAAAAAGCTTTGTAATTGTGTGGGCTCCCATACCACGTACGCCACATTTATATGTATGCGAAACTGCGTTGCGCAAGTAAGCGCCTTGCAAGCCGGTGAGAGTCATGTAAGCGCCAAGCACTTCAGTGCGTTCTGAGTTCTCAGTGTAGAGCCACCTTTACCTCTCCTTACTCCTAAGGCCTTCATTAATAAAAACTCTTTTTCTTATATACTTGTAGTTGATTCTTGGCTTTCACCTGACCCATTTACATCAAGTGGGACCCTATTACCGACAGTGGTGACTCTGACTTCGCCAACTAGGAGGTAGGCCGAAAAGCATCACCTGCGGCACACCCAGCAGCCAGTTAGCAGCCAGCAAGCAGAAACTCGGTGAGTCAGCAGACAGGCGAACAACAGACGTCCATTTCGCGGTGTGAGAAACATTTTAAGGGGGCCAGATACTATTAGAAGCTAAAAAAAACATGTATAATTTGATATAAATTGCTGATGTTTAAAAATAACTGATTTCATATAAAAAAACATCCAATTTCAAAAATTTTTTGGTTAAAAAAATTTTTCATATCTTGAGAATGAAAGTGATGGTGCTCGTTGAAAGTCTGGAACAAAAAACCCTTTACCGCAAGGTTTCTTCATGAGTTTTCATTGGGTTTATTTGAAATTTTATGGAGATATTCAAAATTATAGTAGAATCCATATAAGTGTAAAACATTCATGAAAAATTCAAATAATTAAAAAATTTTTGAAAAAAAAATAATTAAAAAAAATTTTTTTCTTAATAATTATTATATATAATAAGTTAATAAATAAATAGAAATAAATTAATTCAAAATCTGCTCCACTCATATTAATTCCACTATAATTTTGAATATCTCCATAAAATTTCAAATGAATCTAATGAAAACTCATAAAGAAACTTTGCGGTAAAGGGTTTTTTGTTCAAGACTTTCAACGAGCACCACCACTACAATTCTCAAGATATAAAAAATGTTTTAAGCCAAAAAATCTTTGAAATTGAATGTATTTTTATATGAAATTAGTTATTTTTAAACATCAGCAATTCATATCAAATTACACATGTTTTTTTTCAGCTTCCAATAGTATCTGGCCCCCTTAAGGTACGAAACAAAAGTATTCTCTCGTGACGCGGTGATGCTGAAGTGTGAAGGCAAGCATAATAAAATTTATTTCTTTTTCTTTTGTTCGAAACGTAGAACTGTTTTTGCATTGTAATATAATAATTTTCTTTGCGAGTGGTAAAGTTCTTTTTCTTTTTTTCTTAAATCTGTGCTTGTGCAGGTTGTTTGATGAACAACTTTTCGCGTTAAGAGTAGAATCACGAACGTACACATTTATAACGTCTTGCAAAGTTAAAGGGAGTTTTGTGTAGTAGATATACGTGCTAAGCTGATCTTTTCTCAGCTGCATGTGCGCTCGCATTTTGGTAGATTAACGTATCCTTTGTTTCATGCTATGCTGGCGTGACGGAGAAAAGTGTATTCACTCTTTGAGTTCACTCTAGTTGGTGGTACACAATTCAAAGTTCGCCAATAACTGCTGAATAATTAACTTGAAGTAACTTATCTTTTTCTTTTCTTATTATTTGAGCGTGCGTGTAGACTGGGGGAAGTGAGAGCTGTAAGAGCAGAAATTTCGTAGGTAAAAATTTATAACTCCCATTATTTCGCGTGTGCATGAAATATCACATACGTATAAGTGTGTGAATATAAATAAATATATAATAACACAAGTGAGAAGCTGAGACCTTTTCCAGCTGCACGTGTGAGAAGGATTGGTTGGGTTTTCTTGTTTCTTGGAAAGTATTGAAGATAAAATTCAGTAGACATTGTCGATTATAAGACGAATAAAAATTTTAAATATTATTTAGCAAGGCGCACACAGCATTGTTAGAAATTTATTTTGCCTTTGTTAACTTAAACTTATTTTCTTTCGGCGATTATTTATTATCAACATTTAGCGTAATTTTGCGATTTTATTTGTAGGCCCTTTACACCTGCTATAACGCCGTATTATACACGTAGTAATTTTATTTTATTTCTGTTTCTTCTATTAATTTATTTATTGTTAATGTTTTTCTTTCGTCCAAATTTATTCATTTCGTGAGTTGACTTCGACAATTGTTTACGCGCTTTTGCATAGGTCTTTTTATTAATTTATTTAACTGTTTTTTTAGGTTTATTTATTTATTCTGGTCATTATAGACGAGTTGATTTTTTCATTTCTGTTTTGTTACAAGCGAGCGCTATTGTCGGGGGACGACTTATTTTATATCTAGGTTTTTTGCGAGAGCTCATAACCTGTATTCACAAAATGGCCTCGGACGCGCTTAACGCAAATATTGAGAGACTTCACCGAGTTAAATAAAAGACGCGTTTAATCTTTTTAACACAGTTAATAACAGTACTCCTAAAAAAGATGACAAACATAGAGATAGAGTTAGCAAATTCAGGGAGCAAATAGATAAAATCAGAATCAATGTATTGACCGAGCAGGTAAACCCAAATGATGAAGCAGATACCGCGGAAATAGTGAGAATAGAGAATTATTATAGAAAGCAAATTAGGAGCATGCAGACGGAATACCAGCAAAAATTAGATAATTTAGCTAAAGAGATAGAATCATTGAAGATAAGTAATTGCAATAAACATATAGAAACCGTGACTAAAGACGTGCATGATAGGTTAGCTCAGGAAAATAATTTAAACAATCAAAGTAGAGCAGCCGACAATGCTGTGTTGATGGACCAGCAAGGCAATAACGTAGCAACACACAATGAATTCGCGCAAACGCGGCAAATTAACTTTCCCTTTTGGACTCATGACCCCGAGACTTGGTTCGAATTGTTTGAGACCCAGATGAAGCTGTAGAAAATAGCAAACGACAATGTAGCA
Source organism: Anastatus disparis (assembly GCA_017163975.1). NCBI lineage: Eukaryota > Metazoa > Arthropoda > Insecta > Hymenoptera > Eupelmidae > Anastatus > Anastatus disparis. Next base: position 4,920,951 of record JAFFSR010000328.1, on the reverse strand, counting down.
TTTATGCTACTGATAGGTAATTTAGACAGGGACATCTCAAGCAAAACTGCTAATATAATTAGAACCCTTAAAAACGATAACAGATACCATGGAACAAAGGAGTATTTAATGGACAGGTACGAGCAATCGTATGATGAAAAAATAGGAAGGTTATTTAGGAAATGTCGTGTAAAGGGAGAAAAACCCGATGCATCCAACTTTACGATGGGTGCAACACTAGAACAGAAGGTAGGAGATTTATGGCAGCCGTCAGCCTTCTTTTCCAAAAAATTTACTCCCGCACAGTCGAACTATTCAGTGTACAATCGTGAGCTTATGGCTATCCATGAGGCGATAAAATACTTTAGTTATTATTTGGAAGGGAGAGAATTTGAAGTTTATACAGATCATAAGCCGTTGATATACGCACTTGACCACGGTTTAGATAGTTGCCTAGCGCTTAGAGCATGTAAACTAACGTATATCGCGGAATTCAATGTAAAAATTCGTTACCTATCTAGAATAGATGATTTCCGTTTTCCCACATTCTTCTCGCGCGACAAATTAGCTAAAGAACAAAGAGCATATCAGCAGTTGCAGGAGATCATCAACGAGCCACAGCATCAGCTCAAGCTGGTTAGGTTGCAATATGGAGCAGAAAACGCACCGTTCTATTGCGAGGTTGCTCATGAGGTATTTAGACCTTACGTACCCGAGAGTCTTAGACAGACCACCTTTGAATTCTCTCACAATAAAAATGCGCACCCATTTTCTAGAACAACGTGTAAGTTAATAAAAAAACTTTACGTATGGCCTCATATGAATAGGCAGATTACATCATGGTGCAAAACTTGCGTGGAGTGCCAAAGGTCAAAAGTCACCAGAGAGAACAAGTTTCTGCCCATGAAATTCGATGAGCCAGATGGTCGGTTTGCTCATGTGCATGTCGACTTATTAGGTCCGTTGCCACTTAGCAATGGTTATAAATACTTATTAACCATGATTAACAGGTATACTAGGTGGCCGGAGGCGGTGCCTCTATATGAGACATCAGCTTCCACCGTCCCACGCGCTTTGTATGACATGTGGGTGACGCGTTTTGGTGCACCGAAGATCATCACCACGGACCAAGGCAAGCAATTTGAATCCTGCATGTTTAAAGCACTATTAGACCTGATTGGCAGCAAAAAGGTGCGCATTACGGCATATCATAATGCCGCTAATGTTATGGTAGAACGTTGGCACCGTGACTCGAAAGCGGCGCTTATGTGTCACATGGAAGGAACAGAATGGACTAAGGTTCTCTCCACTGTTTTATTGGGGCTAAGAACGCGATTAAGGAAAGACACTGAAGCAAGTCTAGCAGAATTCGTCTATGGAACGACTCTAACCATACTTGGTGACATGTATGACTTTAAAGAATCTGATACCAGTAATCAAGGCATTTTTTTATCGGAGTTTAAGGAATACATGAGGCAGGTTAAGGGCGCAAAACACCTTTTTTTCTGGTCCCACTATCAAATTCGGGTTTATTGCTTTTCTTTATAGGAAATGTACTGTAGAAAAAGCTTCAACAAGTTTTTTTACCCTATCTCATTCAGTTTCGTTTTTATGAAGAAATTAGTAGGATACACTTTTAATTAATTTTTTTGTTAATTTTGCTATTTTGAGATTTTTTTCAAATTTTTAGCTAATCTTATTTAAACACTATAAGAACTTATTTTTTTATTACTTGATTCAATAATTTATATAAATCGTAAATTAATCTCCAAAAAGTTTTTTTTAAGAGATTTAATTTTGTTTTTATTCATTAAGTATATAATGATGTAATTTTTACAAATTTAAAAAATTTTAAGAAATATTTTAAATTAAATTTTTAAAATTTTTATTGAATTTTTTTAGGTTTAATTAAAAAAAAAATTAATTTTTTTAATTTTAACAAAATATTTATCTTGATTTAAGTTCTAAAGAGTTTTACATCCATATTTTATTCCGTTTTGATTTTGTAAAGAAACGAGTAGCACATAGTTATTCGTGTAATTTTTTTTCAATTTGAATTTCGCGCGTTCGTGCTTTCGGCTCATATCATTTCGCTACATGACAGTCAGTCTCAGCTGATTGTATGGTCAGTTTGCAGTAAGTTTGTTTATTTAAAGTGCATTTAAAAAATTATTAGTAGGTTTTGTAGTTTAATTTACGTAAAATTATTAATTTTTAATAAATTACACGTTCGCGAGTTATTTCATATTTTTATATGTGCGCCTGAAATTCTACGTTTATCTAAATAGAAAGTGTATTTGAAGTGTAAAAATCTTGAATTGACATTGAGAATACGAACCTCAAAAATGTAAAATAATGAATGAGATACAAGAGGCAGATTTCATAACCAACATCAACATAGAAAACGATCTACAGGAAGATCTAAAAAGAGGCCAAGGAAATTTCTTGGTAGGAGTGAATAAAATTCTCCTGAAGCTAAGAAAAGTAGACCCTCTACTTCTTTTACGTAAGTGAAAAGAACAGAATTTTCAAGTTCCAGGGCAAAAAATAGAAATGTTGATATCAACGTTCTATCTTCTATGTTAGAAAAATTGTGTTGCAGTGTGTGCCATCATAAGATAAAATTTATTGGAACCTCTTTTTGAGGATAAGGATTCAAAATTAATATGACTTGTGATTTTTGTGATGAATAAGCAACTGTAAACTCTAACAAGAGAGAAAGTGTTATGGACAATACGTATAAAGTAAACAAATGTTATGTTCTTGCTGCTCGTGTACTTGGCCATGGACTTGCAAGTTTGTCTAGTTTTTGTAATTTAATAGATTTATCAAAACCAGTTGCCCAGTCAGCGTTCAGTGTTATAAATAGTTAAATAACAAAAGTATACGAACAAGTGGCAAAAGGTTCTACATCTGAAGCTGTGAAATAACTTGAATCGACTTCCCCAAATAGTGCTGATCTTGATATAACTTTCTCAAGATGTTGGAGAAATTGAACATCGAACTTGGAAATGCATCGGTCGAGTGGGTCAGGACTTTGAATGATAAAAGATGATTCATTGTACAGTGATCAAGTTAGTCTCGTTCGAAAGAAGCACATACTCTGAAAAGAAAAGTACGAATAGGTGTGATGGATTTCTATACACCGGGTGCATATTAAATTCATGTAAGTGTATAATTCTAATTATTATTACATATTTGGATTTAAATTCTATTCATAAATTTTAATATTAATTAAAATAGAAATTCTAAATCTAAATTTTATTTCTTAATTTTGAATTTGAATTATAAAATAAAATATAAAATGATTACTCTATATTAAATATTATTTCTTAGTTTCCAGCTGATTCAAGGTTAGTACGAGTAATTCTAACAACCATCAGAGTAACAAATAACTATGTATTTGTTACTTCTTACAACAAATACATAGTTTCATTGGTGAATAAGGGTGAGTATTGACTGAATATCTTATAATAAGAAAGATTATTATTATCCTATCCTATCCTATCCTATCCTATATCCTATATTATATTAAAGTGAAACCACTTTTTTCTCCGGTTCTCCGGTTCTCCACATTTTTTAAATGTGTCTATTCTTTTGGTAACAAGAGTAGCAATTTTTCATGGGGCCCTATATAATTAGTCCTCATTAGTTATAAGCATCTTTTTGGGTCATATTTTTTTGGGCCCAATATTTTTTTGGGCCTTATATTTTCTTGCACCCTATATTTTTTTGGGCCCAGAATTTTTTTGGTCGCTATATTTTTTTGGGCCTTATATTTTTTGCGCCCTATATTTTCTTGGGCCCAATATTTTTTTTTAATTTATATTTTCTTGGGTTCTATAATTTTTTTGGGTCCTATATTTTATTTAGCTCTATATTTTTTTGGGCTTCATATCTTTTTTTGACTTTATATTTTCTTGGGCTCTATATTTTATGAGCCCAATATTTTTTTGATTCTTATATATTATTTGGCTCTATATTTTTTTAGGACCAATATTTTTTTAGGCCTAATATTTTTTTGATATTAATATTTTCTTGGCTTTTATAATTTTTTTGGGCACTATATTTCGTTTAGCTTTATTTTTTTAGCCTTATATTTTCTTGCGCCCTATATTTTTTTGGGCCCAATATTTTTCTGCGCCCAATATTTTTTTGGTCTCTATAGTTTTTTGGGCTCTATATTTTTTGGGTCTTATGTTTTTTTAGGCCCCATATTTTTTTTTTGACTTTATATTTTCTTGGGCTCTATATTTTATGGGCCCAATATTTTTTCGATTCTCATATATTATCGGGCTCTATATTTTTTTAGGACCAATATTTTGTAGACCCAATTTTTTTCTGAAATTCATATTTTTTCGGGTTTTATAATTATTTTGGGTACTATATTTTATTTAGTTCTATTTTCCTGGGCCTTATATTTTTCAGGCCCTACATTTTTTGAGTCCAATTTTTATTGGGCCTCATATTCTTTTCAGACCTTACATTTTCTTGGGCTCTATATTTTTTTGGGATCAATATTTTTTTGATTCTTATGCATTCTTGGGCTCTATATTTTTTGGGCCTAATATTTATTCAATTCCTATATATTCCTGTGCTCTATATTTTCGGGTACAATATTTGTTTTAAATTTATATTTTCTTGGATTCTATGATTTTTTTGGGTCCTATATTTTATTTAGTTCTATATTTTTCTAGGTCTTATACTTTTCGGGCCTTACTTTTATTTGGGTGTTATTTTCTTTGGGCCTTATATTGTTTTGGGTTCTGATTTTTTTGGGCCAAATATTTTCTCGATTCTTATATATTCTCTGACTCTATATTTTTTTAAAATTTATATTTTTATGGGCTCTATAATTTTTTTTGGTCCTATATTTCATTTAGCTCTATTTTTTCTGGGCCTTATATTTTTAGGCTTACATTTTTTTAAGTCTTATTTTTTTTTACGCCTCATTATTTTCGGCCTCTTATTTCTTGGCTTCCATATCTTTTTTGGTCCTATATTTCTCTAGGCCTTATATTTTTTTTGACCTACTTTTTTCGAGTGCTATTTTCTTTGGGCCTCATTTTGTTGGTTTTCTAATTTTTTTGGGCCATTTATTTTTCTGGGCCTTATTGTTTTTTAACTTTATTTTGGGATTTAATTTTTTTAATCTTATATTTTTTTGGGCGCAATATTTTTTTTAATTATTATATTTTTTGGGCCCAATATTTGTCTGATTCTTATATTTTTTTCATCCTAATACTTTTTTTTATCCTAATATTTTTTTTATTCTTATTTAACTTGAGTTCTATATTTTTTTGATTCTTATATTTTCTTGAGCTTTATATTTTTTTGGCCCAATATTTCTTTAAATCTTATTTTTTTTTATTCTTATGTATTCTTGCCTCTATATTTTTCTGAGCCCAATATTTTTTAGATTTTTATATTTACTTTGACTCTATATTTTGAGCTCTAAATTCTGCCATAATAAACTAAATAAAAATTAATTTTCAATAATGTTCATGCGGCTTTCATGTCGTACAATTCGTAATGTTTGCCTGAAATCTCCTGATGCAATTACAGTTTTACCACCAAAAGGTTGGTTCACATCGCATGAATCTTATAAAAGACGATCAACTGCTTCAAAAGCAAATTTTGAAGTCATGGATATTTTATCCCAAATAATTATTTGTGTTCCCTTTGTTTGCTTTCTGCAGAATTAGGCTTAACATTACAAGTTGTACAATCTGTTATATTTAAGAGGACGTTGTATCTCTCTATCCTTTTTTAATAAAAAATTGTAGGTTTTTGGAAGAACTAGTAGTTATTACTTGAAATCAATAGTTGTCCGCAACTCGTACAGTAAAAAACAATATTTTTTTTACTAAGAACAAATTAATTCTCTAGCCTCACTCATGATTTTGTAAGTATGTCAAATTTTTTTTGAAAAAGAAGCGTCAAAATTAATTTCATTATTAATTAATTAATTTACTCCAGCGGCCTCTTAACGGTAGTTTAAACGTTGTATGCACGGTTTTTCCATCGACTAATGAATTTGCTGATATAGCTGTCCAAGCTACACATAAATAATGTATAGTATGATATTTAAAATGAACTATTAAAACGTTAAGTAAATAACTTTGTCTACTTCCACCGGGTCCATCTATAAAAATATATTTTTCTTTACTTAGGTCGTTTGAACTTTTTATAGTAGAGTTAAATTTTTGCCTTTGTTTATCATTTAAAGAATTTATTTTCATTTCTAATTCATTAAGAATATAATTATTATGATTTAAAGTTGTTTGATTATTATCTTCTTCTATAAATGTGCTTATGTTAGGTAAATTGAAATTATTTTTAAAAAATCCATTGACTTGTAAATTATTTTTAATAAAATTCAATGCAAGATTGTCACCTGTATTTTTTTCGTATTTAGGATGGTATAACTTATCTTTATATTTTTCATATGAATTTCGTGAATTTATAGGATTATGAAAAACGCAAATGAAAACAAATGATTTATAAAGAATATAAAGGAATTCTGCTGAAGATGCTTCTTTCAAACATCTATCCCATTCTTCATCTTCATCAATTAATTGTTTTGCCTTAGCTGCTTCATAAAACGAATTGTACATCACATCATCAACAGTACGCAAAGCTTCAAACATGCAATAATGGCTCCTTTAACGTGTAATAATAATAACCTAATGAAATAACGTTCTCTATCTTTCGGACTTACTAAGTACATTCTACTAAGTATTGGTTTTCTTTTTTTTTCTTTTATTCCACTTTTTCAGTTTTTCATCAAATGTATAAAAATTTGGTATCTCTGAATACAAGTGATTTCGTGCTTCAAAATCTTCTCTATTTAATTCAAAAGATGCTGTTAAAAGATGTTGCTCCTACATATTTTTGCATGAACATTTATTCTTTTCCTTCTTTAAAAAATACGTTTTGTTGATTTTCTTTATGAACGCTTAGACGTTTTATAGTATGTGAAATAACAAGTAAAGGATATTCTCATAACCTGTGCATTACTTGAGGTGGACATAAATATCGTGTATTAATGTATTGTTGGGTTTCGTCATATATGCACAATCATGACCTTTATAACAGTATTTGAATAAATATTTAATGCAGTGTACAGTGGAACAAACTTCTACGTGTATGTGTGCATTAAGTTTCAATAATAAGTAAGGATTATAAGGAACAACAAATCCATCATCTGCGATTCTTTCTGTAAATTTATTTTTGAGAATTATTTTGACGCTATCATTTTTACGTTTGTATAGTAAATATTCATTGGATTTAAATGTTGTTGTATTATTAAAATTTCTTGGAAAATTTTAAGTACATTGTTTCGTATTTTTATGCATGCACGAACAATTTATATTTTGCATAGCACAGGGACCGCGTATCATAAATTGTTTAACAATACTATATAATTATGGATAAATATCTCTATTTGGGATTTCTGCACTTATTATTTTATCAACTTTTTCAGAAATATCAAATTTATCACTTTCATCCAAGAGTAAGTTGTTACTAACATATGCATATGCGGTAATCCTCGTTTTTGAAATTCAATCTCATAACTATATGCAATACATTTTCCTAATGTTCCCATTCTAATCTTGCTTTTTATTATACGAGATGGGGCTATCTCCTTATTTTTTGCTACAATTATTAGTTTTTGCAAAAAAATCAATTCTTTGATTAGAAAAGGACAGAGATATACGACCTGCTCTTAACGGGATGCCGGAGCTGCAGCAATTGAGTTTTGCTTTTTTTATTTTATCAATATCTTTTTTAATTCATAAATTAAATAAATATAATGACTTGTCCGCACTAAAGCTATATTAATACAATAATTTTTGTTAAAATATAAAATCGTTTGGACTTGTTATTTTTTTATGAGCTTAGATTGGAAATTAGATATCAAACTCGACAAACCTAACCTTAAAATACGATACATCGAAAGTTTTTATTATAACTTTGTATGTATAATATTTTGGTAAATTTCTTGAGTTGTCCGCACTAGAGTTTAATCTTACAAATTTTTTCTTTGTAGCAAAAAAACTCGATTAAACGCATCGTTTATTAATAAGTTGGGATTGGAAATATTATTATAAGGCGGGCAGCTTCGTCATGCTCTCAAGTCCTGTTACAAATAAAGCTTATTTTTTATCTATTTCTTTTGATTCTTTTTTTTTCTTCATTTAATTCAATCTCAACTGTGCTAATTTTATTATCGTTATAATTTTAGTGAATTTCATTGATTCCCATTTTATCAGTATTTGATTTTTCTAAATCTAATAATATTTAATTTAGACGTTGCTCATGACAAAAACTCCTCCTTATCATGTCCGATGGATTATCGTAATTAATATTTGCATTATTATAATTTTGCAAAACTGGTAACATTCTTATTTGTTGCGTTCTAAAAATTCTTGATGAACGTTATCTCATTGGAGAAACATCATATTTTAAGCAACATGGACCAGAATTATCAAGTATTGCAATAGCAAAAACAATTGCAAAAACGCCGCAATCATAATTATCTGTTTGTGATTGTACTGTTTCGAATACTATGCTCAATTCTGATTTGTTTGGAAATAATCTGTTTATGTAAATCTCATGCTCATCTGGTAGATATTTTAGATTTAAACTGTCGTGTATATAAATTACCTTCTTATTATAATACACACGAATCCGGTGACACTTTTCCAAATTTAACATCAATTAACATCAGTTAACATGAAAGCAATTCCACTATACAATTCCTGTCCTTTAACAATCAATTTATCTTTCTCAGTCAAAACCATTATTGAAAATTAAAATTCTTTTCAGAATTTTAATTTATTTTTAATGAACTTTTTCCAAAGATATTCACAAAATAATTGCTTTTATATTAACTAATTTAATTTACTGCCTTTTTACTTCAAAAGCTGAAAAATAAAAGAAATTATGAAAAATGCTATGAATTAATTGTTATATGATGAATAAATGATAATAAAATTTGTAAAAATAATATAACGATAAAAAATGGTTATTTTCAGCAATTATACATTTATATATATATATATATATATATATATATATGTATATGGGACATTTCACACAAACTGGAAGAGCAAAAAAATAAAAATCGCTGAAACTCTAAGAATATATTCTGTTTGTTACCCAAAATGTGTAAAAAAATTTTCAAGGATTTAGATTGGAAGAATCAAGAGCCATAGATCCTTAAAATTTGGAAATTTTTCAAAGTTTTTGGAAAAGTACCAACTTCATGATTTTTTTCTGAAAATCCTGATGTTTTACAGAGAAATTCATAAGAATACTTCTTGTTGTAAATGAAGAGGAGAGTGAGCATGATTTTTTACAGACCTAAATTCTGAAGTTTTCTATTGGTTCTTATATGTATTACGTGGTAATTGGAATTACTCATTGTTTGCCACTTCAGAAATTGCTTTTCGAGGGCTTATTTTCTTCTATTTTTTATTATTTTCAGAATAAATTTTAGATTGTGTAAGAAAGAGCCACCAATAAGGAGTTATGACAGTTTGAAATACATATTTTAATGTATCATTTATTTTTTATATTGAATATAAATGTAAATTTTCATCTATGATTAATTTTTATATTAAAAATAAATTATACATGAAAATATATATTTTAAACTGTCATAACTCCTTATTGTTGGCTCTGACTTACATGATAAAAAATTTATTTTAAAGTAAAATATAAAATAGAAAAAAATAAGCTCGCGAAAAGAAATTTCTGAAGTGGCGAACCATGAGTAATTTCAATTACCATGTAATACATATAAAACCAATAGAAAACTTCAAAATTCAGGTTCTGTTAAGAATCATGCTAACTATGCTCTTCATTCACAACAAGAAGTATTCTTATGAATCTCTCTCTAAAATATCAAGATTATCAGAAAAAAAAATAATTAAATTGGGACTTTTCTAAAAATTTTGAAAAATTTCCAAATTTTAAGGATCTATAGCTCTCGATCCTTGTAATCTAAATTCTTGAAAATTTATTTACATCTTTTGGATATTAAAAAGAATATATTCTTAAAGTTTCAGAGATTTTTATTTTTCTGCTCTTCCAGTTGGTGTGAAATGTCCCACATATATATATTTATTCATTAAAAAAAGTTTGTTGTTAAAAGAACTAAAATGAAAATTATTTTGAGTTATTTCTAATAATTGTATTCTTCAATTTATTTACAGTTATTTACGGATAATTGCAGTATCTACATTTAAAAAATGTATAAATGATAATAAACAATCATTATTCATCTCCAGCTTTTCAATATTTTTTTATAATCATTTGTTTATTCACAGTATTATTCTACTTTAAAAAAATAATTTTCATACAAGGTGATGAAATATTTAACCATAAGATAATATATATATATATATATATATATATATATATATATATATATAAAGTTGCATATCACAAGGAAATTTACACATCAAAACTAATTCTCTAATGTAAAGAATAAAAAATTAAATTAATAGAATTTTGAAATTTTGATACGGGAATACTTTTCATAAATAACTTTTTAATAACTTTGAAAAATGGTAAATTTTTTAAATAACTTGTGGTATTGAATGCTAATTAAATTTAGTTGTAACATGAAGATAATTATTCAAGTTGGAAATGTATTTAATGAAATAATATGACTATTCATAAGTTATCACTTAAGGAGGTACCTTCGTCCGCCACTCGAGTAGAATTTTCAATATGCTTATTCGATTAAAAGTTGCTAGATATCTCCCCTCCCCAAGAATATATGTTTCGTATGGTGATTTTTACATACTCGATAGAATTAGCATCAATATAAAAAAAAAGAAATAATTTTTATTTAAAACTAAAAAATTAAAATTAATTAAAGAGCTAAGATCATCATTTTTACTGTCTAAATCATTCACATGCTCTTTTTACGAAATTTGAAAATTTGAGGTTATGGTGTATTTTTGTCACCATTCGCTATGTACGTTGAAAGTAACTAGATTCGTACATAAATGAATAATTTATTCATTTATATTTCCGTGTAAAAGTAATGAAAGTTTTTGAAAATTATTTTATAAGTTGCCAGTAATATTATGTTCATCCTAAAAAATTTCATTTTATTCTGTTTTGTAAATTTTAAGATCAACTACAATATTAACGTTTCTCCACAAGAACCAATGTTATATAATTATTCTCATTTCTCATTAACGAGATAACGAATCTTCATTAAATTTTATATGTGCATTTCAGACATAAAAACAAACAATTTTGCATAGTTTCGACCAAATCTGTTTTGTCATACTAAAGCGAAGGTACCTCCTTAATAATAATTTTTTAAACTTTTTATTCATGGTTTAAAATAATATTGCATATATGATTATCATTTTAATAGTTTTTATAAAACATTATGTAAATTTTATAAGTATATATTATTTAATAAGATGTAAAATGGACAGTACACTTGCGCCGATAAATTTTGACTATATTTCCATTGTATTTCAAAATTTTGAATAAAGAGATGCATTAACATATAATATGTATCGCGAAGATTATTCAGTTAAATTTTTAAATAAATCTATTCATTAGTTATTGAGGAGTTTGGGTTCCAATATTATTTACTAATATTTTTCTATTTGGAATCAGAAATCTAAATATCTTGAAAACTAATGATTAGAATAATTTGAAAATTTAAATAAATAATCATCATGGTATATACTACACTTTGAAAAATTTTCTGGTAACTATAGTAGTTTCCTGTAAATAATTACATGTTTTAGCGATGTGAAATTACATTTTTATGTAACTTTACATCGCTGCGCGTAGGTCCTACTATGATCGCGGCATTTTCCCCGTGCTTAGCAGTGTAATGTTACAGTCAATATCAACATGGCTGTCCGGTAAAAATACATGACATACGTGAACTTTTGCGACAATAAAAACACATTTTAAACACAATAAGAAATATTTTATTCTTATTAATTGATGATTAACATAAAGTTATTAAATAATCTTTTCAAATTTCATAGTGTCATCAGTAATAAACGTTCAACGTATATTTTTTATTAAATTATATCGAATGTAGCTTGGAAACGATGTATCATGTAATTTTACCAGTTTTCATGTGTATTAACACGCTCAGCAAGGGTCCCGATACATACCATGCTCAGCGATGTAAAGTTCCAAAAATTTTTTTACTGTGTACAAGTTAATACATTCTTTTTATAGAAATTCAGAAATAGAATGGAAAGACATCAGTGTAAAGTCCAGCTGAAAATTTTAATTTTTTTTATATATATAAACTTTCTATTTTCATTTCTTTAAAAGTTTTAGGGAAAAATTTTATTTCAATCTTTTTTTTTATCTCTTTCCTAAGAACTCTATATTTTAAAATTCTCAGCTAGATTTTTGTACGAGCCTGCAAGTCATAAAAAGATTAGACATAGCAAGGCATATAAAAAAAATGTATATATATATATAAACCAGACCCTAGCATTGTGACCGGGAAACCGAAACCCTTGACCTGCCTAAAACAGTATGAATTCGAACTGCATACGCACAAAAAATTATCCATAGACTAAGGCAGACAAGCATGCTATTCTTATGTTTTTTTTTGAAACTGTCACATAAATTTCTAACTTTACGATTTTCAGATTTCTTACTCTTCCTTTCCTCTCATTTTCTTTCCTTTTCCCTCCCGCATAGATAGTTGAAGAAAGCATTAAGGAAAAAATATACTTTTCAAGATAAAACACAGACGTGCATCTTAAATATAACAAACAGTAAAAGCGAAAGTTTTCCCACCGATCCTTTTTTTTTATATATATACATTTCTTTAAAACGTTAGAGAAATTGCTAGTAATTTTAATGTTGTATCTTTATTTTTCTTAATATTTTACATTTTAATCTAATAATACTTCGAATATTTTATTTAATCATAATAATAATTTTACTTAAAAATTACTTTAAATTTACTAGAATTCTCCAATGTTTTTCTAATTTCTAGTTAAATCATTGTATTTTAAACACCTGTTAATTTTTCCTGATGTCACTTTTATGCAAAAAATTTTATTTAAGAAAATAATTAAATAGCAATATTAATGTTTAATAGTAATATTGAATATTCTTTAGCTTTAAGTGTTTCCTGTAAAAGATAAAGAAAGAAGAAGTAGGGCCAATAGTAGTGTACATGCTCCTCCCACGTTAGTCTTCTTTCTCTGTCTTACTTATTTCTCTAAAGGGAACAGTTTGAGGAAAATTAAGGGAAAACCATTGCTTGCACCAATACGAATGTAAAATCACATGCATGTATGCTCTCTCAAGAGTATATAAGCCAAGGGCAGCAATGAAAAGCGTCTCATTTCTTCTATTTTCAATTTACGTAGCACGACTTCGTCGACTACACCAATTTTTTTCAAACCTTTTGAAGGTCTTCTCTCAGTATTTAAAAAAAAAAAAAAAATTTTTATCACAAGACTTTTAGTCTTTCTTTTTGTTTTCAACTTCAAATTTTTTAATCCTAAATTTCCTCAAATTGTCAGAGAATTGTATCTCAAAGAAATCTTTTTTCAATAAAAGTAAGTTAATAAAACAATTTCCTTCTTTTTAATTTTGAATGATACTAGCAGGTCGATCTTACCGCTAGTCCTTGCACAGGTCTTAATCACCCTGCGCAATTCACCACTAAATTAAAGGGTCGAAATCACCCTTTAGTTTCAGCACGAGGTCGCAGTTACCTAGTGCAACGACAAATAAGTTGAGGGTCCAAGTAACCCACTCCTTACTCGTATTGGGTCGATTCTACCCGATACAACCTTTTTTATTGCCAAGAGCGAATAAACTCCTCTTGATTGCTTAAGAAGTTAATCAACAATAGGTTGGTTAATCTCAGTAGTAGAGACAAAAGGGTCGAAATAACCTTTACGTCTGTACTGGGTCGAACCAACCCGGTACGAAATTATTATCATCAACAAAAATTTACATAAACAATCCCGTATAAATCATAAATTTTATTTATAAAAGTATTTTATTAATTTTTACGCGAAATTTTAATCGTGAACCTGAGTCCTTAAGCGAAAGCTTAGACTCGAATGCGCTAAGTAAAAGATTGTTTTTACTAACGAATCAGACATTACACACGGAGGCCCCGCGTGAGATTAAAAAACGCGTAAAATAAAATACATAAATTAAGAAATTTTATTAAAAAATCCTTTTTTTTTTACCATATATATTTAAAAAAAAAAATCTTCAAAAAATAATAATAAAGTAATAATAGTAATAACGAAAGGAATTTTTTTTTTTTTTTTCTTTGCTTACAGTGGCATTTGAAGATCATAGCCCGCGTACTCAAGCGCGAATTAGGCAACGTCGCGAAAATAGGCGTGAGGGCAGGAAAGCCAAGAGGGCCGAAAAAAGAGAGAAAAAAGGAAAGCGTATTGCTAGAGATTACCATAAATTTATTGCTGAGGAAAGGGCGCGAACTTTTAAAGGAAAGTCGGCCCATTTAGGAATCCCTCGCTGGCCTTCAGCTCCGCCCCCACCATACACGTCTCCGCAGAGAGGATGGTCGAGTAAAGAGTTGTACCGACCGACTCCGTTAGCTGAACTAGCCCGGACAGAAGATACAGCGAGGCCCGAAAAGCCAGCCCCACTGAGGCTGGAAAATAGGCCTGCGCGGCCCCTTGCAAAAAGGTTCATCTTTAAGAATCCACCTCAGGGGCGGGAAAATCAGCCGTCCACAAGTAGGGGTGTAGAAGAAATCTCAAGCAGCACGTCTAGAGCGTTGCCTAAGATAAAGAAAATTGTGGTGTTGAAGAAACCACTAGTAATAAAAAAGAGGGAAAGATCTATCAGCCCTTTTAGAGAAGATCTTCTAAACGAACAAGGCTTGCCTCCTACGCCGAGGGATCCTGACGATAATAAGAAGAGGCGTAAATCAAACAAAAAAGAAAAAGCTAAAAAGCGATTATTTGAGAACGAAGAATAATAAAAAAAAACTCTTTCGATTAATTAAAAATATTTTCTTTTTGATCTTGTAAACTTTTCTCATTAAACAATTTTAAATAAATAAATAAATAAATAACAACTTAAAATAAAATAAATATCTTATAATTTTCTTCTTACAAATATATGTATATATTTTACACATTTTCGGTTTAATCTTTTTTGTTATATATATATAAACTTAAACTTACAAATTCAATTAGTTTTATAATTTGAGGTTTCGTATCTTACATTTTAGAAATAAGTTTTTTTTTACTTTCTTTTTTATTCACTTGCTTTTATAATAATATACAAATGCCTTTTTCTTTCATTAATTTTTAAGAATCATTTCTTTTTTTCTTTTTCTTTTAAGTCAAATTTTCACAAAAATTAATAAAAACCTTTCAATATTATGTAAAAATCGTAATAACAATTTAAATCATTAAGAAAAATTATATAAAAATAAAAATAATTCATAAACAAATCGAAAATTAAATAGTTATATACAAAAATAGCGCAGAATTTCCCTCAAATGATACCAACGCATGACGCCAATCATTTCAGTTCGCATTCATATAATTGGTTGTGCAATTTAACTGAAAGAATTGAGCGTTTGGAATCATTCGACCAAGAGCGCTGGACAACAGTTGCATATACTGTTGACGAACTCGACTATTTGAAACAACAACATAGTCTTTTGCGTCAAACAGTTAAACAACAGAATGCTCGCCTAGAAGAATTAATTGCGTCTCATAACGTAATAATAAATTCTATCAATAATTTAGTACAAAAGAAAGAGAAGGTAGTTGTCCATTTGGGGCTATTCACCAGCAACACTATTAAACAGTTTGCTGAAATAAAAGAACAGAACGACAGTTTAAAAGTGCAAATTGAGAGTTGACAAGCGAGTCAATAATTTAAAACCAAAACTCTGCGCTATCCTACAAAAATATTTTTCTTTATTCGAAAATTTTCCTTAAATAAATTTGAAATTTTGGGCTAAATTCATAAACTACACATAGCTGAAAGGCTAAGTTTATGAAAGGGGGGTAAGGTACGAAAACATTATGGTCTGGGAAACGACAAAGAAGTGGGGATACGTAAAAAAAAAATTTAAAAGAAACGGCTAAAATCCGAGTATTGTGGGAAGGATGCGGAGACGCTGTTATCCAAGATCAGGAAGGTAAACAAGGACAAAATGCATGAAAGGCAACAATAAAAACTCATTTTTTTTCAAAAAAAATTAAAATATTAAAATAGGTGAAATTGAATAGTAAAAGAAAAATACTTTAAAAATAAAAAATATATTTTAAAACAAATAGTAAAACAAAAGAAAAAAATAAAAAAATTACAAAGAATAATTATTAAACTTACCTACATAAGGAGTCCAAAAGGCCGTTATAAGAAATTGCATAGAAAATAGTTGTATAAGTATTATGTAGCGCACTAACGGATAGAATAACATTATGTAGAGGAAAAAATTTAATTGGTTAGGGTAATAAAAATAAAAAATTTGAATTTTCCTAAACTTTATTGTTGAACATACAAGACAACGTTAAAAACAATTTTAGGAAGAAAATTTTGAAGTATCGTGTGCATCCCGCTATAAAGAGTTTTTAGATAGAGCACTTATCAGGGCACAAAGACTGGTGATAGGATCAGTAACAACTGTTTTTGGACAGCAAAAACAAAAACACAAGTGACGTCTATAATTTTCTTATTTTTTAATAACGATCGTGGAATCGAGCCAACAGAGAGAGTACCTCCATTTTGTACGTGGAAAGATCGTAAATACCCAATTAACAAAAATTTAAAATTTTATTTTCTACATAAGAAAGAAGTAGCTCGAAGCCGCAAATTATATAGAAGGGAGTTAGAGGGACTAATCGATTGTGATTGGGACCTAGAAAACTTCTTTTCTATAAACGAAATAAGTTTACAGATCGGCAACCCTAAGAAGCTTATTACTGTCGAATACTGTAGAGCCTCAACAATCATAAAAATAGGCAACATCAGAATTTTCAAGGAATAAATGAGTTCTGACAAACCGCTAGGCCCCATCACAAGAAATCAATCAAAAAATAACGAAGAATTGCAGCAAATTGTAGAAAATTTTAACCCTTTCGCATCGAGAGACAAAATTCCTCGAGAAAGAAGCGAAAACAATTTATTAACTGATAACGAAGGCTCAATAAATGGTACATGTTCTGACGACACGCTTGAAAATAGTAGTGTGTTGAACGTCACTGTCTTGGAGAGCTCAGGCTCAGACACTAGTTTCAAAGTGGAAGGCATACAAGAAAATACCAAGCATTCACTACGGTAGAAGCATTTAAAGATTACTTAAAATCAATATATGCACCAGCAAAGACTGTGCACCAATTGCAAGGCGAACTTGGCTCAGAGTTCCAAGCAGATGACGAGCCTGTTATTACGTTCGCAAATAGAATCAAAGAATTAGGTAGGCGTATTTTAGAAGCCAATAGAATAGCGAACGAAGAAAACCAGTCTGCTTTTGAAACAAGTATCAAGGCATCAATGATAGAATGCTTTAAGCAAGGCTTAAAACCGGAAATCGAACGCCGTCTAGATGACGCAAATGATATGACTGATATCGTCAAGAATGCAATCAAGGCTGAAAGAGCTTTAGAAGCTCAGCAAGCCTTAAGAAATCCCAATAAAAGATATGCAAACCAAGCTATAAATAAAAAACATACATTTGCTTGCGAAATTTGTAGATCAACAAATCATGAAACAAGCAAATGTAATATCGAGTTAAGACCAGCAATCAGTTGTCAGATATGTAAGAAATCTGGACACACTGCTGAAAAATGTTTATCAAGACAAAATAATATACAGAAATGCCAAATATGCAACAACTTAGGGCATAGTGCAGCTAGCTGTAGAATATCTTTTCCTAACAAAAAATGCCAACTATGCGACAAAATTGGACACGAGGCAAGAGACTGTCAAGCTAAGGGTGCAGTTACTGAGAGTTGCCAATTATGCAACAAGTACGGCCATACAGCAAAAAGCTGTAATACTAACTTAAATGCTAGTATTACTTGTCAATTATGCAGCAAAGCTGGACATACAGCGAGACAATGCAAACCTCAATTCAACAAAAAAACATGCAATTATTGTAAGGCAGAGGGACATACGATTGAAGAATGCCGTAAGAGGCAATACAATCAGCAACAAACGGGAAACGTAACCGGTATCTCGAAAGTGAGCGCCAAGGAGATACCGCAGGATCGTATGCGCTCAACAAATGTAATAACGAACTGTATCGAGGAACCTTTAGAGTTTCTACAATTACAGCAAAAATTCCGTGCCGGCTCATTCCATTGCTCGCGTTTAGATGCGAGCACAGTATAGCAAATTTAATGCTAGATTCTGGGTCGCAGGGAAATATACTAAAGCTTGGTTTAATACCTGAAAATCATACAATAAATTATAGTAATGTAGTATGTTTAAAAGGTATTAATAACGAACTCGAATACACTATAGGTACTATAGATATTAAAATAGCTGGATCTATAGCAACCTTTCATGTTGTAAGAAACAACATCGCCATTCCGTATTGTGGAATTTTAGGCGCTAATTTTTTTAAACAAACCAAATCAATTATTGATTATGGAACAAAAACGATAGTGGTTAATGGCAAACTTATGAAATTTAACCAAGATAGAAGGAATAATCATGAATGGGCAATTTCTCGTATTGTTAATATAAATTTAGAACAAAATGAGAGCTTACCATTCATTGAGGTTAAAAATTATTGTGGAAATGACAATGGAATAATTTTGGTAGACACTGGATCAGAAGGGAGTGTCGTTAAGAAGAAGTTGATTCCAGAAAATTATAAAATAGACTATTCTGATATTGCTTATTTACAAGGAATAAACGGTGAAACTACTCCAACCTTAGGAGTAGCTCGCATCAAAGTTAATGGACACCTAACTGATTTTCAAGTTGTACCCGATGAGGTAGAACTTCCTTGTGATGGCATACTAAGTTCAGATTATTTTGATCAAACAGGTGCAATAATAAACTTTGAGACAAACACTCTTGAAGTTTTTGGCACATCGATACCTATGTTATATAAGGACGAGCTGAATGAGAAACGAACTCTCAAAAATAAAATAAACTCTGATATAGAAAATCTAGAAGAAGAACTAGACATACAAGAAGTTGATTTATCGAGTGGTCCTGAGATAGAAAATGATTATAATTTTATGATTAATAATATCAATATAGACGATAAAGAACTATCAAGTATTGGAGAAGCATTTAGTTTCGCTGATTCCGAACAAAATGTTTTTGAAGAACTAGGAATAAAAACAATCAAACATTTTAATGTCTACCTAGTAAATGACAAAATAGAAAAGGTTACTTTAAATGAAGAGAAATCTCGGGCAGAGCGAATACTAGAAATTATTCGCCTGGACCATTTAAGTAAGGAAGAGAGTGAACAAGCTAAAAACTTAATAGAAAAACACTCTGACAGATTTCACTTAGAAGGTGACGAATTAATAGTTACAAACGTAACTAAGCATAAAATAAGAACGACTGATGATATACCAGTCAATAATAAACAGTATAGACTCCCTCATATGCTTAAAGAGGAAGTCGAAAGACAAATCCAAGACTTATTGGATAAAGGTATTATCAGGCCTTCAAGATCTGCATACAACACGAGTTTATGGGTTGTACCTAAAAAGGCTGGTCCTGATGGTAAGCCGAGATGGAGAGTCGTACTAGATTTTCGACCTCTTAACGAGAAAACCATACCAATGGTACACCCACTACCGAACATAACTGATATATTCGATCAAGTAGGGTCAGCAGCATACTTTACAGTACTTGACTGCGTTTCTGGTTTTCACCAAGTACTTCTACATGAAGAAAGTGCAGAAAAAACTGCTTTCTCTACGCCGTGTGGACACTACGAGTTCATTCGTATGCCGTTTGGCCTCAGAAATGCAGCTACTGAATATCAGCTAGCTATGCACACTACGTTCGATGGAATGATTGGAAAGGGCGTATTTGTGTATATGGACGATATTGTAATATATGCACGTTCATTAGAAGAACATGAAAAAGTCTTCGAACAAGTGATGGATCGATTACGGAAGGGAAATTGGAAATTAGAACCAACAAAGTGCGAATTATTGCGACAAGAAGTCGTATATCTGGGGCATATAGTGAGTAAAAATGGCCTCAAGCCAGACCCAAAAAAAATTGAAGCTGTTAAAGAATTTCCACGACCTAAGTCAGTTAAAAACGTTAGACAGTTCTTAGGATTAGCCGGTTACTATCGGAGATTTATTAAGGATTTTGCTAAAATATCAAAACCTCTAACCAAACTGTTAGAAAACGATCAAAACTTTGATTGGAACGAAGATGCTGAAAATGCATTTAATCTGCTAAAAAACACATTGTGTACAGCACCTCTTTTGCAGTTTTCAGACATGACGCAACCTTTTGTGATCACTACTGACGCATCAGGATATGCAGTAGGTGGTATACTATCACAAGGGAAGATTGGTAGCGACAAACCAATAGCATATACGTCACGTGTGCTCCGAGGGCCTGAGTTACGATATGATACGTACGAAAAGGAAGCCCTCACGATGATACATGCTGTGAAAACCTACAGGCCTTATATCTTTGGTCGATCTTTTACAATTGTTACTGACCATCAACCATTAATTTGGTTCAAATCTGCCGATTTAAACACTAGAGTTCAAAAATGGCGATTCAAACTCTCTGAATATGACTACCAAGTTGTATATAAACCAGGGAAAATAAATCTAAATGCCGATGCACTCTCGAGAAATCCCATAGTAACAGAAAACGTCAACGTTATTACACGAAGACAAAAACAATTACAGGAAGTCAATGAACAAATTAAAAATATAAATGATCAGCAAACAAAAGAAAATACAAATATTGTCAATGAACCTGTTCAAAAGGAAACTAATAGCGATGCATCAATTGATATTAATGAAGAAAAGGAATTATCAGAAACAAGTTCAAAGAAAAACCGATTAGCAAAGAAGAAAAACATGAATTATGCTGAAAGTAGCGATAACAGTGATTGCGAAGCATCAATCAAACCTCAGCTTATTGTAAAAAGACCTAGAGGTAGACCTCGGATAAAAAATCTTATTAATACTGAGCACGATACTGATTCAGACACGGTGTTGAATATAAGACGAAAAAAAGTAAGGGATTAAAAAAGGGAAAAAAGGAAAAACCCAAGTTATAAAAGTAAATTGCTTAAGGATGAGATAATTGTAAAACTTATGTATTATTATTTTTATTGCATGTACCGTTAATATTGTATACGTGCTCGTCCTACAGCAATTGCAGATTTTCATGTACGTATTTGCCGGGGTTTTCCAGTAATAAAATTAATATCGATGCGCAAAATTCAGGTATGTTTAATTTAGAGTGTACGAAGTTAGGAAGTAGTTTGAGAGACGCATAGTCCTCAGTCTTGTATAGATCACCAAAGAGAGTGTTTACTTGTATTTGT
Organism: Anastatus disparis; assembly: GCA_017163975.1. Lineage (NCBI taxonomy): Eukaryota > Metazoa > Arthropoda > Insecta > Hymenoptera > Eupelmidae > Anastatus > Anastatus disparis. The sequence continues at coordinate 4,899,437 of JAFFSR010000328.1, read as the reverse complement.
CGTACACTTTATTTCTATTTCTGTTTTCTTAATAAAGTATTTTTATCTCTTAAATTCAAGCGAGTATTTAATTCATTTTTATAATATTCCCGTCCAACAAATTTAACATCTGGCGACCGTGACAGGACATTGGAATATTTTTTAGTGTTGTGAATTAAATACAAATTTTAGAGAAGCATCATGGAAACTTTAAAGAAAATTAGAGGCGTGTGTCGTACTGCTTTTACAAAATCATTAACGGCGTATAACACTCTTATCGGTCAAAGTGAAGCATCGCTTTCGGAAGTGAAAATTGCTTTTCGCACTTTAGAAGAGAAGCACAAAAGTTTGAGTGAATGTCAAGAAAAAATCATGCTATTGTTAGTAGACAGTGCTTCCAATGATGAAGTGGAAAAGGATTATAATGAAGCTGATGAATATAATGCAAGACTCCTAGCTGCGCGCATTAAGTTTGAAGATATTTTCAATCCATCGAACGAGCCTGTTGTTACACATTCCCGCGAGACTATTTCCTCCAATCGTAGTGAGGCTAAGAGATCCTTCAAGTTGCCTAAAATAGAATTCGTGAAGTTTAACGGGAATGTCATCGAGTGGCTACAATTCTGGAGTCTATTTAAGAAGATACACGAAGACACTACTCTTGCCAAAGAAGATAAATTTCAGTATCTTATACAAGCTATGGAACCTGGCTCCCGCGCTGCAGATCTAGTTAAAAGTTATCCGCCCACTAGTGAAAACTATGACAAAGTGATTGCAAGTTTAAAAGGACGTTTTGGGCGTGAAGATGTTCTTATTGAAGTGTACGTGCGTAAATTATTAGAAATAGCGCTGCAAAACACGTATAAACGGTCTAATGAAGTTAGTCTTTCCTATCTATATGATAAACTCGAATCTCATGTAAGAGCATTGGAGAGCTTAGGAGTGACATCGGATAAGTATGCTGCTATGATTTACCCACTGGTTGAATCTTCATTACCAGAAGAATTGTTGAGAGTATGGCAGCGAAGTAGTCAAGTTTTAAGTGCACAAGCTAGTGATTCTTCTGTACAAGCAGAAAACCGATTAACTCAACTCATTAAATTTTTAGAGACCGAAGTGCAGAGTGAGTTGAGAGTTTCAATGGCTGTACAAGGGTTTCGTGCAGAATCTTCTAGTTCAGAGGTCAATCAGAAGAAAAGGAATAGAGTGAATGTAGAAACAAAAAATGAAGCCAGTGCCGCATCTTTATTGAATACAAGACGAGTAGATACTTGTATATTTTGCGGAAAAGAAGATCACATTAGTGCCAATTGTGAGAAAGCCAAATCAATGACTGTAAGTGAAAGGCAAGAAATTGTTAAAAGAAGACGCGCTTGTTTTAATTGTTTGAAAATCGGACATAATTTTAATAAATGTCATGTAAGAGTCCGGTGTACTAAGTGTTCGCGCAGACATGTAGATATAATGTGTTTTGATAAAAAAGAGCGCGACACAGATGTAAAAGTGGCTACTAGTGCGGTAAATGTTCAAAAGGAGTGCAATCTAGCAAGTTCTGCAAATGTGCCGTATGTTTTTATGAAAACTTTGAAAGCGAAAATGTACAATGACAATAAGTCTATTATAGTTCGGGTTGTAATTGATACGGGATCTCAAAGATCTTATGTGTTGCAAGAGGCTGCGAAAGAAATGAATTATACACCTACCGCCCAAATAAAATTGAAGCATCTACTTTTTGGAGACAACGAGTCAAGTGTAAAAACTCATGAGAAATATTTAATACGTCTAGCTAATTTAGACGGCAGCTACTCGTGTAATTTAGAAGCACTCGGTGAAGAATTAATATGTGCAAATATTCCGTCGGTTAGCCAAGGCCCGTGGTTAGATGAACTTAAACGAATGAAAATAAATTTAACAGATGTTTGCAGTGATGAAAATTCAGTGGCTGTGTTGATTGGTGCGGATGTAGCTGGAAAATTGCTCACGGGACAGCGTTGTATTTTAAAGTGCGGATTAGTGGCTGTCGAAACCTATTTAGGATGGACACTTATGGGAAAGGTACCGACAAGCAATAGCTCGAAAGAGTATGAAGAAAATTCCGCTCTGTGTACCGTGAATATGCTTACGCGTAATGATTGCCTTAAAGATTTGTGGTCACTGGACGTTTCAGGCATTAAAGATCCTATAGAACAGAAATTACAAAAGGAAAGTGACGCGTATATCGAGAAAACATTTTTAGAAACAGTCAAAGTTAATAAAGACGGTCGATATGAAGTGAGTTTGCCGTGGATCGAAGGTCATGCAACGCTAAGTGATAATAAATTTATGGCCCTTCGACGGTTGCAATCGGTTGTTAAAAAGCTTGAAGAGATAGGAAAAAGGACAGCCTACAATGATGTATTCAAGGAATGGTTGGCGCTTGGAATTATCGAGCAAGTACCTCGAGAAGAAGAGGAAGGATGGGGTCATTATCTACCCCACAGGCCTGTTTTTAAAGAGCAGTCAACAACGGCAATTAGACCCGTCTTCGACGCATCGGCCATGGAACAGCAGAGTGTATCATTGAACGAGTGTCTACACAAAGGTCCTAACCTCATCGAAATGGTATCATCTGTTTTATTGCGATTTAGAATTGGTAATATAGGCGTTGTATCAGATATTAAAAAAGCGTTTTTACAAATTAGCATTAATAAAGCAGATAGAGATTTTTTACGTTTTTTGTGGTATGATGCGTTTGGAAATTTAATTACTTTGAGGCATTGTAGAGTCGTTTTTGGTGTAATTTGTAGCCCATTTATTTTAGGTGCAACAATTAAAATGCACATTCAGAAATTAATTCAATCTAAAGATAATAATAATCACTTTTTTAAGACTAATTTGCAGAAACTGTTGTTAAGTTTATATGTCGATAATTGTGTGACTAGTTTGAATGATATGCGTGAATTAGATAGTTTTATTTGTGATGCAAAAACGGCAATGGTGTCAGGTGGCTTTGACCTTCGTGGGTGGGAGTATACTCGCGATAATGGACCCGATAATATGTCTCAAGTTTTAGGGATAATGTGGGATAAACAAATGAATACGTTATCTTTGAAGGGGGTGGACTTAAGTGAAGTTGATTTAACTAAGGTTACTAAACGAAAAATTTTATCTTTAAGTCAACGTAATTTTGATCCGCTAGGTTTTATATGTCCCGTTACGCTATGTCCTAAAATTTTATTGCAGGAGGCTTGGGCGGCTAAAATATCATGGGACGACGAAGTTAACGAAGCAATTAAAGATCGTTTCTTAAAATGGGTGAAAGAAAACCAATATTTAAATGAAATTAAACTTCCGCGTTGCATGCTCGGTTTAGTTGACGATTCGGCCGATATTTCTTTACATACGTTTTGTGATGCTAGCAAATTGGCTTACGCTGCCGTAACATTTATTCGCATAGAGACACCGGAGGGCGTGAGGGTACATTTTGTTCAGGCAAAAACTCGTGTGGCCCCGACGGTAAAAGAAGGTTCGAGCGAGCGTATAAGCATTCCGCGTTTAGAGTTGTTAGCAGCTACTATTGGTGCAAGGCTGACCACAAATATTATAGAATCATTGCTTTTAAAGAAAATTAACATCTATTATTGGTCCGATTCATCAACGGTTTTAACGTGGATTCGTAAACAATGTAATTGGAGCGTTTACGTACAAAATAGAGTCACTGAGATCAGGGCGTTGACAAATTATCAACATTGGCGGCATATACCTGGAAATCTTAATCCGGCTGATCTACCATCTAGAGGTTGTACTGCTAAACAACTACTTGCTTCGAAATGGTGGGAGGGGCCCGAATGGCTTCGCCAGGCATCGATCACTTGGCCTGTAAACGAAGAGGAACCGAATGAAAGTGAGGTTTATGCCGAAGTTAAAGGGAAAAGGTCAATTGACATAGCAGAAAGTCGAATGTTAATCGCTTCAGATAAAAACGCGAATAAAAATGAGGTGCCGTGGTATAGTCGATTTTCTAGTTTTTCCCGGTTGACTCGAGTACTTGCATGGATTAAGCGATTCATAAAAAATTGTAAAAATAAAGCCGATTTTAGATCCGAAAGATTAACAGAAATTCATGATAAAAGGTATAATTTTAAAGAATCGGATGCCTTAATTGTAGATGAAATTAATAACGCCGAAATTTCATTATTTAAAATTATTCAAAACGAAAGTTTCAGTGGAATAAATGACGAACGTATTATACATTTTAATCCGTTTTTAGATAACGATGGACTCATACGTATTAAGACTCGGATCGTGCAACGTGATGACTCTTTCAATTTTAAATGTCCGATTTTATTATCTAATGATCATTATTTAACAGGATTAATTATTAGAGAACGTCATATTACGCGCAATCACGCCGACCCGTTATTGACATTAAGTGATTTGAGAGAAGATTTTTGGATTTTAAAAGGACGCTAAACAGTAAAATCAGTTTTAAGTAAGTGCATAATATGTCGAAGATACGAAGCGAGGCATTTAAATGTAGAAACAGCACCTTTGCCTTTGAATCGAGTACGAGACGCTGCGATCTTTGAAGTTATTGGGATAGATTTTGCTGGGCCAATTTTCTTAAAGGGCGGTAAAAAGGCGTGGATTTGTTTATTTACCTGTGCAGTCTACAGAGCGGTACATTTAGAATTAGTAGGCTCGTTAAGCATTGACGCTTTATTGATGGCTTTAAGGCGACACATAGCTCGTCGAGGGCGACCTTGTACAATTTATAGCGATAATGGGACAAATTTTGTCGGTCTAAACAACGCGTTAAAAAACATTGATTTTAAAGGGTTAGCTAAGGTAGCTAGTACAATGAAAATCCAGTGGTATTTTAATCCTCCAGCTGCACCATGGTGGGGTGGATTTTGGGAACGATTAATAGGAGTTTTAAAACGTTTATTGAGACGCACTCTTCGAAAATCGTGTTTGACTTTCGAAGAAATGATAACTACACTCGCGGATTGCGAATCGGTTATAAATTCACGTCCCATAACGTTTCTATCGGATGATTTTGAAGAGATAAGTCCACTGACACCATCAATGTTTTTGCAAGATATAAAAGAGATAGGTATGTTAGATTTAGACCATATAGAAAAAACAGATCTAAAAAAGCGTTTTCTGTATAGACAGAAAATTAAATGTGATTTACGACAAAGGTTCAGGGTTGAATATTTAGGTATGCTGGTTAATTATAAAAATAATTTTAAAGGTTCTGGAATCATCAATGTAGGAGATATTGTATTGATAGGTAGCGATAATTTAAAACGTTTAGATTGGCCTTTAGCGCGTATTAAAGAAATTATTTTTGGTAAAGATGGCAATGCACGTGTTGCTCGTTTAACTACAGCTAATGGTGATATTATTAGACCTTTTCAAAGGTTGTTTCCACTTGAACTTAAATGTAATATGAATGAGGAGGCAAATAAAATAATTACAAAGAAATTTAGATCATTAAGAGAACCACCTCCTAAAATTTGTAAAACTAAAGATCCTGAACCGATTGTAAAACCGAACGAACAAATTGTAACTCGTAGTGGTAGAACATGTCGACCACCTGAGAAATTAGTTTATTATTGAAAGATAATTTTAGTTTGTATTAAAATGATGGAAACCCTCATTTTAATGGTGGGAGGATGTTGAATATAAGACGAAAAATAGTAAGGGATTAAAAAAGGGAAAAAAGGAAAAACCCAAGTTATAAAAGTAAATTGCTTAAGGATGAGATAATTGTAAAACTTATGTATTATTATTTTTATTGCATGTACCGTTAATATTGTATAATATAATTAGAATATTGTAGCGTCAATGAGCTTAAAAGAGCAAGTAACAAGAATTTATATGGCTTATGCATTAGAGGTAAGGAACCCGAATCACAAGCCATTATAAAGACAAATGTCTGCGCGACTTTGAATAAATTAAAAGCAATATTATCAGAAAAGGGCATTAAAGAAATAAGTATTGCAAAAAGCACAGCCATAGAAAACATAGAATGGTTGACCATTCTAGAATTAATGAAATTCGTATTTAAGGATGCAGATACTAAAATAATTATTTGTTATGGAACACTGATATACGTTCCTCTAAATAAAAGAGACGATATTTTTTACGAACTTCATAGATCACCCATAGGAGGTCATAGAGGTGTATCAAAAACTTATAATCGAATTCGTCAAAAATATTTTTGGGAAAACTTAAAAGAAGATATTCAGAGACGAATACAACAGTGCCTTGAATGTCAATTAAAAAAATTGGTTAGGCTTAAAACTAAGCAACCAATGATGATTACTGATACACCTGGTACAGTATTTGATAAGATAGCATTGGATATTGTTGGGCCTTTACCTAAGACTAAAGATAATAACGAATATATCTTGACGATGCAAGATCAGTTATCAAAATTTTGTCTCGCAGTACCTTTACAGAATGCGTTAGCAACAACTATAGCAGACGCATTTGTAAAGAAATTTATATGCATGTTTGGTGCACCTCGAGTCATCTTAACAGATCAAGGAAGTAATTTCCTTAGTACTCTTATGAAAAGAGTTGCAAAAAGGTTTGAAATTAAAAAGGTTAAAACAACAGCTTTTCACCCGCAATCAAATGGATCCTTAGAAAGGTCACATCATGCTCTTGGTGAATTTCTCAAGCAGTATGCAGATAAAGACAATGAATGGGATCAGTGGGTAGATATAGCTATGCTAAACTACAATACGTGCGTACAAGAAAGCACAAAACATACACCATACGAGGTCATTTTTGGGAAATTAGCTAGATTACCTTCTAGTGAGCCTCTCCAAGACAATGATCTTCTACCAACATATCAGGGATACATCAAGGATCTAGTAGTTAGACTTAACGGCATTAGGAATTTAGTTTATAGCAATATAGTAGATTCAAAGAATAGAAATAAGAAATATTACGATAAAAATATTAATCCTAGGAATTTCAAAATAGGAGATTATGTATTTTTATTAAAAGGCCCTAAGCCTAATAAATTCGGAGACCACTATACTGGCCCACATAAAATTTTAGAAATAATTAATAAAAATAATATTAGAATACAAGTAAATAAAGGTTCAAAAATTGTAAACGCAAATAGATTAAGAATATCGTATATTAATAACGAATTTAAGATTAAAAGAAAGAAAAGGAAACATTCAACTAGTAACTAATTCTTTTTTTTTCTTTTTGATTACAGATGTTCCTTATCGCGTTAGCATTATTGTTTCAACCCGCATGGGGAATAATAGGATATGACTGTGGTGCTAGAACACTAAACATTACAACCTTATCATTATTAGAAGTAGGATCTTGCGATATACCGAAGAATAACTTAAACCTATATAAACCGTATATACAACTGCTACAAGTAGATCAATTTACCGACACAACTGCGATCCAATGTAAAATTGAATATCGTAGAACTGTATACCATTGTGGTATGCACTCACACGTATCTATTGTAGATCAGGGACAAAACGAATATATTACAGAAATTAGTAGAAGGGCCTGTTCGCAATTATACAGCACGGGAACCCTTAGATTAGGACAGAGACACGAGTTTTACGGCATTAAAATAAACCAAACAACGACTAAGCCAATAACGTTTGCTGGTCATTTAACAAGTGACGGAGCTTGCAATGGCGAAGCGTATGCAGATCCCTATGGATCTTGGGACAGTGTAGTTGTCCAAGGAACCGTAAGAATTACCGTAAGGGAAGTTACAGTTAGAGTCAACTTAGAAGATAATAGAATTCACCTACCCTCAGGGACTAGCTGCAGACTATCCGACGGAGAATGTGTTGATTTTGAAGGGGGACAAACCTTTTGGAACCCTCTCCCAACAGATCAATGTAAATTTTCAAGCTACAGTATCTTATTCGAAGGATTCGTTGAAAAAGTAGTAGATTCCAATAAAAAGGAACATACGGTGTACTCAATCTCTTCGAGTGACGTCACTTTTGCGCTAGCAGCGAAATCTAAAGATTCGGTTTGCGGATATAGTGAAGTGATAACGGAACATCCTAAGCTGGTTATTTTTGAAACTACTCGTAATGGAGAATCCTTCGCTAATCGCAAAGGAAAAACGGTCGATAACCTCGACATATTCACGTACGTCAATTCGAAATTTGTATTCGTAGAAAGACACATTAGGACTCAGGTTAGGCAGTTGTATCGTGACGTGATGATGCAACAGTGTCGTATAGAAAGAGAGACGATAATGAACGCTCTCGCGATAGCAACACAAGCGCCAGATCAATTCGCGTATAATTTGATGAGAGGACCAGGGTACATGGCCATGACAGCAGGAGAAGTAGTTCATGTCATTAAGTGTATACCTGTTGAAGTAAAGGTAGAACATAGCGAAAATTGCTATGCCGAATTACAAGTGAGTCATAAGAACGAAACACGGTTCTTGACACCTAAGACTCACATACTTAAATCTAAGGGTACGCAAGTAACTTGCAATAGCTTGTTACCAGCATACTACCTCTTGGATAAAAATTGGTATAAAATCTTACCAAAACCTACTGACGCAAAGTCACCACACATTATCCAACCATTAACAAAGCCAACATGGAAGTATATTGAACCTGCGTCATTAGCGACCAGTGGTATTTATACAGAAAAGGATTTAAATGAACTTAACGATCATATAATGTTCCCAATAGAAAAAGCAGCTTTACTAAACGAAGTTGCTAGGGAAATTCATGGACATCCAGCAATGGACCATGAAGGAACCATCGGTAAACTCCTTAATGAAGGTGTTATGGAACGAATAATGGAATCCACCTGGGCGAAAATGTGGAAAAAATTTACAGATTTTGGTATTGCTAGTGCAGGAATCATAGCAATATTTATTATCATACAGATAATCAAATCAATAGTTCAAATAATAGTGAATGGTTTTGCGTTACACCGCATATATGGATGGTCAGTTCACATGCTTGGAGCATTATGGACATCCATTGCACAATTACTCATATACATCAGCAATCCAGTACCAACTCAAAATTCAGACTCTTATAGAAGGTCACCTGATCCAGAACAAGACGTAGAGTTAATGCCAAGAACATCCAGTAATGATGATAACGAACAGCCATTAGCATCAGTTCGAAAACAGAAACCTCAAGGACCAGATTTTTTCACCCTACCCGCATAAATTGTGCGTGAATTGTCTCAACTTGTGTTGCACCTATACGAATAACCATCATCATCAGAAAGGATAGTTATACAACCAAGCGTTCGATTGCTAGCTATTCCTTTTCAAATTACCTAGCAACCGTCTAACCGCAGGGGTGTAAAGTCCAGCTGGAAATTTTAATTTTTTTTATATATATAAACTTTCTATTTTTATTTCTTTAAAAGTTTTAGGGAAAAATTTTATTTCAATCTTTTTTTTTATCTCTTTCCTAAGAACTCTATATTTTAAAATTCTCAGCTAGATTTTTGTACGAGCCTGCAAGTCATAAAAAGATTAGACATAGCAAGGCATATAAAAAAAATGTATATATATATATAAACCAGACCCTAGCATTGTGACCGGAAAACCGAAACCCTTGACCTGCCTAAAACAGTATGAATTCGAACTGCATACGCACAAAAAATTATCCATAGACTAAGGCAGACAAGCATGCTATTCCTATGTTTTTTTTTGAAACTGTCACATAAATTTCTAACTTTACGATTTTCAGATTTCTTACTCTTCCTTTCCTCTCATTTTCTTTCCTTTTCCCTCCCGCATAGATAGTTGAAGAAAGCATTAAGGAAAAAATATACTTTTCAAGATAAAACACAGACGTGCATCTTAAATATAACAAACAGTAAAAGCGAAAGTTTTCCCACCGATCCTTTTTTTTTATATATATACATTTCTTTAAAACGTTAGAGAAATTGCTAGTAATTTTAATGTTGTATCTTTATTTTTCTTAATATTTTACATTTTAATCTAATAATACTTCGAATATTTTATTTAATCATAATAATAATTTTACTTAAAAATTACTTTAAATTTACTAGAATTCTCCGATGTTTTTCTAATTTTAGTTGATTTTTATAATTTCTTTTGTAATTTAGAATTATAGAATATTAAAATATTTAGAATTACGTAAATATCGTACGGTTAATTTCAATAAGAAGTAACCATATGATATAATAATTTCAAGCAACCCAAATAAATATATAATACTCTCCTTGTTATATGTTATTACAATAAGAAGATTAAAATAGAGAATAGCATATTTTATTAGTTTATTCATGTAATCCTCTTCGCTTAAGATTTTTCCAGCCTTTTTATTGCACTACGATTTAGTTTTATTACAAACAATTTCCATTTTTCCTACCTCGAAAAATAACATACATCAAACTACATGGGGAATCCCTCGAAAAGAATACCGTTAATACCTTAGGTATTAATTCATATATATTCAATAGCCTTTGTTTAATCTAGGAAATTTACTTTTTTTGTAAAAGAAAATGAATCTGATTTCCAACACATTATTTCAATATTAATTTTTTAAATTCACAGACATATGTTAAAATTATTATTAAGCTATTAATTTTATATGGACTTATAATTTGATGTAATGTTTGGAAATTAAATTCATACTATCTTATATTAGATTTTATAATTTTAACAGCGAATTTTAACTTTAATTTCTAGTTAAATCATTGTATTTTAAACACCTGTTAATTTTTCCTGATGTCACTTTTATGCAAAAAATTTTATTTAAGAAAATAATTAAATAGCAATATTAATGTTTAATAGTAATATTGAATATTCTTTAGCTTTAAGTGTTTCCTGTAAAAGATAAAGAAAGAAGAAGTAGGGCCAATAGTAGTGTACATGCTCCTCCCACGTTAGTCTTCTTTCTCTGTCTTACTTATTTCTCTAAAGGGGACAGTTTGAGGAAAATTAAGGGAAAACCATTGCTTGCACCAATACGAATGTAAAACCACATGCATGTATGCTCTCTCAAGAGTATATAAGCCAAGGGCAGCAATGAAAAGCGTCTCATTTCTTCTATTTTCAATTTACGTAGCACGACTTCGTCGACTACACAAATTCTTTTCAAACCTCTTGAAGGTCTTCTCTCAGTATTTAAAAAAAAAAAAAAAATTTTTATCACAAGACTTTTAGTCTTTCTTTTTGTTTTCAACTTCAAATTTTTTAATCCTAAATTTCCTCAAATTGTCAGAGAATTGTATCTCAAAGAAATCTTTTTTCAATAAAAGTAAGTTAATAAAACAATTTCCTTCTTTTTAATTTTGAATGATACTAGCAGGTTGATCTTACCGCTAGTCCTTGCACAGGTCTTAATCACCCTGCGCAATTCACCACTAAATTAAAGGGTCGAAATCACCCTTTAGTTTCAGCACGAGGTCGCAGTTACCTAGTGCAACGACAAATAAGTTGAGGGTCCAAGTAACCCACTCCTTACTCGTATTGGGTCGATTCTACCCGATACAACCTTTTTTATTGCCAAGAGCGAATAAACTCCTCTTGATTGCTTAAGAAGTTAATCGACAATAGGTTGGTTAATCTCAGTAGTAGAGACAAAAGGGTCGAAATAACCTTTACGTCTGTACTGGGTCGAACCAACCCGGTACGAAATTATTATCATCAACAAAAATTTACATAAACAATCCCGTATAAATCATAAATTTTATTCATTAAAGTATTTTATTAATTTTTACGCGAAATTTTAATCGTGAACCTGAGTCCTTAAGCGAAAGCTTAGACTCGAATGCGCTAAGTAAAAGATTGTTTTTACTAACAAATCAGACATTACATCAGTTAAATATGACAGTTAATTTTTATATCTTCTCATAGTGAAATATGATCAAACTTTGACAACAAATTGAACATAATAAAATAATTGTACTTTCAATGATCATATTTAATACAAATTTTAGAGTGATATTAGAGAATATTATTTTTTCCCGCATTTATAATAAGTGTTTCGCAAATAATAAGTAAATTTTCTTTTGAAATGTTTACTTTTTAGGGGAAATTTCACTTCTATCTAGACAGTTCATAAATATAATTTCATAATTATACACTGAAAAAAGCCGAATGCACACGCTGCGAAGTCGATTGTTGTGAATGATTCAGACAACATTCGCAGCTATTAATAACGGAAAATCGCAATATAAGAGTGCGTAACAATATCGCAGCCAATCATTCCAACTTTCTGTATAAAAGATTATATTGATCAGAGCAGAGCGCTGCGACTAAGCTGCGTTGTGGCTCGCTACAGCTCTCCGTGATCTACGGCACAAAAAGCTAAATCCAAGGCCAGCGACTAAACTGCTTTGTCACTTGCTACGGCTCTCCGTAGTCTACGTTACAGAAAGCTGAATCCGAACACAGCGATTTATTGCGTGGTCGCTCGCTTTGAATGCCGATCTCAAGCATTGTGACAACGCTTTGAACACACTTGCTTGATTAATAAATAACATTGAAAAAATGATAATTTTTACTTCCTTTTATATTTTTTTTTAATGTTCATGTAATTATGTGAATTCATAATTTTGAACTATTTTTAAAAATTTATAATTTATAAGTACAATTATTAATGCTTTAATATCTTTGATTATTTTTTTTTATTTTTAGATTCATTAGGACATATTTGAAGTTAAATAATTAAAAAACTATACTAATAAATCTATTAACAAATCTAAAAATAAAACAAATAAAAAATTGAGAAAGAAAATAACTTTTTTTGACAAACAATTTATGTGATTATGAATAATAACATTTATAAAGTAATTACTAAACATTAGATTAATTATATTGTTCCAAATTTCATACGCAAGTTGTATTCACTTGCCGTAAAAGGGAAAATATTTACAAATGATTTTTATGCTATTTTAAATTCTTAATTAATTTAGGTACATAATAAATAATTGATAAATATTTCCAAGTAAAAAATACTCAAAGCCTGGTAGAACTAAGATTTATTGGTAATATCGTCACTACATATTTATGGATGATATCTGATCAAAATGTATTTGTACGTTTTCTTCAAAACAAAGTGCGTTTGAAGAAAGAAAATCTTACGATTGATTAAAAATGACTGTTTTAAATACTTTTCCGCAAATTTAGGTGTTTTTAGAAATTTTCTTCGTTATCGCTGAAATTTATTCGTTCTTTATAAAAAAATATTGAGTCAAGTCATTAAATATCAAATCAACTTAGGCAGTTTTTGTGTATATTCAATAGTGATTTTTCACCTAACAGGGAAGTTAAAAAGTCTACATATTGTGATTTAAAGAAATTCAATCATATTGTACACGCTATTTTCAACAAAAATAGTTCTATAAAGTTTTTACAATAGTTTGATACTTTCAATAGAAAATTTATTAAAACATTAATTTAACGAAAAAGTTTGAGTCAAAAAAAATATTCCATTACTTTGAATTTTTAACTACAAAATTTTTTATTTTTATTTTGGAAACCAAATGGAACATATTCCCAGACTCATTGATTTTTATCATTCAGCCGTGCAAATTGATGTGAAATTTTACGTATGTATGTATATATATATATATATATATATATATATATATATATATATATATATATATCTACATGTTCTATGGATTTGATGTTATAACTAACTAGGAGATTATCAGACCTCCGGATCACGGATATTGCTCAAACTTTGGGATAAGTTTTCAGATGTCAAAATATGAAAGGAAACAGAATTTTAGATCCCAACGCTCAATATTTCCCTAGTTACAGGCAATTAAAGAAAATCACTAAAAAAGTTACTAGATTTTCAAACGCTTATAGTTCTTCAGCATTAATAGCTAGAAGCTTGAACCTTTTTTTAAATGAAAGCTGAGCTCAAATCCTTTCGAAATAGTAGTTATAGCATGTCAAAATATTATTTTTTCCCAAAGTTATAGCGTAATAAACATTAGACCCAATTTCAGCTTTTGTTATTAATTAATGTTTTAAAAAGAAAAATCAGGTCCAATGTTTATCACGCTATAACTTTGGGAAAAAATAATATTTTGACATGCTATAACGACTATTTCGAAAGGATTTGAGCTCAGCTTTCATTTAAAAAAAGTTTCAAGCTCCTAGCTATCAATGCTGCGGAACTATATGCGTTTGAAAATCTAGTAACTTTTTTAGTGATTTTCTTTAATTGCCTGTAACTAGGGAAATATTGAGCGTTGGGATCTAAAATTCTGTTTCCTTTCATATTTTGACATCTGAAAACTTATCCCAAAGTTTGAGCAAAATCCGTGATCCGGAGGTCTGATACTCTCCTAGTAAGAGTATTATTTTATTATAATTTCATAAAATGGAATAAAATAATATATGAACGAAAATTATTTTAAATAAATTTCAAAGATGTATTGGTATATCTTTAAAAGTTTAAACTTTAAATATCACTTTTTTCAAACAATTTTTAAACAGTGACTATTCTATTACATTAAAAAATACACAACTGTTTGCGAATAAATAATTCTTTTTTGAAACTATTAAGCAAAATTCATTTTTCAAAAAGCTATATTGCACAGTACCTTAAAAATTTCATTAATAGTATCAAATATTATCTAAAAATGATATGAATGGTTTTTGCATAAATGGTATGGAAAAAAGCAAATTTCCGAAGTTTCTTTCATTAAATATAATTTAAACTACGCAAATAATTTTTAAGAAAAAATTTAAGAGCTGGTCGAGTATATTCGTCTTTTTTTAATCAAAGAATTGTTTTTTTTTTTCACAATAACTAATATAATCAAGAATACGTTGAAAGACTCAAAATATATTTTATTTTATTTCTTATTTCTCATATCTCATTCATATACTGAATGTTTAAATTTAAATAAATAAAATCTGTTTTATTATTGTGATTTTAACTGTTAAGACGTGCGCATTTCGCAATATCGAAGTCAGTATAACTTAACAGTTAATTTATTTTCTCATTGTATAACATTGTGTAAAAATTCTTTCTTAATTTCAAACAAATAATTTATTAAAACTTTATTTTATGAATGCAATTACATTTATATTCAAAAATTTTAGATTAGATTTTTTAATTAAAACCTATGTCTTATAATTATTTATACTATTTGTTCAAACTACATTAATATTTAGTACTGTACAAGAACATATATTTTTAATTAAATACTTTATATATTTGGTTTAGCAAAACATACGGTCGAATGACCAGTTACCGTTCCTTTAAGGTTCAGGCAGATACATTTCCTTCAATAAAATAAATCTCAAGGTGTCTCAAGGTCTCAAATCTTAACCTCATCTCTTGTGGTTTAAATTATATTTAATGAAAGAACCTTTGAAAATTTGCTTTTTTCTATACCATTTATGCAAAAACCATTCATATCATTTTTAGATAATATTTGATACTATTAATGAAATTTTTAAGGTACTGTGCAATATAGCTTTATGAAAAATGAATTTTGCTTAATAGTTTCAAAAAAGAATTATTTATTCGCAAACAGTTGTGTATTTTTTAATGTAATAGAATAGTCACTGTTTAAAAATTGTTTGAAAAAAGTGATATTTAAAGTTTAAACTTTTAAAGATATACCAATACATCTTTGAAATTTATTTAAAATAATTTTCGTTCATATATTATTTTATTCCATTTTATGAAATTATAATAAAACAATACTCTTAGTTATAACATCAAATCCATAGAACTTGTAGATATGTATATATATATATATATATATATATATATATATATATATATATATATATATATATATATATATATAAATATACATACATACGTAAAATTTCACATCAATTTGCACGGCTGAATGATAAAAATCAATGAGTCTGGGAATATGTTCCATTTGGTTTCCAAAATAAAAATAAAAAATTTTGTAGTTAAAAATTCAAAGTAATGGAATATTTTTATTGACTCAAACTTTTTCGTTAAATTAATGTTTTAATAAATTTTCTATTAAAAATTATCAAACTATTGTAAAAACTTTATAGAACTATTTTTGTTGAAAATAGCGTGTACAATATGATTGAATTTCTTTAAATCACAATATGTAGACTTTTTAACTTCCCTGTTAGGTGAAAAATCACTATTGAATATACACAAAAACTGCCTAAGTTGATTTGATATTTAATGACTTGACTCAATATTTTTTTATAAAGAACGAATAAATTTCAGCGATAACGAAGAAAATTTCTAAAAACACCTGAATTTGCGGAAAAGTATTTAAAACAGTCATTTTTAATCAATCGTAAGATTTTCTTTCTTCAAACGTACTTTGTTTTGAAGAAAACGTACAAATACATTTTGATCAGATATCATCCATAAATATGTAGTGTCGATATTACCAATAAATCTTAGTTCTACCAGGCTTTGAGTATTTTTTACTTGGAAATATTTATCAATTATTTATTATGTACCTAAATTAATTAAGAATTTAAAATAGCATAAAAATCATCTGTAAATATTTTCCCTTTTACGGCAAGTGAATACAACTTGCGTATGAAATTTGGAACAATATAATTAATCTAATGTTTAGTAATAACTTCATAAATGTTATTATTCATAATCACATAAATTGTTTGTCAAAAAAAGTTATTTTCTTTCTCAATTTTTTATTTGTTTTATTTTTAGATTTGTTAATAGATTTATTAGTATAGTTTTTTAATTATTTAACTTCAAATATGTCCTAATAAATCTAAAAATAAAAAAAAATAATCAAAGATATTAAAGCATTATTAATTGTATTTTTTAATTATAAATTTTTAAAAATAGTTCAAAATTATGAATTCACATAATTACATGAACATTAAAAAAAAATATAAAAGGAAGTAAAATTTATCATTTTTTCAATGTTATTTATTAATCAAGCAAGTGTGTTCAAAGCGTTGTCGCAATGCTTGAGATCGGTATTCAATATGAGCGACCACGCAATAAACAGTTTAGTCGCTGGGCTTGGATTCAGCTTTCTGTGCCGTAGACTACGGAGAGCCGTAGCGAGCCACAACGCAGCTTAGTCGCAGCGCTCTGCTCCGATCAATGTAATCTTTTATACAGAAAGTTGGAATGATTGGCTGCGATATTGTTACGCACTCTTATATGGCGATTTTCCGTTATTAATAGCTGCGAAAGTTGTCTGAATCATTCACAACAATCGACTTCGCAGCGTGTGCATTCGGCTTTTTTTTTCAGTGTAGACATAATAAGAAAAAATTATTTAAATTTCATATATTTTGCTATCTTTATGATTGACTATTAAAAAAAATTTAATATCAAATAAATATTTTTTTTAAAGTGTATTTCATAAGAATTATGTTCAAACGATATTAAAAAAAATTTTTTTATATAATGGAATGATAATTTTTCAAATGAGGTAATTTGATGTATTTTAAAAATTAATATGTTTCTCTTATTAAAAATATTATTGCTTTTATGAAATGAATATTAATATATTTAATTGTTAACAATTTTTATTTAAATGACAATTCATTTAAATACAAACACGTGTACAAATGGAAATGTAATTAAGGTAAATATAATTTTAATATATTAAAATGTAATTTAATATATTTAATTGTTAACAATTGTTATGTAAATGACAAATTATTTAAATACTAACACGTGCACAAATGAAAATGTTATTAAGGTTAAATGTATGTTATTTATAAAAAAATTTTTAAAAGTAACTTTTTGAATAATATATTTTCATGAAAACTAATTTAAATACTTTATTCTCTGAATGATAACTGAATAAAATTTTAATTTAATAAATTTAGTCATACAATTATAAATATATAATATTTATATAACTGTTCATCAAATAAAATTATTATTTTTCAATATATATATTAAAAAATAAATTATACGCTTTTTTACTTTAAGCACATGTGTATATATACTTTCATATTATGTTTCATCAAATTATTTTTAATTTTATTCAGTACTCAAAATTAACTTTAATTAATTAATTCTTATTTACTTAAAATTAGTCATTTATACATAATAATATAATAAAAGAAAATTCAACCAAGCGACGTTACACTGAAAAAAATAGAATCTAGAACCAATGAGAATCCGCTTGGTGGTAGAAGATTTTCGTTTTGTTTTAAGCCATAGTAGAATTCCGCTTGACTCTAGAGGAAAATCTGCTTCAATGATATCGACTTCCTTCTAATAGATATTCTGCTACCACCTAGCAGAAATATTTTTGAAACAACTAAACTTTAATATGATGAATATTCATCTTGATTATAGTTATTAGGTACAACTAGATTTCTATTTGATTCAAGAACTAAGAATCAAATAGATTTTTCCTCTAACTCCTAGATTCTATTTTTTTCAGTGTAGGAGCGAAAAACTTCAATATAATTAATACCTATCAACGTAAAACCCATTTAATTGTGTAACAATTTTCAACAGTTGATAAATATAATGTAAATCATATAATATATATATATATATATATATATATATATATATATATATATATATATGAATTTTAAATTACTAATAATTAATTTAAAACTCAAAAGTAACTATTTTAAAACGGAATATAGAAGATAAACATGTATCGTTTCATTCCTTAAATATCACGAATTAAAATATTAATTATTAGTAATTTTAAAGTGTTATATATTATGTCAATAATTCTATATTTAATAATTTTTAATTTTAGTAACAGGCAAAGCCGCCCGAAAAGAGATTAATAATTACATTTTCTGCGAAATATTGCGCTTGAATCAAGTAGGTGAAATATCAGTCTTAGTTCCAAAAAAAGACACTAAGCATCGCAAATTTACGCTCTTACTTCATAATATAATAGTACCAACATTGGTCCCTAAAATTCAAGCTATAGTACTACTTGAAATTATGTCAACACTCTTTTTTTAAGTACCTTAGTACATAAATTAGATATGCTTGATTTAGAACCTATTTTAACAATACTTTCCTTTTTCCGTGCAGTCGTCAGTTCTAGTAAACGTCAAATACCGTTTTCGATTTTGTCATGGTTCGCGATTGAAACACGTGATTAAAAAGAATGAATTTCTATTATATTTTTCCATAGATTCTAATGCAATTAAATAGAACAAATTCTTAATTCATCATGATATAATTTGTATTTAGACAATGTTTATGCACATTGTAACTTTAATTAATCTTTTATATAAAAAATAAAAATTTAATTTAGTACAAAACTAGAATATCAAAATTCATAAGTTGCGGCAATTCTATTTTATTTTTAAATTGGCTAATTTATGCATAATAATACAATATATGAAAATTCAACCGAGCGACGTTAGGAGCGCGGTATTTTTTGCTAGTTATTAATTATTTTAATAACTTATATCTTTTTGCATTTCAGCTTTACCTAGTCGATAACAAGGTTCTCTTGTCTGGCATCTCTTTTTTATACTGTTAGCTTATATAAATAAGAAATACCAGAAAAGAATCATTTTAGCATTGATAACTTTACGATGTAATAATTTAAAACTTTAAAGCTGTTTTTCTCAAATATTAAATTTTTAAAATTTTAGGTGCTGATTTAGATTTAACTTCAGTATTAGCATCATGCTCGCGTGAACGAGGGGTTTTGAAATCGAATGACTAAAAGTTGTTAAAAAATCCAAAAATAAGGAAAAAAAATTAAAATTCATTTAATAAATTAATACTTTTTGTTGAAAAGTAAAAAATTTTTTGTGTTTCAGAAATCCCCTCATTTACGCGAGAATAATGCTAATAATAAAGTTAAATCGGTTTGGAAAAGTTAGATCCATCCAGCGGTTCAGCTCAATTCTTACTGGGAAGCCATTATAAGAACAAGAATTTATCGAATGATTATGGGACTACAGCTAAAGCAAAATGAGCTTATAAAAGCTTAAAATGAAGGTATTTTAGTCTTCTTTTAAATATAATTTTCATTTACAAAGAATTTAATTAAACCTAATCAATACATATCTTTTTTTCTAACAGGGGGAAAAGGTGTTTTGTGCCCTTAAGTCTGGTCCTGTAAGGCACAATCATGCTTTCAAAGCATTCGCCTTTAAGGACCTTGAAAAGTACACGCATGTACTAGAAAGAGTCAAAGCAGCCAAACCACCGCTCACAAAACCCTATAATGGACCATTCATGGTCATAGCGAGACTCAACAACGGTCGGAACTATGTGATACGTAAAGGAAATAAAGACGTGACCATTAATGTATAAAGGCTTAAACCCGCTTATCTCTTGAACAGCGAGGCCGACTTAGAAGACAGCGGCAGTAATTCGCCCAACGATAATGTGTAAGATAAAAACGATACGAATGAAGCAGAAAATTTACAAGTAGGAAACGCGAAGGGCACTCAGGTAGGAAATAGCGAGAACATTATTGTAACACAAACACAGATACATAACGAGACTCCACCGATGGAGCAAGAGAGCGAAGACGATACAATTAACTGCGATAATTATATTGACAACCTTCATAATGAGGTAGCTAATGACGGGGAAACGGCGCAAATCGATGATGCAACAGAAGAAAGCGTAGCCCTACAAGGGGACAATCGCATAGGTAAAGAAAACGTCAATAAAAAACAGAGATTCAATCCTAGAAAAAAAATAAATAGCATAGCCGCGTCGGGCGTAAACGCGAGCGTAAAGAGAGTTAGTTTTCATGTGCCAGTTTCTTACTTTAATCATGTAAATAGTTATAAGAAAATTGTAAAACGTATAAAAAAACGTAAAAAAGATTGTACTAATATATTTTCTTTTGCTAAAAATATAGGTGACGCTGGTTGGTCTCTCCTTGATCCACGTATCTTTTAAAGAGTACCCACCAGTCTAACCAAGATGCAATTTCTGGATGATTTGGCCATTGGCCTTTTAGCCCAAATCAATGCAACCTCGGACCTTACCATCAAGGCAGATGACAGGCTGGTTAAGATCCATCTGTTTGAGTTTATCGATGAGTACAGGAGGAGATGTATTGCCAAAACCAATACTTTGACAGAGTGGCATCACGTAACATCATGGTCAACAGGCAGGAGTATGAATTCAAGAAACCTGTTTTATTTATTAATGATCTGCCAATTAAGGAATTCTTTCTGTACAATCTGGCTTTTAAGCTGTTGCTCCGGGCGTGATGTTGAAGAGGAGAATCAGAATAAAAGTACTCAAGCTATAATTGAAGACAATAGGGTTTTTATTGCAATGTACAATATACAGCTTGTAGCCTGTAGAGTCTAGTGAGATACTTATCTAGTGGGCTGGCGAGAACGGTCTGACTGCACTCGGTAGTCAGACTGACTTGCTACACTTACATGTGACGGCGCTCGCTTGCGCACCGCGCGCTGCGCATGGCTTTTACATACATATCAATGTGTGTGTGCCCACATTACTCCCCCCTAAATAACCTAGGGTTATTTAATGCGAGTGCTATACTTCAATCACATGTACATTAATCATCCATCATCATTCCATACTTATTCAATAGTTTTCATTATTACATAATCTTTAATTCATACATGATTCTTTTCCATATAAACAATTCATGCATGCTACATTACTTATCACTCACATGTTACTTTCCATGTTTCATTAAAAAAATTACTTATGCATGCTACATTACTTATCACTCACATGTTACTTTCCATGTTTCAATACATTGTTTTTTATTACAAAAATTACTTATGCATGCTACATCACTCATCATTCATCTTAACGCAATTAAATTGCACGCCTTATCATACCTTACCATCGTAATTACTCGCTATAATGAAATGTTTGTTATTTACAACTCGCAATTACAGAAGGACATTTAACTTTTTCGATTTTTCGCAATCATATCGCAAAAACAAAAAAATTATCGCATGAACACAAGGAATTTCTTTTTCTTTTACACGATCTGACGCTCACGTGGCGGAGAAAAACAAAAGTTTTTTTTTTATTAAAATTTCCCTTATATATTGGAGAAAACAAAATAAAAAATAGAAAACAAAAGATAACATTTGTTTAGTTATAAAATAAGGAAACGAAAGGATTCTTTTTTTTCTATAAATCAATAGCAATCACATTCCTACAGTCATTATATACTACTTTTACACAATTATTCTCACTGAACACTCTTGCATTGAGCCTGTCTAATGCAATACGCAAGTGCGTATTAATTATAACCTTACAATCTACGATTTCTAAATAAAACTTTGTTACATTTCTAATAACACTCAACGCAAAATTCACATTAAAACACTTGTTCATTTTCTTATTTTTACCGAAGTAATTGTTTATCATTATATGTTCGACGCAGGTATTGTTTAACGAGTGGAGAGTTCCTTGCATACCAGGGTGGTAGGACATTTCCAGTTGCATTAGAGGGCGGTGATTGAAGAAATTATACCGTTCCTCTACCGGTTCCAAGCCTTTGATGTTTAATCGTTGCAACAGCCTGGCCTTATTGATTACTTCCTGGACACACTGATCCACCATTTTGTTGTTTTCCAGGTTCACTTCCTTCAGGTTAAAATTGTTGGCAAGCCACGGGTTGTGCATGAATCTACTGCAGCTGTGTAGTTGTAGTGGAACACCTCCAACACGTTGTCACCATTAAACACCGCTTCCATGATTCTCCAAGTATGCATGGAGCGGTCAATGCCGTTTATATCAGTGAGATAGAGTTCTTTGAGAGTCCCGTTGGTTCACAAGAATTTGAACAGATGTTCGATCAGTAACATCCTGCAGTTGACCAGTTTAATGATCTTCAAATTGTAAAACCTGATTTCGCTGAGGAACTTCAAGCGCACATATTCACAACTTCGGAACTCTACGTTCTCCAATAATTCTATCTTCATTTCGGCATCAAATGTCGACTTAACTCTTGATACCCTGAGTGCGTTGGTGACGAAACCCTCCGATAACTCCAACAATACCTCCTTTGATACCATCGCACCTGTGAGATCCACGCACTGGATGTCGACCTTACTTTCCTTTCCTTTTCTTTGCAACCTCAGTAGCTTCCTTATAGTGGAAGCTTCGATCTCCCATTTACATCCTGGTGTGATGATACTAGTGAATCTGAAGTGGCTTGCATCCTCAAACAATCGGTTTAGCCCCTCTTGACCTTCGTACCTTGGGTGATCCAAGTCCAACTCCAATGATCCCAGGCTGTAGCATTTTTCCAGTATACCTTCCAGTGCCGAGAATAAGCTACAAATGCTTCTGGAGTCCGAGTAATCGATAATCTTCCTAGTGATCATAGGGTTGTGGAGTGCGACGACTGATGGTGGAGAATCGGACCCAATTACATAAGCCTTGATTGGCTTTGCCTGCTGATCGGTGCTGGCGACCGCCTGCTGATGCGGCTGAACATTTATAAAATGTTTTCTTCCACTCTTCAGATCCAAAACCAACCTTTTTAATAGTGCATCACATTGTATCTTGACTGAGGCTTGCAAGGTCTTACACACAATCTCTGCGCACGTTTTCCTTCCGTTGGTCTTGATACTCAGGATCTCAAAGTGCTGCTGACCACAGGACTCACGGATAGTCTTTAACTTCTGGCGACCCGGATTGATAGGCAGACCATAGATAATCAACTTCTTTACAGGCTCATGGTGACGGAACAGTACAGGCCCTTTAAACTGATACTCTTGGCTGTTGTTCATGGCATTTCTTGCCGCTGCCCGGTCGACTGCATTAACCCTTGCAATACATGGCCGTCTATATAAGATGTTGAAGTTTAGCAGGCAAATTTCAGCCTGCCTATAATCCGCCTTGGTGGACAAGTCCTGGGTCCTTCGTATTTCGAACAACAGCTCATTCACCAAATCATCAAGAAACTTCATATCTGGTTAGGCTGAGTGGGTCTCTTATATGGTTCGTGAATCGGGGAGAGTCCAGTCAGCTTCACCTATTTTTTAACAAATCAAGAAATGCATTAGTATAATCTTTTACATGGTTTCGCCTATACAATTCTTTCTTAAAACTATTTACATAATCAGAAGTGAGAAACTGTACAAAACTAACTTTTTTATTTTTCTTTTTATTAACGCTATCTTTGTCTAACAATATACTATCTAGCTTCTTTCTTTTTAAAATATTCGGTACAAATTTCGCTTTCTTTTTTTCTTTAACTTTGCCATTCGCCTTATCGCTATTGTTATCCTGTACTATCTCAACTTCGATTCTATCATTGATTTGATTTCCATAACTTATTTCGTCATTATCGTTATTATCTAACTCGTCATTTCTATCAATTTCTTCATTGACATAGTTAATTGCATCGGGATCCTCCCCCTACTGTTCTATTGCGACTTCTCTATGGACTTCTACTTGAGTTGTTGTACTATTTTCTATATTGTTACTACTATCCTGACTATTATTAACACTCTGACTTTCGTTATTACTACTATGATTTTCATTATTACCACTACTACTTTGACTTTGGTTATTTGCATTACTGTCTATGTTTTGCTCGTTGATATTTATCTCCCCTTCCTTCTCTGCTTCCATTCTCAACAGATAAGCTGGCTTTAATCTTTCTATGTTCACCGTTACATCCCTGTCACCTTTCTTTATGACAAAATTACGGCCATTTTCATGCCTGGATACGACCTTATACGGCCCTGTGTACGGCTGAACTAAAGGGGGTTTGACTGCTCTGATTCTCTTCCACACATGAGTGCAATCTTTGAGATCTTTAAAAACAAACGCTTTAGTAGAGTGATTGTGTCTTACCGGAACAGGTCTTACCTCGTTCATATATTCTTTGAATATAAAAATCTGATAAAAACAGATTATGATCTCTTATATCTGTCTCCCTGAGCTCGCACATATCACCCGGTATGGTTAACGACGTTCCATAAAGGAATTCAGCTGGACTGGCTTCCGAGTTTCTCCTTATTCGCGTTCTCAGCCCTAATAAAACTGTGGATAAGACTTTTGTCCATTCATGTCCCTCCACGTGGCACATAAGTGCTGCCTTGAGATCACGGTGCCATCGTTCAACCATGCCATTTGCAGCCGAGTGGTATGCTGTGGTACGTATCCTCTTGCACCCTATAAGTTGCAATAATTCTTCAAACATGGCAGACTCAAATTGCTTGCCTTGATCCGTAGTGATGATCACTGGTGCACCGAAACGTGACACCCACGTGTCATAAAAAGTGTGTGCGACTGTGAGAGCCGATGCATCGTAAACGGGCACCGCCTATGGCCACCTAGTATACCTATCTATCATAGTTACTAAATATTTATAACCATCGCTAAGTGGCAATGGGCCAACTAAGTCGACACGCACGTGGGTGAACCTTGCATCGGGCTCACTGAACTTTATGGGTAAAAACATGTTTTCCCTCGTTACTTTCGATCTCTGGCATTCTACACAGGTTTTACAACAAGATGTTATCTGTCTGTTTATGTTTGGCCATACGTACTGTTTCCTTATCATCTTACTCGTCACTCAAGCAGATGGATGCGCCTTATTGTGGAAAAGTTCAAAAATAACTAATCTTAACGCCTCTGGAACATATGGTCTAAGCACCTCGTAAGCAATCTCGCAATAAAATGGTGTGTTTTCAGCGCTATACTGCAATTTGACTAGTTTCAAATGATGCTGTGGATTATCTATAATATCCTGCAGCTGCTCGTCATCTTTCTGCTTATTCGCTATTTCGTCAAGAGAGAATGAAGTGGGGAATCTAAAATCGTCAATTCTTGATAGCATATTAGCTACCACGTTATTCTCCCCAGGTGAATAATATATTTTAACATTAAATTCTGCGATATAAGCAAGTTTTCGAGCTCGTAACGCTGTGCAAGTCTCACGATTTTGTTCCAGCGCATATATCAACGGCTCATGATCCGTGTAAATCTTTACCTCTCTTCCTTCTAAGTAGTAGTTAAAATACTTTACTGCTTCGTAAATAGCCATTAGCTCGCGGTCATACGCGCCATATCTCGATTGTGCGGGGGTGAATTTTCCAGAGAAAAAAGTTAAAGGTTTTCATATATTCCCTTCTTTTTGCTCAAGCGATGCGCCCATCGCAAAGTTAGACGCGTCCGTAACTAACCTAACCTCTGCATCCTTTGCTGGAAACGCAAGATACGCGACATTCGCTAATTCTTTTTTCGTTATATTAAATGCTGCTTCTGCTTCTTCTGTCCATTCGACTGGTCTTTTATCTTTCTTCTTTATATCTCTTATCATGTTCACCAGTGGCTTTTGTACTTCGGCTGCTTTCGGCAAGCTTTTCCTATAAAAGTTTACCATTCCCAAGAACCGTCTCATCTCATCTTTCGTCTTGAATTTTTTAAAGACCCTTATGGCTTCGACTTTCGATGGGTCGGGTTTGAATCCATTTCTGTCTATCTGATGGCCTAAAAAAATCAATTTATCGACTCCAAATTGGCACTTATCAATGTTTAATTTTAGGTGGAACTTCTCCAACCTTTCTAAAACCATATTCAGATGCTTTTGATGTTCTTCTTCAGATGAAGACGCAATCAAAATATCATCAACAAAGACAAACACAAAATCCAGGTCGCCCACGGCCTGGTTTATGTACCTTTGAAATGTTTGGGCCGCATAACGGAACCCGAAGGTCATAACTGAAAATTCATAAAGCCCAAATGGAGTTACTACTGCCGTTTTCAGTATATCCTCTGGGTTAATAGGAATTTTCAAAAATGCCTTCTCTAAATCCAGTGCAGAAAAGATAGTTTTGTTCTCTAAATTGGATGCAAAATCGTGGAGGTTTGGGATCGGATACTTATCAGGTGCCAGACGTCTTAGCTTCTGAGCTACCGGTGGCCCTCTCGTTTTAATATGATGGTATTCATCCTTTTTCTTAAGAGGAGGTCACGTATCTCTGTCCTTGTCTAATCAAAGAATTGAGTTTTTTACACAAACTAACAACTTTAGCAAAAAATGAAGAGAAAGCCGCATCTTGTAATAAAAAAAGCGATATTTTCTTTGTTAAGAAAAAATTAATTTTATTGCTTCGTTTTCAAGAAAACCTTGAAAAACTTAAATCATAGAGGTTAGGGTGGACAATTTGGTTTTTCAAGGTTTTCTTGAGAACGAAGCAATAAAATTAATTTTTTCTTATCAAAGAAAATATTGCTTTTTTTGATACAAAATGCGGCTTTCTCTTCAGTTTTTGATAAAGTTATTAGTTTTTGTAAAAAAATCATTTTTTTGATTAGAAAAGGACAGAGATACGTGACCTCCTCTTAATGCGTTTCGGCTTTGTTATGCCTACTACCGCTGGAAACTGCCTAATTATTTCAGCATATCTAGTCTCCGGGTTAATCATTGACACCTGAACATACGTAACCTTTTTCGCGGTGACTGCGACTGACTCACCAGTTTTTGCATTTATTAACTCTCGCTTTGTCAAGTCAGGAAGTAAATAATAATGCTTGATGATGTCACCGCCTAGAATAGCATATGGGACATCTGCTACTATAAATGTCCATTTTATTCTTTCTTCAAACCCGAGATCTATCTCCCTTAATATAACACCGTATGTAACTATCCTTGTATTATTTGCAGCATACAATTTCACCGACGTGGCTGTCCTCTTACTATCTTTACTCTTGGTTACTATTGAAACTTCTGCACCGGTATCGATTAAATACGTTTGATTTCCTACTTTATCTTCTACATGGAGGCGAATACTCTCCGTTACCGAAAAGCTTACCTCCTCTACTCGCCGGTCTGTGAGTTTAAATCTTTTCTATTCACTGACTGTTGCGTATTTTTCTTAACACTATTACTCCTACCTAGATTACCTACTGGTGGTTTTTGCCTAAAGTCCTCCTTTCTTCCATCTCTGGGTGAGACTGACCTACATCTTTGCCCATAATGCACCCATTCACATGGTGGGATGCAATTATATGCTCTATTTCCATACTTTCTATGCGGTTCGCAAAGGACTCTATTAAATTTCTTCCTATTATCTGTTCGATCCTTGCTATTTCTCCTATCTCTACTATTCTTCCTATCTTTATCGTATCTTGATCTCACGTTAACTTTTTCTAATGTTTTACCGACTATAGCTTCTATATGTGCGCTAATATTCACCTTATCTACACTTGGTTTGTTGTTACCTTTATTTTGGTCTACCAACCCCACGTTAGCTACTCTACTTGCTTCCTCTTCGCAATCGTTTTTATAAACTTCGTCTGCATATATTATTATCGTCACTTCATTTGTTAAATTAATTTCGCCTACGAGAAACTTTTTAATCCTGGGAGGTAAATTAAACTTCCAGGCTTTCAATATAACTTCGCGTTTAATATTATTACCGACCACATCTAACATTTCTCTTGAAAACTCTGACGGTTTTTCTCCTCACGCGCGACATTTCCTAAATAAACCATTAAACCGTTCTTCTTGCGACTGACCGTATTTACTCAGCAAATGTTCCTTCATGCTATTATATCTATGTCATTGTTTTAAGGTTTTTACTAAATGCGCTGTTTCCCGCACTACGTCCCTGTCTAAATTGCTGATCAATAACATGAAACCTACACTATCGTCGTTCACGTTCTGTAGCGTCATCTGTCTTTCGAACAACTCGAACCACGTATTCGGATCATGCTTCCAGAACGGAAAATTAATTTGCCGAGTTTGCAAATAATTACCCTGTGCTAACTGGTGGTTAACCGTAATGTTATCTCTCTCTAAATTCATACCGTTCGACCATTGTGCATTATTATCATTAGCCGGTACTCTCGCGTCCCTTTGCTTACTACTCATTTCTAACGCTTCTACTCTTTTCTTTAAAAATTCTACGTTACTTTCATAATTGTTTCTTAATTCTTCCATTTTCCGTTTATAATACTGATCTAACCTTCGCGTTTCTTTTGCTAATGCGTCATTGCGATCATCATTTTCTAATATTTCTATATTGGGGAACGCGAACTTTCTATTCTGATCTGTTTGTTCCTTAAATTTGCTATATTCTCCTTTGTTGCCTTTCGGCGTACTACTACGCACCGTCGATACATACTTTTCATTATCTCCTATCTCACTCATGTTCATATTAGATTTCACCATTTTGTGACTCGAGGTATTACGAAACTGCCAATTAAACTGATTTAAGCCAACCGTCCAAAATATTGCACTATAATACTAATACTCAGTCTTTAATGACTAGAATTGAAATAAAATGTGACAAAACTACACGCGTAAATAAATAAATAAATAACAATTAAACAATTAAATAAATAAATAAATAAATATGGACAATACGTTACATGAAATGAAATAGATAAACGTGCAATTTCTTTTTCAGTCGATTGACTCAAAATGCGGTATTCTATATAAAAAAATATAAACGCTTAAAAAAATAAATAATCTACAAAAATATAAAAAAAATAATTTATAAAATATAAAAGAAATAATTTTAATAAAAGGAAAAGGAAAATGTTACATAACTAACAAAAAATCCTTTCGCAAAATCAAATTAAATTACTCAAATCAATTAAATTTTTATCACTAAGTCAAACAAAATTAAATCTAGATTTTATTTTGGGTATTGTGTGCATTCAAATTCTAAATAATGTATACAATATTCTAGAATATTATATACTTGACTTTTAGTCACCAAACTTGTTCAATATTTACATACTTTACTTGTTATAACCCGATTGTTTATTTTTCGCGCACACAGTACCTACCTCGAACCACCTTGACGCTTTTGCATTTGACCCGAAATTTCTTTTGCGTTCTAACTACCCAAAATCTAAAATTCCTTCGCGAAAATTCCCGCGCAATCGAGACTTACAATTTTTTCGTTTCTAATTTCTGCGAGGGCTTATACTTTTCACACCTCTCCATCTGCATTAAATTCTGTATATTTTTCTATTAAATTATGGAAATTTCCATTTTTTTACGTATATATATTTTCCTTTAGGAAATCCTATCTACAGACTTTCTACTCCCCTCGGTGTGTACACGGTCTCTAACGCGTTATTCACTATTAAAAAATACTAATCGTCATGCATTTATGGTAATTTCGGAGTTTTCAGAAGTGTGCCCACGATAGAGAACGTGGTCTTGGGGTGGACACTGTACTTTCCACTCCGAACACCATAACCACGACCCACGAAAAAGAAAGGAAATATACGACGATCTACTCGTGTACACCCGGAGAGAATTTCTGTCTCTCGTTACAGCACATATACATATTCGTTTATTATTTTATCTATCTGCGGCTCCCCCAGGTATGTGCACGTCTATTGTACGCGAAAACACTGGAAAATTATTTGCGATTACTTCGCATTACTGAATCTCCAGGATTTTCAGAGGTGCGTCCACGATAAAGAACGTGGTCTTGGAGCGGGCGCTTTACTTTCCACCCTGAGTTTCCATACCCGTCTAAATAAATAAACGCGAAATAACCCCCACGTGCACAGCCGGAAGAAACCTCAGTTTCTCACTTTATCCAGAATATATGTTTTTTCATATTATATTATATTTTCATTATATATATAATATATATATATATATATATATATATATATATATATATTATATTATTATACGCGCGAAAAAAAATCAACAGAAAAAGAAAAAAATCTTTAATGTTATTCGCGATTCTGCTGCTAGCGCTGATTTTCCGCTGCTGCTTGGCTGCGCTTGGTTGCTGTTAAGTGCGTGCGGCTTCCACTCCACCAACGGCTGTCGGGGTCACCACTGTTGCTCCGGGCGTGATGTTGAAGAGGAGAATCCCATTAAAAGTACTCAAGCTATAATAGAAGACAATAGGGTTTTTATTGTGATGTACAATATACAGCTTGTAGCCTGTACAGTCTAGTGAGATACTTATCTAGTGGGCTGGCGAGAACGGTCTGACTGTACTCGGTAGTCAGACTGACTTGCTACGCTTACATGTGACGGCGCTCGCTTGCGCACCGCTCGCTGCGCGTGGCATTTACATACATATCAATGTGTGTGTGCCCACAAAGCCAAGCAAAAAGAAATTGGATGGGATACTGAGATTCTGTGGGTAGGACAATTTTCAAATTGTGAAGGTGCAGTCTTTAGGCAGGAAGGCAAGTGCGATCGTTAGGTGCACGTCACTGGCATGGTCAGTGAAGATGCAATGTGATGCGTTATTGGGCAAGATTACTTACCAAACCAGCCAAGGCAAGGAACATCAGCTTAGAGTAGCCCCACACAGCGATGCAGTAGTTAACTCCATCCCAAGCCCGGTACTAGAGAAAATACATTGCTCAGTTCAATCACCATCATCAGTTTGGGCGCTGCGGAATGCATACATCCTCAGTGAGATTCTCGGTCGTTTGGAGAAAAATGGCATATGCAACTTGCTGTTAGCCCTGAAGGGCATTTGGGAGTCGTGCTGCAAATCGGGAACTTTGAGTCTGGAGATGAGTCACCCACGTTACTAGGGTGAGGGAGGTTTGGATAGGTTGTTCACAGATGCTCGTCAATTTGCCTTCAACAACATCGATACGCAGAATCGTGCGTATCTCGTAGATCCCCCTACCATCAGAAAGCTCACCAGGCTATAAAGGAACGGGAAGGAAGACAAAGTCAAGATCAATCTTGTCGACCTATCAGGAAGCAATATGACGAAGGAGGTTCTCGCTGACTTATCCTCCAATTGCATTATTAAGAATTCAGTTGTAGGGAAAATGAAATCTACGTTTGATAAGGAGATGCTCATGTGTGAGCTGGAGCAAGTGACCTTCCTGGATAATGATTACGCTAGATTAAAATTCCTAAAGGACTCCAGGTTCGCAGAACTAAAAATAATCAGAATTCATTCATGTAAGATGCTCAACATGTCTCACTTATTTAAATTTCTATAACTAAATACTGCATTGACAGAATTATATCTGTATAATGTAAATTGTATTGACCACGACACCCACTGTTGGAGAATCCTGGAGGCAGTTTTCAATGGAGGAAATATTTTGGAGATATTTAATTTTAATTATCCCAAGGACGCAGTTTCAGCACTTACGTTTGTGCATCAGCCAGTCTTCTTGGATCATCACTGCCTTAGATCAATCAATATAGAGAATAATCTCATGATTACGCAGAGTGTGCAAGAGATCGTGGACAAAGCGGTCGTACTGCAGGATTTGAACATCAAAGGATTGATGGTGGAAGATGCAGTATATAATTCCGGTAATTGCCGCTCCTTAAGGAGTCTTTACTTGACATATAGTCCCAGCCTGCACAGGACATTACACTCTTTAAACAACTCAGGCATCGAGGAAGTGAAGATAAATAACCACTATGAGAAAAATAATAAGAAAAACAAATCCTTTGGTGTCAATTTCGTGGTCAGTGTGGTGAGAAATGTCACTAAGTTCGAGTTAGAGGCACGCAATTGCAAGGTTGTGCTAAATTATCCAGTTTCAGCGGCACTGCGTAGATTGGGTGCAAGTGTACATAGTAGTGAGGACCTGTTGCACATTGAGTACAACAGCCTGACATTATAAATATAGTTAAGTCATAGATTAAGTAAATGTAAAAAATTTCTTTCTTTTTAACTTTGTATAGTCCTAAATATAAGCAAAAATCCTTCACTCCGCATAATTCAATGCATAAAATTTAGCTATCAATTGCGTAATTAACCATAAAAAAAACAGTATGTAAAAATCTTTCCGTAAGTAACTATTAAAAACAGTGATAATGTAACAAGTATGTAAAGATCTTCCGCACAATTCAGTGCATTAGAATGTAGTAATTTAGTATTTAAAGGATGAATGTAATAGCAAATAAACAACTGCGCAAATAATTATGAAGCAATCAATGTAAAACAAATTCCCTTATTGTAAATAACCATTCTAATTATTTAGGGGGGAGTATTTTGGGCTCCCATGCCACGTACGCCACATTCATATGTACGCGCAACTGCGTTGCGCAAGTGAGCGCCTAGCAAACCGGCGAGAGTCATGTAAGCGTCGAGCACTTCAGACCGTTCTGAGCTCTCGGTGTAGAGTCACATTCACCTCTCCTTACTCCTAAGGCTTATATTAATAAAAACTTTTTTTCTTATATACTTGAAGTTGGTTCTTGGCTTTCACCTGACCCATCTACATCAAGTAGGACCCTATTACCTATAATTGTATTAAAAATCATACAGATTTTTTCATCTCGAAATTCTAGTTTTTAAAGATGTTTTAAGTTTCTTATTGTTCGTTTAACTATGAAGATAATATTTGACTAAAACCTAAATAGCTTTCTTGTGTATTTTTTGCCACATCGCAGAAATTATTTTCTACTGTGAATATCACAAACTGTGAGAAATCACATTCCATTGCGGATATGATTCTAGATACATTTAGGATCACATTCCAACAAAAACCAAAATCGAAGAATAAGCACTTTTTTACTTATTCAAATTTTATTTTTTATGCATATGTGTTTTATAAAAAAAATTTATCTATTGATAATTTATGAGCTCAATTTCGAGAATGCCGTTTCCGAACATAATTATCAATTATTCACGTATTTTAAGCAAATATCATTGTAAATATATTCAAGAAAATCTAAAGTTATATAACAATGTAAGCGTAACGTTAAAATTGAGATTTTTTTTGTAAAACATTATAGTGATACAGACGGCAAGGTGCGCATCATACACATAAAAATTTTATACAAATGTATTTTTACATGAGCTTTCATCATGATTTTTATTTTCACATTATATTTTAATTTAACACCTA
This sequence comes from Anastatus disparis, assembly GCA_017163975.1. Classification (NCBI taxonomy): domain Eukaryota; kingdom Metazoa; phylum Arthropoda; class Insecta; order Hymenoptera; family Eupelmidae; genus Anastatus; species Anastatus disparis. Next base: position 4,865,751 of record JAFFSR010000328.1, on the reverse strand, counting down.
GAATACAGACTATGAGAAATAATACGTTTTTAAATTTTTTTAAAGACGTCATTTGAAGTAATTGTAATGATAAAATACTGTGTATTAATATTCTATTAAAACATTGCATGTACTTTTGGTATTTCAGTAACACCGAAAGTATAATTTCTATCGAGAAGATTGTATTAAAGAAAACCAAAACCTGGGCTTTTACAGCAAACAGGCTTGTATCATGGTGAATTTTCTATGGTGCTTTTTCTTTTCTTTTTCTTTCTTCATTTTAATACGTAACAAAATCACGAAACAGAATTACGTATTCTGTCACGTATCAAATTTGAACTTTAGGTTACGCAATTTAATGTTAAATACGTAATTTCATTAGATGATTCGATATGGAATACGTAAATTTATAACATAATTTGATATTAAAAACGTTATTTTAGTACGTTATTTGATATGAAGTATCCACTTTCATTACATGATTTGATATTGAATACGTAATTTTATTATGTTAAAAATAACGATTTACGCAACAAAATTACGTATTTCATTGAAAATTACATAATTTTGGTACATAATTTGTAATGAAATTGAGTTAACAATACGTAATTTTCTGCTTTTCTGAAAAAATTTAAAAGTAATTAAACGACACGATAAGAATTTTTTTGTTATTCTTTACGACTTACAATAATATCTCTGTCTATTAAATAAAACGGAACGTAGAAAATAGGCCGAATGATTATTATTTTATAACAAACGAAACTGTCAGTTTGTATGCTCTGAACTGTCTTATTCTTTCCGTGCGGACTCGCTTGCCATAAGGAAGTCAATAGCTAGGTAGCGTAGTAGCCCTCTGTCGGTTAATAATCGAATATGCATACACAAATTTATATAAAAGTACTGATAATTGATCGTCAGAGGGCTACTACGCTTTCTATCTATTGACTTCCTTATGGCAAGCGAATGTGCACGAAAAGAATAAGACAGTTTAGAGCATATAAACTGACAGTTTCCTTTGGTCTAAAAGAATGATCATTCAACCTGTTTTCTCACGTTCTATTTTATTTAATGGACGGAGATATTATTGTAGATCACAATGAAAAACAAAAAAAAACACACACACACGCGCGCGCGCACGCAGAAATAGATATACGCACATGTACGCGCACAAAGATATATATATATATATATATATATATATATATATATAAACGTTATCTTTTTATAAGAGATAATCGAAAAATCGTCTAAAATTATTAATTTAATCGACCCTGTAGCTTTAGTATCTTAGAAATCATGCTATCTTAAACTTCGTTGTTATGGGGACTTTTGATTAGCATGACAATATTCAACTAATTTGAAATTTTTAAACATCTTGTCTCAAATTCATTTTCATTAAGGTTATAGTGGATCCTAATCAAATATATTAATGTATTCGATATTTATTAGTAAAGGTTTCTAAAATTCAATGAAAATTGAATAATGTCAATTATTGATTTCAACCTTTGCCGAGAAGTTCATAAAACCAAGATCCATACATAGCGTTCTTGAAGTCATGAATCCGTAAAATGGAATTTCGAAACTATAAACGGAAATTATAAAATTAAAATTATGTAAATAGAATTTTAGGCGAGTTCAGGTATTGAATAGTATAGTATTCTTTAGAACATTTTTTCTAAATATTTTATTTTACCCAATACATAATATTTTTTTTATTTAAGCTTTCGAAAGTACTGAAATATCATCATCAAGTTTATACTTTTTATTTGATTTATCTTTAGTTTTTGCTTAAGAAAGTTTTGAAATCAATCAAGCAATCGTCGAGTACTTCCGCATTTAATTTATTCTTTTTAATATGAAGTTCATAATATGAATAATATGAAATTCATAAAATATTTATAGTTTTGGCTAAAGAAAGTTTCGAAATCAATCAAGCAATCGTCGAGTACTTCTTTATTCAATTCATTTTTTTTTAATTATATAGAATTCATCAAATACGCAATTTATATTCTTTTTGATAGATGAATGTTTGGAAAAATTTTTCCAAATAATTTCTGAAAAAAGTGATTATTGAGATCAAGATAGCGATGATAATACACATCAAAATCGAAAAATAAAGATATACCAGATCAACATTTTATTTCATTTATGAGTGAATATTAATACATGAACATTAAGGAACTATAGTTGATCTTATATCTATTTTTTACTTTATTCTTTATGAGAGACATATTTAATTAAAAATTTCTAAAAACTTGGCAAAAGGGCCATTAGCTTCTAACAACTTATATTTAAGAATTTGCTGCCATCAGCTTCAAAATTATTTATGCATTTTTTAAATTATGCATTCTCTATTTCATTGCACTATCATATAATTTTCAAGAGTTTTAAAACATATTAAATTTTACTAAATATCTACAAAATAACTTGTTAATAACAAATTACTCGACTACTTGCGCGAAAAGCAAGTTGCGAATTCGGATTCAGCGGCTCAAAATATAAATAAATCACCTACTTGCTTGGTGGGACCTCTAACTTCATACAAAACCCTCTGGGTGCCTAGACTATAAGGATTGTTTCCTTTGGGGTGCTTGATTTAAGTAAGTCCCTTTGCCCCTCACCTTGGAATACCGATTTCCGATTGTCACACCACGATAATGACTTCAGCTTTCTCCTAAAAGTAACGTCATGTCAACATTAGGCGGATAGTCAACCATTTAAGAGCCAGCTATTAATTACTATTAAATTTAAATAGTAAAATGGTATCAAAAATATTAATAATTATAATATTCGCCCGTATGCGGTCGTGACTAGAAAAGAAAAACGTTCGTCACACATTATTAATTGTAAATTTTATAATAAAGTAATAATCAAAACATCATAGGTATTTGATTCAATAAAACATTAATTCTACTTCGAATTGCACATAAATTTTGTCGTTCAAACTTGAAAAATACTAATATTGACAATGTAATCATTAAAGACACACATAAAGAAATTATGTTCCGTCAAAGGTTCTTTTAATAATATCTGAACTGTAGACCAATTTTAAGATTTTCCGCCCATTTTTAATATTAAGCTTCATTTTTAATTGTTTGATTCTAAAAAAATAGGTTTGATGCTTTTTGTACAAAACAGAAATGTTGTATCTTTATTCTTTCGAAAGTTATGAGTAAATTAAAGATATAAGCTGTAAAAAAATGTGATTGTTTAAAAATAAAAGTCACAACTTTCGAAAGAATAAAGATGCAACATTTCTTTTTTGTACAAAAAGCGTAAAAGCTATTTTTTTAGAATTAAACAATTAAAAATAACGCTTAATATTAAAAATGTGCGGAAGATATTAAAATCGGTCAGAAGTTCAGATATTATTAAAAGAATCTTTGACGGAACAGAAATTATTTGTAAATATGCCTTTAATGATTACATTATCAATATTAGTATTTCTCAAGTTTGAACGGCAATAATTCACAATATTTAAAATAAAAGCAAGTTTTAGTATTATGTGCAGTTCAAATTAGAAATAATTTAATGATTATTACTTTATTATAAGACTTACAATTACAAAAGTGTAACAATCGGAGTACTTTTGGCAAATAAACTTACCAGGAGAGTGTCTGAGTTGCGGGTCACAGATCTTGATGAAACTTTGGGATAAGTATTTAGGTACCAAAATATGAATAAAGCCACAGCGCTACAGTCTTACTCTTCGAAAAACTGAAGTTATGGACAATTATAGTCTTATTTTCAGAAAAATATGAAAAAAGAACTCCTAATTGAAGTGTAAATAATTCTGTCTAAGAATGTCTTTAATAAACCCACAATAACTAAAATAAAAGCAGAGAAAGCAAGCTTTAATTTGCTGGTTTCCGAATTAAAAACTAATAATTAGAACTAAAGTTATGGTTGTTTAAAGTTAAGCAGTAAAGAGAGTACTAAAAATCACCATCCTTCAAAATTTAGACTATTTCTGGTACTCTCTTACTGCTCAACTTTAAACAAGCATAACTTTAGTTCTAATTATTATTTTTCAATTCGGAAACTAGCAAATTAAAGCTTGCTTTTTCTGCTTTCAACTTAGTTATTAAGGATTTATTAAAGACATTTTTAGACAGAATAATTTACACTTTAATTAGGAGTTCTTTTTTCATATTTTTCTAAAAATAAGACTCTAATCGTCCATAACTTCAATTTTTCGAAGCGTTAGACCGTACCGCTGTGGCTTTATATATATTTTGGTACCTGAATACTTATACCAAAGTTTCATCAAGATCTGTGACCCGCAACTCAGACACTCTCCTGGTTAGTCAGATAAAGTTACCGTAATTTAGGAACATTTTTCTTTTTTGGTCGCGACCGTATACGGGCAAATATTATAATTATTAATATTTTTAATACCATTTCACTATTCAAATTTAATAGTAATTAATAGCTGGCTCTGGAATGGCTGACTATCCGCCCAACGAGATCGTTGATATGATGTTGGCTTTAGGAGAAAGCCGGAGTAATTATCGTGAGAAGAATTTATGCTGAACGCTATCCAGACAGACGACACCCTGACGCTATGGCTATCAGACGTTTAACTCAAAGAGCTCGTGGAGGACACATGGTTCGTCAATGTAGGCGCCATCAATATGATGAAAATGATAATCGGGTTGTGACTATTCTGGCAATAATTCATCTTGACCCACAGATAAGCGCTCGTCGAGTCAAAAGGGAAATCGGTATTCTAAAGAGTACATTTTTAAGAATTATGAAGGTGCTTAGATATCGTGCGTATCATATTACTCTGGTCCAAGAGCTACAGTTTGCTCATTTTCAAGAGCGTATTGTGTTTTGCCAATGAGTTTTACAAATGATAGAAAATGATCCAGACTTTTTTAAATTTGTTCTTTTTCCTGATGAGGCAAAATTTCAAAGTGATGGGGAATTGAATAGACATAATTGTCATCACTGGTCTGATATTAATCCTCATTGGGTCAGAACTGTAAACCATCAAAGACGTTGGAGTATTATGGTATGGTGTTAGATTATTAATGGATATTTGATTAGCCCTTATTTTTTCGAAGAAAATATTAATCAACACACGTACTTAACGCTAATAAGAGATGAACTACCTGTATTAATGAAAGATGTTGACTTAGAAACGCGACAAAGAATGTGGCTCCAGCAGGACGGCGCAGCACTACATTTTACTCGAATTGTGAGGACTTTTTTGAATGAGCTGTATGGTAATAGATGGATAGGTCGAGGTGGTCCGGTTGAATGGCCTGCTTACATCACCAGATTTTTACTTATGGAGGTACTTAAGAAATACTGTTTTTGAGGAAAGGCCCACGGCAAGAGTAGACATGATGGACAGAATTCGTCAAGCATGCGCTGCCATTTTAAGGCAAACTTTGCTAATGACCGTTCGCCACTTCCAAAAGCGTTTGATTAAGTGCCTGGAAGGGAATGGTCGTAATTTCGAAAATTTGCTTCGAGGTTAGATAAACACATAAGTGAGAGGCGACGGGACTCACTTAAATCAAGCACCCTGAACAGTGAGAGGCAATGGGACTCACTTTAATCAAGCACCCCGAACAGTAAGGGAACTTACTTAAATCAAGTACCCCGAACAGTGAGAGGCAAGGGGACTCACTTAAATCAAGCACCACAAAGGAAACAATCCTTACTACGTCCACGTCGTTATTTCTGGGTATCGCTAAAGGTAAGGTTGACACATTCACAACAGAAGCTTTAATGATCTCGTAGTTTCAGTTGAACAAACATCATTCATGGGGTAGAGATGTGCAGGACTGAAGAATGTCTGGTGTAACAGTTTAGCATGTAAGGCTATGGAGAGCATGGGGTTCGGATGTGCAAGTTTGATATTTGTTTACTAGGATGTAAAAGTTTTGGGTGTGTAGGTTTCCCTATTAAACCTATGATCAGTTTGAACCACTTAAGCCTGTGACTCATGGAAAAAACGACTGGATTTTTCGCAGTTCGACCTTTATTTGACCTTGAAATGACCTTGAAAAAAATGTCTTAATATGATTTTGAACGTAAAATTTCTCGCTCTTTCCGAATCCGGGGTAAAAAATAGATGTTTCTGTTAAAAAAACCAGTTGACCTTGAAATAACCTTGAAGGTCAAGTTCAAAGTCAAAGCGGTTAGGACCATTGTTTGGCCGCCTTTGTCCCCTACAACTTTTGTTATAACCATTTTTTCATATGTATCTTAGGATCCGAAAAATCCGGGTGTAGCGATTAAAATGGGTCACCGTGTATATTAAAATTTATATAATATATACAAGAAAATGTTCACTTTAATTTCAAATTATTCTGTATTGCTCAAAACTATTTAAAAATGTTTAAAACTATTTATAACTATTCTAAATGTCTCAAATTTCGCACTTATAAACTATTTCAAACAGTTTTAAACATTTTCAAACATTTTTCAACAGTTTTAAATAATTTCAAACTATTTCAAACAGTAATGCACATTTTATATTTCTACTAGGGAAACTTTAATGGTCAAATTTATTAATTTATCAATCATTCATTAATCATAGACGTATTTTTCTCAAATTCCATTTTAGAAATTTGAATCAATATGATATTTACATGATTATACTGTTATAATTATATGATTAGAATATGATACTAACATGATTATCATGTGATATTCATATAATTACTGTGTGATTTATATCTGATTCTCATCTGTTTATCTCCGCGAAATCCGTCATTATCATTATGTGTTCTTCATGTGATTCTCATATGATTTTTACCATAGTATCACGTTGTTATACTATGATCATCACGAAATTTTCATGTGTTTTTTCAGCAGGGTCGCTACACTTACTATAAAAAAATATTTTATTAATGCAAATATTGACTATTATTTAAATGTTAATAAATTATAAATTTCTATTATTTTTGGCTATGAAATCGCTACATACGAAACATTAAAACATTTTTTTATGATTAATTTAATAATATTACAATAATTACGAATAATATATCATTCATGCATACTTCAGCTGAGGAATTAAAACACGTGTAACTTTTGAATGTTTGTTGATTATAAAAAAATTTATAATAATCTATAAAATATTGCAAATTCGTAGTCATATTTATCGTAACTAAGATATCATCACTATTGTAATATTAACCAATTTTTTTTGTAAAAAAATTGATAATAATATAAAAATAGACGATAAACTATAAATTTTTAAAGATTTTGGCTACGGGATCGCCACACATGTAATATTAAAATGTTGGGTTGAACAAATAAATGTTATATAATCATATATGAAATTCGCAAAAGTATAGTTATACATAGTTTGGCTGAGAAATCGCCACACGTTAGGTATTGAATTATAAAACAGTTATTAACCCATTCCAAATGGAAGTATTTAACATACAAAAATTGAATATTAAAATAAAGAGGAAAATATTAATAATATTTTATAAATCGTGTACATTGAATATTAAATTTGGAATATCAAATAATAAAAAATTGTATAATCACACTATGTATACTTATATGGGAGTCAGTCTAGGGAGCCCCTTTAGACAAGCACCATCTTCAACGATCCCTGTATCACTCCTGGGCATTCACGTTGTATCAATACTTTTTTGGTAAGGATGCAACGGATTCGGCAAATGGGAAGCTCTAGCCCGACGAGGGATACTTCGCAAAAAACATGAAACTGTGTGACGCGTAACCCTGTAGTAATCCAGACAGCGTTCTGCCTGAAGATATAAGGTGAGGAGACTTTCTTAAATAATTTTATTACTCTTGATGAAAGATGTGAAATAGCACATTAGGAATACATCATGTAAGTACCTCTACAAATTTTTAATTTTCCATATTCATCATCTTTATACTTATGTTTAATATCGGTTCTATATTTTAGAGCTTATAATAAAATTATATATATATATATATATATATATATATATATATATATATAAGGGTACCCCCTGCTCACTCCCTCATCCAACCCCTATTTGTTATTTAGGTTACATTATCTTTATTTTTTTATTTTTATCAACTGTGAAAAATATAATTATTAAAATATATTAAGTTATACTCAAAAATATATTTAAATATTTATTACAAACCCATTTTTGTTTTCCTTATTTATATGATGTTATATAATAAAAGTTTTTATTGTTTATATAGAACCGATTTTCATAAATACTAATATCTTATGAATGTCCGTAGCATTAATAAATTTTTGTTTTTTTACCTAAATTATTAAATTTATAAAGTTTGTATTATAAATATATTTCTATATTTTCCACACCACCTAGTATTTTTAAATACCGAGGTATATATGTAGGTGCGTTTTTTTAGTGGTTTCCCCAGGAGGCCTAGTTCCACTCACATTTTTAAAAAACGTTTTTTTTTAAATAAATTAATAAAAAAAATAATTTTTTTATTTATATATTAAAAATAAAAAATAACATCTTTTAAATATGTTCGCTGAAATATAAAATATTAAAAATAATATGTATATTAAATTTAATATATTTAAATATACAAAAAAATATTACTTATACTTACTAATAAACAGTATTTAGAAATTCAAAAATTTTTTTAATTCATAAATTTAGAATATTAAAAAAATTTTACCTATTTTTATAATGACTAAAAATTTTTATGTATTATCCTTTTTTTTTGTCAATACACTTAGAATTTTTTTCATCTTTTTGTTCTAATTTTTGTAAATATTGTAAAATTATTTAATATAATTGTTTATAAAATTTTATATAATTTTTTACTTTTATAAATAAAAAATAATATTTCTGGAAAATACTTCTTGGAATTTTTATATGTAATATTAATTATATATACATAATTCATACATATATTTTGTATAAAAATAAATTATTTTTTAGCATGTAAATTTTTGTTTCCTATTAGATTTCGTACTAAAATTTTTCTTACAATAAATACATAATTCCTTTTTTTGTACGTGAGTTTTTTCATGTCTTCTAATATTTTTAATTTTAATAAATAAGCCACATGTTCTACAACTTATAGTTTTAATATGAATTCTATTTATATGTATTTTTAAAAATTCAGATGTAGAATAAGAATTTTTGCAAAACGGGCATTGAAATACATCCATTTTTCCTATTAATATTAAGTTTAAACATTAATTTTCATTAAATAATAATTTTATAAAAAACCTGGGAAACATTTTAATTATATTTTATATATGGGGATTTATAATTTTATTTAAGTTTAATTTTATTCTGTTTCTATTATATTTAAAAAAAATAAAATTTAATAAGCATAACACATTTAATAATTTACATCAATGACTTTTTAGGGGTCCACCTTTGCTTTATTTGACATTTTCATTGATTACAATTTTCTAATGTGGAAGAGAGAGAAAGAGAAAGAGCCTACTAACTCTTTACTTAGCTGCCTACCCGACACTGAAGTGGCTTTTGCTGATCGCTTGCTCTACGCACGCACTAATATTCACAGTGAAAAATTTGTTAGCCTTTGTCGACAAAAATCGCGTCATGAGTAGCGCGGCTCACGAAACAGCTACCACTCCGATATTTTCGACTAATTACTTTCTGACAGCTATGCAGAAACTGTTTTAGCTTTTAATTTAATTTAAAACAAGTTTTACAAAAGAAAAAAAAATTAATTTAAGTGAAATAAAAATAAAATACCCTTTCAGTGAATCAAATTTACACAACAAAATGAAATTTGAAAATCAATTAATCGTTAAAATGAAATGAAATGAATTAATAAAAATGGTAAGAATTTAAATAAATTATTTATTGAAAGTTTCCGTCCAAACAATGTTATCTATTTTTGATGTATCATCTAAATTATTTTGAATATAAATATTATTAAAAGTTTTACATCTTGACAAAGCAACGTACATGTAAAAACAATGGTCTTCTTATAAATAAGCCTACATTATCGAAACTTTGACCTTGTGGTTTATTTATAGTTATTGCAAATGCTAATATAATTGGAAATTGTTTTCTGTAAAGAATAAATGGTAATGAAGAATTATTTCCTATATTTAAAGTAATTTTTGGAATAAAAACTTTATTTCTACTTTTATCGCCTGTTATTATTTCAGCTTCAATATTATGTTTATATAAATTTATAATTTTCAATCGTGTACCATTACATAATCCTTCCGATATACTTGAATTTCTTAACAACATTACTATAGCATTAACTTCTAAATTAATTTATGAGGTGGTAAACCTTCTTTAATTTTATTTAAAAATTCTATTTGGTAATTCAAATAAATGTTATCATCAGTTTGATCAACACCATTATGCGTAGCGTAATCAATACTATAATATGTTTCAGTTTTTGCATTTAATAAATTTAATACTTTTTTATTTAAATTATCAATATCTTCATTATGAGGAGCTAATATAATTTTTTCTTTGCAACAATTTTTATTAATATTTGAATAAATTTTAGAACAAATATCGTTAGTTTGTAATTTGTTTGAAATTATGAAAGGGTTTATTTTGCCATCATCAATTTGTAATAGAAATGAAGCAAATTTTTTATTTTTAGATCGAATATTTTTTTGTTAATTTTAATATACTAAAAAATTGCCATAAATATGAACTTTTTATTGTTTCTTCTATAATTAAATTTTTATTTCCATGTTTAACAACTGGTAAAATTTGTCGAAAATCACCACCTAAAATAATTAATTTTCCACCAAAAAGAAAATTACTATTACAAACATCTTTTAATGTATTATTAACTATTTCTAATGCTTTTTTGGAATCATTGATGCTTCATCCCATATTATTATATCAGCTTCTCTTAATTTTTTTTTATCTGATTGTAATTCTAAAAATGCATTTTCAATTGTATTTAAATTTAAAGGTGATCTAAAAGTCTTATGACTTGTCATTCCTTTAGGTAATAAAGTAGATGCAATACCAGCCCAAACCATAGACAAAATTTTTTTATTAATTGATATAAAATAAAATATTAAATTCTTATATAAAAAAGTTTTTCCTGTTCCTCCAGGACCATCGATAAAATATATTTTTTTATTATCTTTTTCAGTTAAAATTTCAAAAATTAATTTTTGTTCATTGTTTAATTTATTATACATTAATTTAAAATTTTTTTTTGCTTCCTATTTCATCATGATGATTATTGTTCAAAGTAATTGAATTTATTTTTGGTTCAGGTAAACCAAAATCTTTACAAGATATATATTTACCACCTCTATGCCAAAGAAACTTGCAACCTTTTCCTTTAGCATACTTTTTAAGATTTTTATATTAAATTTAAAAATCTTAAAAAGTATGCTAAAGGAAAAGGTTGCAAGTTTGTTTGGCATAGAGGTGGTAAATTTATGGTGAGGAGGGAGAGAGGGGAGAGAGCGCACAAATTTGAAAGTGAACATGATTTGAATGAAATATTAGATAAATCTAAATGTATTGTACAGAAAAATGTTAAAGTAACTGATTTTGAGAAACACGATGAAGCTCTAACAAATAATGGAACTACTGATAATGATAAATGTAAACCTCATAATAGTGGGATGAGCTCGAATCAGGAATTAATTAAAAATCATGCAATATCCTTAGATAGAGCCTCTCCCCAATGACTGCGCTGGTCCTCTTCGGAGAGTCGAATAGGGAGGAGGGGTGAACTGCGCGCGTGCTTTCTGAATGTGACCTCTTTGAGAGCTCATATTGGGCAGGTGCGTGAACTTTTAAGTGGCTATCATTCTTACGACATATTTGGAGTTGCTGAGACCTGGCTGGGTCCGTCTGTATCGGATGACGTCATTCGAGTCGGGGGGTACAAAGTGTTTAGACAGGACAGAAACTTGCGTGGTGGAGGAGTTGCCTTGTATATTAAGGATAATCTAAAATGCACTATTTTGGCCATTTCGGAGACGCAAACTAGTAATAGTAGCGGTAAGCCGGAGGTGCCTGAATATATTTTCTGTTCTGTGCAAGTTGGCGGCTCCGAGCCCGTGCTGGTTTCTGTCATTTATCGTCCTGCTGCTGTTTCGTTTACTAGAAACTCTAATTTGTTGATTGATTTGAGAAATTTTTGTTCGGACTATTCCCATAAAATTATAATGGGGGACTTGAATGCCGATCTCCTTAAAGAGAGCAGTGATGCTAAGTTTCTTAGTAAGCTGTCGGCTGAGCTTTCGTTACAGTTGGTCCAGCACGGTGCTACGCATCATACTCCTACGTCTCACACGTGGATTGACCTGATCTTTGTTGATGACAACGACGTGGTGCTTGATGCACGGAACCTACCGGCGAGCTTTCACAGTCGGCATAATTTAATTGACGTCTGTTTGCCTTGCAACACTATAACTTTTGATCAAAAACCTATCATGTATAGGAACTATAAAAATATTTGTCCAACTGCATTGGGAGAGAAACTTGCCGGCTGTGATTGGTCGCCGCTTATGACTGACGCGGTTGACCCTGAATCTGCACTTGGTTGCCTCTGTGACAATCTCACTGCTGCAATCGAGAATTTGGCGCCGTTGAAAGCGCTCAAGCCTAATAAGAATAAGTTTCCATGGGTAGATGAAGAATTTTTAAAGATGCGGCGTAAGAGAGATGCTACATATCGTAGATACAAACGGACAGAGGACAAGCAGTATCTCCTTGAATTTCTGCGGTTGCGTAGGGTGGTAGACGAACGCACGGACCATGCTAAGACTGCTTATATTCACAATAGACTGTTTGATGCTCTTGCGGGTGGTAATGTCTGGAAGGAGTTGAGAGACCTGGGACTGCTATCCGGACCTCAAGGGGATTTGAATGGATTCACTTCGGATGAGCTTAATGCGCACTTTGCTGGGGTGTCAGTCTCGCCGCAGGAGGATAGTGAAGAGCGATTGAGAATTCTTTCTCAATGCAATGAAAGTGGGTTTACCTTTAAACCAATTAGTTTTAATGATGTTGTTCTTGCAATTTCACATTTTTCCTCACAGGCTTGTGGTGAGGATGGCATTCCGCAAAGCGTGATAGTTAAAGCTTTACCATTTATTGGTGAACATCTTGTGACTCTGTTCAACTCCTCTTTTGCACGGGGGGTCTTCCCTTGCCGTTGGAAGCAAGCACGTATTATACCATTGAAAAAGTGTGCTGCACCTGAGCAACCAAAAGATTTTAGGCCTATAGCCATCTTATGTTTTCTTTCAAAGGTTCTTGAGAAGATCGCCCATGACCAACTGCAGGAGTACATTACATCCAAAAAATTGCTCGATCCTATGCAGACGGGCTTCAGGAAAAACCATTCTACGCAGACTGCTGTACTTAAGCTTACGGACGATATAAGGTCAGGTCTAGACAGGAAACTTGTCACGTTACTGCTACTTTTTGACTTTAGTAAGGCATTCGACACGATCTCTCCCTCCAAACTTCTTGCGAGGCTTAGATCGATGGGGTTCTCCGGGGCCGCACTCGGATGGATTAACTCCTATTTATCAGGTAGGAAACAAATGGTTTCCACACATTTGAAGGAGGAATCGAATTGGCTAACAACCAATCTAGGAGTACCTCAGGGTTCGGTGCTGGGGCCTCTGTTGTTTTGCCTTTACATAAATGACGTACGTGACGCACTGGACTCTGGTTGCGTCGGGCATCTGCTGTATGCGGATGATCTTCAAATTTATACACAGGTCCCTTATGATGATGTGGACGAGGGGATTCGTATTTTACAGAGGGCGACCAGGGCGGTGTCGGGGTGGGCTGCTGGTGTTTCTCTCACTTTGAATGCTAGTAAAACAAAGGCGATCGTCTTTGGAAGTAATCGTTTTATTAAAAATTTTTATTCGGGTGAGCCAAGGACGATTGACCTAGGGAGCGGTATCGGTATTCCTTTCTCTGACACCGTTACGAGCCTTGGTGTTGTACTCGACTCTAAACTGTCGTGGGAACCGCATATTAATATGCTGACTAAAAAATTCAATAGAGTGATTTATAGCCTGCGGTTTTTCCGTCGATACACCACTGAGGCTCTGCGTAAGCAGCTCGCAACCGCCCTGCTGTTTCCACATCTTGATTATTGCTCAGTGGTTTTGCTCGATGCTTCACAGGAGTTACGAAGACGGCTACAGACAATGCAAAATTCATGTGTGAGATATGTATTAGGCGTGAGAATGGGTGATCACATCTCTCCCCATAGACATGCTTTGGGTTGGCTACGTACTGATTCGAGGAGACAGTATTTTATGGCTGTACTTATGTACAAAATCGTACGTATGAATACTCCCGAATATCTAGTGGGTCTCTTCACTAGATATATACCCAGAGCGACCACTAGGGGTGAGATTAAAGATCTTGCGGTGCCCTTCATGCGCACTGAGACTGGAAGAAATTCCTTTCAAGTTCAAGGTGCGCATTTTTGGAACTCCCTACCTGCTGATATTAAAAATCTTCCATCAATCGGCAGGTTTAAAGCCGCTCTGAGGAGGTTTTTACTCGACCTCGATTAAACAGTATTATTTTCGGACTATATCATATGTGTTAATTTATTATGTGATGTACCCTTTATAGATTTAAGGCATGATTGTATTTATTGGCGTGTATGTAGGATGTGTGTGCATAGAGTGAATGATTATATTTTTATCAGATTGACTTGTATATTACTGTACATTCAACTTGCTGTGATTTTAACTTACTGTATACTGCTGATATTTCGACTGCGCTCTTTACACGCTTGATTTTATGTAATTATTTTGACTGATAGATATTGAGACTGATTTTTAACTATATTATTTATACTTTTTGCATGTATTTATTCGTGTTATCTGTGATATCGCTTGTATTTAATTTATTGACTTACTATTACAGTATTACTATCTCTATTATGTTTTATGACTGTGATATCATACTGTACTATTTTGATTTTATATGTACAAGGCTATTTAAAGTATTTTTATGTATTTTTTCAACTTTATTAGTAATTTTTCACGCTTTTTTGTAATTATAATACAAAATAAACAATATCTAATCTAATCTAATCTAATCTAATATATTCATTAATAAAAATATTATTAAGTTCAAATAAAGCATTATTTTCTTTATTTTCATTAAAATCTTCAACAAAATAATTAGTAGTGGAGGTTGGCGCGCTTGCGCACAGGGGGCTTGCGGAATTTCCATTTTACCATGTTTGATGTCATTTATTCTTTTAAGCAATAATTGTACATTTTATAAAATTTATCATAAAAATTATTAACTTAATATGTTTGATCTATATATTTGAAGTAAAAGCAGTAGGTGCAAACAATAAAAATTAGCACAGACTCTCTCCGTCTCACTCTTATACTCACACATCAAGCATAAAAATCTACGTTGTGCTGTGCAACTCACAACGAAGATGGATATATGCGTATACTATATCATAGTATACGAGTAATTTTTTATCCTCGTTACGAGTGGTACACTTGATTCATTAGATACCCATTATAAAATAATTCAAAGTTATAATCAAAATATTAAAAAACATTGATCTAATTTAAAATATAAAAATTATAATGTTCAAAGAACATTTTGAATTTAAAATAATTTCAATGAATTAATATGTTTTACAGTTTTACTTAGTAGTGGAGGTTGGCGCGCTTACGCACAGGAGGCTTGCGAAATTTCCATTTTACCATGTTTGATGTCATTTATTCTTTTAAACAATAATTGTATAAAATTTTATAAAATTTATCATAAAAATTATTAACTTAATATGTTTGTTCTATATATTTAAAGTAAAAGCAGTAGGTGCAAACAATAAAAATTAGCAAGAAGCTTTTTAAATGATGGAATTTGAATGAAATTGAGGATCAAAGAGGATGAGCTAAGGAGCAGCTAAGGAAGAGGAACAAAAACGTATAATAACGTAAAATAACACCAAAAAAAAGGTAAAATTTGAGGATTTATCTGAGGAGGAGCAAAAATGACCTAAAATAACGTAAAAATAACGGAAAAAAGTGATGGATTTTTTGAGGAAGAGAAAAGGAAGAGAAAATGAAAGCATGAGGAAACTCAAAAGAAGAGAAAAAGAAGAGAGGAGGAAGGGAAAAGGAAAAGAAAAGGAAGAGGAACAAATAACGTAAAATAACGTAAAAAATAAGGGGAAAAAAAGAGGATCAAAATTAGGTAAGAGGATGAGGAAAAGAAGAGAAGGGGAGGACCTTGGTCGTAGAAAATTTCCTTACAACTATAATATATATATATATATATATATATATATATATATAGAAATACATTCACGTTTTAGAAGTGGATTATTTGATTCCTTTACTTTGTAATTATTATTATTTTTGTAAGTTGGGGAATCTCAGAAAATAGGAGTTATAAGCAAGCTTTTATTTTGGGTTTAATTCAATTATTTTATAATTGTCAAATTAAAATCCAACATTACAAATGAAATTATGAAATATTGTAAGCAGAATATGAAAATTTTACGATAAGCATGTATGGCCTTCCGCAAGACCTTCATAGAATAGGGTAATATAGATCCGTTTGCAAAGTGCGCCACCATCGCATTATCTTGCATGCGTGTAAATAAAAAAAAATTTTTCACAAAAAGACACGATAGGCATCATAATATCTCAGGGTGATTATAGACAAGCAAACAAGCAGTCTCTTAAGGCGATGCGATGGTTGTTTTGGGTTAAAAATGTGTTGAATTATGAAATCCAGTATACTGTTTGAGCTCAAGATAAGAGACTTTCTGAGAGCACTCTAGTGGATGTACACTGCGTCCTTGCGATTGGAATGTAAATTGTTTCACAATTACACGGTTGTTTTTGGCGTGGCTGTGTTTGGTGTTATTCAGTGAACCGTAACTCACGTTTCGTAAAAGATAAAAATCTGGACGAACGTTTTAAGAGAACCGCACGAATATCTGAAAAAATAAAAAGCCTCGGTAATCATTTGATCGAAAAGTGAGAATGTAATTCCGATCGTGAGTACTCAGAAAACGAAAATATGAAAATATATATTAATAATAAGACGCAAAATCAGTATCAACCGTTGAATCTTCGAGTAGTATTTTTTTGCTATGTACGGGTAATACGGTCAAAATTTAAAATGCAAAAGAGGGTGAGAAAATAAAATACGTGGACGTGTGTTCATTATATCCATATATCTGTAAATACTTATGATACCCCGTTGGTCATCCAACTCTTTATGTAAGTGAAGATGAGTTTCGCACTCTGATGGGTCAAACGAATGACATAAGTCATGTTGATAGTCTTATTAAATGCGATGTATTACTACCGCGAAATTTATATCATGCTTTACTATCCATTAAAATGCATAAGCTTTTATTTCTACTGTGTCGAATATGCGCTGAACCAATAACGCAGATTGTGATCATAAAAATGCTAATGATCGGCTTTTACCAACGCGTGGGTGGCTGACGAGTTTAAAAAAGCTGTTTAGATGGGATTCATCATCAGAAAAGTATTTGAAAAACGGTCTTATGAAATTACACAATACAACGAAGCCACGGGCCAGGACGGTCTATTTCCAACTTATACTGATACATTTTTTGCGGGGAAAACTCACGCATCAGGCTGCTCATCGGAATGCACTGATGGTGATGAAAACCCGATTGCTCATTACATTAAAGGATTTCACCAACAAGAGGGTATGAAATTAGATGAAAATTGAATAGAATATAATGCTAGTCTGAGATCTGTAGCAAAACTCTGTCTAAATTCATTGTGGGGTGAATTTGATCAACGAGAAAATATGCCAAAGACCGAAGTGGTAGATGATCTATAAAGTTTGTTTGAATTGCTCTGTGGTATCGAGACTGAAATCAACTCAATTCCACCGATCGATGATTCAAAAATATATGTAAGTTGGCACAACAAAGAAGCAGCAGTTGAACCATCACCATTATATAACATTGTAGTAGCCGTTTGTACCACAACCTTGGAGCATCTAAAACCTTACGAAAAATTGTAGCCGCTGGGTGAACGCCTATTATATTACGATACTGATTCTATTGTATATGTAAATCGCGTGGGTGAGTAGGATACGAAAACAGATTCGGTTTTAGGTGACTTGACCGACGAATTGGCCTGTTATGGTCTTGGTATAAGCATCACATCACTTGTCTCTGGAGCACCTAAATTTCACGGGTGTAAATATTTGACACCAGATGACATTAAAGGGTGTATTTGCAAAGTCAAGGGTATCAGACTTAATTCGTCAGTATCAGAAAATAAATTTTGATTCCACACAAAAACCTCTTGTTAGTGAAATATCGACACTTTTTGATAATTATGATGCTATAAGACACACGGTTTCATGATGTGATAACATGACCATAATGTAAAATATGCAAGCCCTTGTATTGAAAGAGACAATTGTTAATAACGAAGTTGGCTATCCATATGGTTATTAATTCAAGTGAAAATAAATAATCGTAAATATATTATTACCAAAGTGAAAATTATAAAAGAGGATATAGGATTAAACTAAACTATTTGGAACTAAGTTTTTATATTTATTGAAATGGAAATGGAAATAATGAATTTATTTTCTAATAATTAAGTGGTTATTGATTTTTTGCAAAAGCACTAGTTCTAGAATAATCCTTATTATTTCCACTCTCATTTTAAATCTTTCTTTATCTCAAGCCACTTGCTCTCACTTTATACATGCTCTGCCCGACTTGCATAGTCCCATATGCGTATTACATGGATTTCTAGTTTACTCTCTTCAAAATGCACTTGTTTTGTTAAATTTATTGTTCACTATACTCTTTGTTAACTGGTTCTCTCTCCTATAAAAATTATTGAGAATCACAAATTTAACTACACTATTTGCGTACGCTGGTGCTCATCAACTGTTATGAATGCGTGAAACCTAAAAAAATTGATAAAAATGCGATCTCTAAATGGTTAGAGAGTCAGGATGTGCATACTTTACACAAATTTGTGAGACATCGTTTTCCTCGTCAACATTAAAGCGTTTTGAGCCTATTTAAAATATGGGAAGCTGACTTGGCAGATTTAAGATCACTTAAAACCTTCAATGAAGGATATGCCTACATTCTCATGCTTATTGATGCTTTTTCAAAGTTTGCGTGGGTAGAGCCTCTTTTCTACAAAATCAGTGGAAGCGTTGCCGTAGCATTTGATAAAATTTTATCATGATGCAATTGTGGGTATCCGATTTATCTACGGACGGATAAAGAGTTTATCGGACGAGAGATATGAGAAGTATTAAAAAATAAACATATTACCTACTAAGTCGCTAGAGATCCCGATGTAAAGGTAAACATTTTATTAGAACTGTCAAGGGTCGGCTCTGGCGATATTTTACTCATTCGTGTACAAGACTTTATATCGATGTTTTGCAAAAAATTGTGAAAAGATGTCATCAAAATTCTTCCTTCACAGGTTACACTTTAGCAGATTCTGGTGAAGAAAATGTTGACGGCTATTTTTACGATGAATAGTTAAGCAGGGTGCGCAAAGATTCAGATGGCAAAGTATTTGAAATTGATCAGGTTTCGAATAGCAAAAGTAGTGTACAGTTAACAGTATTTAGACAGCTGAAAATGGTATCCAGAAAAATTTAATTCTTAGATAGCGGCTTTAGATTAGTAGCAATTTACAATGAATGATCAATTTTACATAGTTTTACTGAGCAACTGCAATAAGTTTGTTTTTCCGCACAATGTGGCAACACATTTTACAACGCAATCTTCGTAAAATGTATATCTTTATGGATACTAGTGTGTGAAACTAACGGAAATTTTAATACCTTTCACATTTCAAGATATATCAGTGGTGCAGGAAGAGGAAGTTGTTTCTGTTAAAACAACGAAACGTAAAACGGCAAATGATTTGCGAGTAAAAGAGGAGACCCAAAAAGCCAATTCGTTTGCCAGAGTGAAACCTGGTGTTTATCGTAACATAACCTTAGAGCATACACTACTGGTGAAAGCACGTTTATGGAAAGAGACTAGACGAACGAGCAAGAGAAAAAGAGACAGTTTGAGTACCACCTTTCTCTCTCATGCAGGCACATGATTGGTTGACGCCACTTCTTTCTAAGAGAAAACGGTTACCCAAACTATCGCCCTCTCTCTTAATATCGTCTACACTTTTTGTTTAGGCGTGCTTCCTCCAGTAGTATATGCTCTTAGGACATAACAGACCTTGTAGAAGTAACAAATAATCTTGACACCATGAAAAGTCATTTATATTATGAGATCCAAGGAGGTAGTTATGTACAAGTTACATGCTGGTGCGGTGAAGATTGCATAACTTATATGCACACGTTTACACTGTGGAAAAAATTACTTAGAATTCTAGGCCTGGAAAATGCATCAATTTTTTCTTACAAAGGTAATAAAGAACACTTCATTACCGGTAATTATCAGGCTTATCTTGTGAACGAATAACCAACAATGCTCGTCATTTACAGTAACATTTGTCAGCCACATGTATTAGGTGACACGTGCACAAGCTTGCTACGTATAGTCTTATTCCATTTGCGTGATTACGTTTATAGTGGTGTTGAAATATTAAACTTTTCACCACCCATGTACCTCATTTGTAACCATGTACCGAAGCATGGTTACTAGTTCAATTTAAATAAGATTAAATAGCACCAGGAGGCGCTGTTCGCACAACGAAATAAAGAACTAAAGATATGTATTCGCGAAAGCGCGAGTAAGAAAGCTAATGAGAAAGAGAGAGATTAACTAAGTAGGCAGCAAGTTATAAAGAATAAGCTAACGAGTAGGAAGTAGGTAGGGATGGCATAGAGAGCCTCGGACAGCAAGTGCAGCGTAAAGCTCGCTCTCTCGTCGCCTGACCGCCAGCAGAGCCAGTCGCTCTCTTACTGGACTCCAGCCTGAGGTTTTCCGTGCACCAAAGAAGCCCGTTTATCACCACGTGTTCGGTGTCTCATCCCGAGCTCATACCATGAGGCCAGGAAGCTGTAGAGAGAAAACGTGGACAGAAAGATCTGCAAGGGGTGGGCCCGCCTTATCAACCTCAGTAGCGTAAGTCCTGGTAGAAAGATTAATTATTGTAAAACGCGGCACGAGTCACATTATAGTAACGTAATCTCCATCTCTCTCTTTCTCACAAATTTAATATAATTGTTTTGCGAGCGCACCGGTCTCGTTTCATATTGAAAAAACACCCGATGTCTTGTAAACTTTTATTTTAAGATTCTCATTGTAAATATTTCATTTAGTACAATACATTTGCAAATTCCTTTTATATAACTACTGTGTTAAGAGAAACAGATTTAATATAACCTAGAATCAATTTCCTGCATGCTCCTCTATATCGCTCCTTATAATAAATTGCCAGGGTTGAGAATTCACCCTAGAGAAAATATAGTTAGTATTTAAATCATACAAATCTTTCGAGTCGCTTGGTCTACGACTCAGCTAGTAGGAGCAAGAGCGAGAAAGTTCTCACTCTTTTTGTATCATAGTGTGCTCGTCCTCGCTAAAGTCGGGGAATGGAGCGGTAGTAGTAATTGAAACACCTTTGAGGTTTATGGCAAATAAAATAGTAAAATCGAGTAAAAATTATAATTCCGTTAATGTCTATTAAATTCCAAAACGCAAGCACGCTATGTTACACATTGCTGTCTTCAGTATTTCAGTCAATCAAAATAGATATAACAGACAAAGATGGATTTTCAATTTCGTTTGACTACGGTACGCTGATTGTAACATTTCACTTTAAGCGCATCTGATGAAATATTTAACTTTGAAGATTTTTTCAATAATCAACTGGTTTGTGGTGGTGGTGGTGGTGGTGGTGATGAGTGTGTTAGAGTTAGTAAATAGTCGGGCGTTGGCATGGGCAGTTTTTTTAAAGGTCTCTTTCGATCAGCTGTAACAAATATCAAGCAGCATAAACCACTAGTACTAAAACAAAGTGCAAAGGCTGTTGCTGAGGAAAGTCTCCGTGCAGGTGGAAATATTATAGATGATATCACTCTAGGTGGCAGACCGGTCAAGAAGGCGGCCAAAAAGCGTCTTCGCAAGAGTCATAAAAATCTCAAAAGAAAAGCTAAGGTTGTACTAGATAAATTGCTCTTGCGTCAGACAAACGTAAAGGAGGAGGAAGAATCAGGATATAAAAAGAAAAAGAATGAAACATCATCCAATCAGTTGTCAAGTACACTAATACTATAAACATCTCCACGGTCAAAGACTTGAAAAGTAGTAAAGTTATGAAAAGAAAGAAGCAAAATAAAAAAGGCACATGTATCTAGAGATATTTTTTAAAATTAAAATATCAAAATGGCACTTTTGCATACAGAATCTTGTCAATTAATCAAGTCAAAATTACCACTCTTTAAATTACCATCGACACAGACAGCGATCGAAGGCTCTCACTGGGTACAGTAAAAACCGATATCTTCGCTCAACGATCAATCACCGATTGAATTTACTATTCCTGGTAATATCGAGTATCTTGATTTAGCTCACATGATGTTGAGTATTAGTGTAAGTATAACTTCCATTAGTGCTGAACTGCTTAAAGAACCTTACGCTGGACCTATAAATAATCTTTTAAGCTCGTTGTTTAATGAAGTTTACGTTCTCTTCAATTAGAAACCTGTTACACCGCTGAACAATGCTTATACGTACAAAGCTTATATTGAAACATTACTCAATTATTGACCAACAGCTTAAAAGTTTTATTCAAAGAGTGTCTTGTGGTACGATAATACAGCAGAAAAAATAAATGATACCACTGATGGCAACGAAGGTCTTATACAACGTAAGGCGATTATGATTAGTAAAGAGATTGATTTGCTTTCATTACATAATGGTGTGCATGGAGGAACAATCGACAATGTCATATAAGGCCAGCTACCAAAAAGAATTATACTTGGTTTTGTTGAAAATAAAGTTTGCAACGGAGGTAGAAGTCTCAACACGATCGATTTCAAGAATTTCAATATAAACCTTTTATGCCTGTACGTTAATGGAATGTAGGTGCCATCGAAACTCTAACATCCGCATTTCAAAAAAGAATAAAACGTACATTGATGCCTATCATATACTTCTTTTGCTTTCTCATAGAGAAAGCATTGTATCGGTAAAAAAAATTTTTTTCTATTTTTTCATTATTTTGTACATATTTAGACTCAGGGAGTCGACAAAAGTTGGTTTCCAGAAAATGTCTGTATGTATGTGTGTGTGTGTGTGTGTGTGTGTGTGTGTGTGTGTGTGTGTATGTATTCAGTACGCCAATAAGATCTCGAGAACTGCTCGATGGATTAACTTCAAATTTTGCATACAATTTATTTTTTTGTCTAACTGGGGGGGGGGAAGCTATTGAAAATTGATCTTCTTAGCTCAGTTTTTTTTAGAGCCATTTTAAGAATTTTAAAAAAATTTAAATTTTTCATTTTTTTGATATTTTACGTAAACTACTCGAAGAATTTTCTTGAAAATCTGTATGAACATTATTTGCGACTGCCAAAAGAAGAAAAACTTTTACCAACTGATTTTCTTAGCGCACTTTTAATTTTAGAGCATTTTGAAAATTTTGGAAAAAATCTATTTTTCATTTTTTTTCTATTACACAAAAACAATTCGATAGATTTGCTCGAAAATTTTTATGGAAATCATTTGCAATGGCCGAAATAAAACAAGCTTTGAAAAACTTATTTTCTCAGTGCAGTTTTAATTTTAGAGCATTTTGAAAATTTTGAATAAAATTTTTCTAATTTTTTTTATATTTTACGTAAACTACTCGATGAAGGAGCTTCAAATTATGTATGGGAATTATTTATGATTGTCAAAATAAAATGAACTTTTGAAAACTAATTTTCTTCAATTTTCTTAGCGCACATTTAATTTTAGAGCATTTTGAAAATTTTGAAAAAATTTTTTATTTTTAATTTCTTTTCTATTGCACAAAAATCACTCGATAAACTTGCTCAAAAATTTTCATGCAAATTATTCACTATTATCTGAATAAAACAAGCTTTGGAAAACTTATTTTCTTAGCGCAGTTTTAATTTTAGAGCATTTTGAAAATTTGGGAAAAAATGTTCATATTTCATTTTTTTTCTATTACACAAAAGCCATTCGATAGATTCGCTCAAAAATTTTCATACAAATTATTTGTTATTGCCTAATTAAAGCAAGCTTGGAAAAATTTATTTTCTTAGCGCAGTTTTAATTTTAGAGCATTTTGTAAATTTTGAATAGAATTTCACTTATTTTTTGGTATTTTACGTAAACTACTCGATGAAGTAGCTTAAAATTATGTATAGAAATTATTTACGATTGCCTAAATAAAATGAACTTTTGAAAACTGGTTTTCTTAGCGTAGTTGTAACGTTAAAGCGTTTTGAAAATTTTAAAACAATGTTTATTTTTCAATTATTTGGTATTTTTTGTAAACTATTCGATGAAAATGTTCCAAAATTTGTATGCAAGTTATTGGTTATAGTGTTAAGAAGACAAGCTTGGGAAAATTAATTTTATAAACGCATTTTTAATTTTAGAGCATCATAAAATCACATTATGCAAATGGCAAAAGTGAGAAATAGTAAAATTCATATAGTTTTCGTAGGTATTAAGACAGCCTTCAATACAGAGGATAGGGGCATTTATATCAAAATCGTATTTAAAAAAATAAAATCAAAATACTCTAACTTAATACGCTCTATGAGAAAGCATTGCGCTAAAGCAATTGGCAGCGTTTTTGGTATAGGTATTCACTTTATGAATTCTGGCAAATCGATTACCCACGAAAACTATCTAAACAGCTACTGTGTATTCGCTTTTGATTTGACACCTGATTCATCGGCAACCGATGATAATCATTGAAACCTAATAAAAAATGACAATGTATAAATCGATGTTAAATTTGACGATCCACTAGAGGGCGCTGTAAATCGTACGATTTATGCTAAATACGACAATTCATTCGAAATTGACTCATCAACACAGGTTGTCGTGGATTATAGTGGATAAGCAGTGTTGGTTGAGATACATTTCTCATAATTTAAGTGAAACAGAAGCTGCCTTTAGTATCTCAGTCTCCGACCGACTTTTAGTAGAACCAATATGGGTCTGGTGACTGACGTACAGTTTCTCAAAGATAATAAGAGTTGTTTAATTCCAAAAGTATTGGCTGTGCTCCGTATACATAAGAACTTTTTTGCTCATTGGATTGAGGCTCCTCCTTGTAAGTTGAGACGTCTACCTAAAAATATTTTAAGGCAAAATAATTGGGTGACACTGAATCATCATGGTCCAGAGTGGTATGGATTCTCCAGAAAATTTTAAAAAATATAAATGAAAAATAAACGCTCACAAAGCGAATATTCCAATCTTTGTGGTCATTATTAAATCATATTTCTATATTATATGTCTACAGGATTGGGTTTCAAGAAATTTTTGAATAATTTTTTACAGAGTTTGCAAAAAAATGATACTATGGTCAAGAATTTAGTAGAAAAAACTTGCAATAGATGATTTGATACTTGACTGTCTCTTATTATCTGCATGCCACCTTTTTACAATACCTCCACCAATTTTTTATATTATAAAAGAAGCAGCATTTATAAAGTATGGTGACAGCCGTAAAAACTAAATCTAATCAATATAGCTAGTCAAAAGAGAAGTCTGGAGCAGTCTTTTGGTAAGAACTTGGAATATTTAATCAAACAGTATAGCAAGAATGATTATTGGCAGCAGCTACCACCGATAGTCTACGGGCTAAACAGCTCTTTTAGAAAAATTGTCCAGGTAGGCCTAGGGCATATTAATAAAAAAGAAAATGAGTTTGTTCCTGTAGTGTGCTTGTGTGACACTCACTTTTAAGGTTTACCTTTATCATTTGACTGAAAGACTCTAAGACAAGAATTTGTTAAAATTGAAGAATTTTGCACTTGCTAAAATGAAGAATTTATGTTGAATCAGAGTCTCTCTATACCTGGATACATTATCCGTTCCATGATTAGTTTTTACGAGAGAGCTTTCGAATTAGTACCCAATGACACTTAACTCAAAGAAGAAGAGAGAGGTGAACCACTGAAAAAATATGGTTGATTTAGTCGGTCAACGTGTCACGTTAAAAAGTCTTAAAGATTTATCAAAATGTATAGATTATAGAATTCAATATTTAAATATTGTTGCAAAATCTGTAAAATATATATTACAAGAAATGGTAATCCATATAAAAGATGTATAGAATATAAACGACAATCTCAATGTGTCCTATTATTCTAGTGATATCCAATCTGCAATGTTTCATTTAAATGATAATTCTGTTAATGGTGTCAGCGAATTATTCATAATGAATAGTCTAATTTTAACGAAGCAAGACTTTTTTATAATTATACATGAATTCATGATTTATCATATTATCGTCGGTCCTAACGAAGATTAGCACGCTTCATTTCTTGTCTCAAAAACTAGCACATTTGTGAACGCCCCATCAAAAAGTAATACATTTCAAAAGCTTCTGTAAGCAGTAGCATTTTTCACGACTTTGCAACAAAGATAATTACTTTTCAAGAATTTGTTGCAAACTTTAATTTTTTCGCGACTCTACCGCAAAATCTAACAATTTTTATGATTCTCCTACAAAGATTAAAACTTTTAAATGTTTTACAACGAAACTCACTCCTGCAAAAATTAATATTTTCTATCTTCTTACAGCGAAAAATAGTACAATCGATGATTTTCAATAAATTAGTGCTTACATTTACTTAATTTATTTAAACTTTAAGCATGTGATATTTTAATTTTGTAATTCGATTTCTAAACAAAGAAAATTTTATACTTTTCATCATTGAAATAGTGAGATAAGGAGATAAAAGATTTTAAAGCACCATCTTGATAAAGTTTCGAATACAAAAATACGCTTTTTTTATTATATTTATCAAATAAAAAAATCTTAATGATTTTAAAATAAAAAATTTTTTATGACATATTTAATATTTTTGGTTTGTAAAAAAATTTTTTTTTTAACTCAACTTCAAACTGCAATATTTCGGAAACGGCACAATAAATTTAAAAAATCCGGACGGCGTTTGAAAGATCAGATAAAATACTATTTTTTTATGTCCTGCATAATATTTTTATGTCTTTTTTAACTCTATTTTTAATGATAGAAAAATTTTTTATTTTTACGAATTTTTAAATTTTAATCAATTAAGGGGATCAAAGGGAGGTGATCCCCGAAATCCATCGTCCTACAGGCCACTGTGTATGTTGGACGAGGCAGGGAAGCTATACAAGAGGCTGCTTAAACCGCGATTACAAAGAGCTGTACAGGCAGCTAACGACCTCGCTGACAACCAGTACGGCTTTAGGAAAAAGTGGTCTACCGTAAATGCAGTAGAAGAAGTAGTGAAGGTAGCAAGAGAAGGATAGACTGGAAACCATCATTCCCGTCTTATTGCGTTTCTAGTCATGTTGGATACGAAAAACGCTTTTAACTCGGCAAGATGGCCTGACCTCCTTGCTGCGTTGAAGGAGTTTAACGTACCAGAATACTTTATGCGAGTGATAGGTGACTATCTGAGAAACTGTATCCTCCGCTATGAGACAGAAGAAGGCTGGCGTGAAAAGGACCTTGGCGCAGGCGTAGCACAGGGCTCGATCTTCGGCCCAGACTTCTGGAACATCCTGTTCGATGTTCATTACTCAGACTTGCAATGCCGGATGGAGTGAAAATGTTGGCGTACGCTGATGATGTCGCTTTAGTCATCACCGCAAAAAACGCAAACATTGCCCAGCATATACTAAATACGGCGATGGGGAGAATCTCCGAGTGGATAGTGAAACATGGTGTCGAAATAGTGATGGCCAAAACAGAAATAGTGCCCTTAACCTGGAAACACATCAACATCGAGTTTCCCATGACAGTAGGCACAAACGTGGTGCAGGCAAGAAACGAAGTGACGTATCTTGGCATAAAGCTAGATGCAAAACTAACTTTTTTGTTGCACTTAAAATACGTCGCCAATAAAGCGATGAAGAAAACGTTGCAGTTAAGTTGTCTTATGACCAATACCAGCGGCCCAAAATCAAGCAAACGATGATTTTTAATGACAACAACTTTAAGATAACAACAAAAAAAAATCAACTTAATTTTAACAATTATTCTTCATATTTTACGTAAGTAACCAAAAACAAAAAAAAAATTACATGATACTTTTGGCCTTTTTTTTAAATTTAACTTCAATTTTTCTTTCACGTTTTATTTTTTGATTTTTTTTCCTTATTTTAATTTAGCTTGAATTTTTCTTTTTAATGCTAAATCTTTTTCTTTTCAATTTTTTACATTATCATTTTGTTTATTTTTGACTGTTCTAAATCTAAGTGTTATTTTGTTTTTCATTTCACTTCACTATTTTATTAAATTTAATTTTTCTTGTTTTCTTTATAAACTTTAAACTAAACTTATATTCTTTTCATTATACTACAAATTAACTTAGGAAACACATTTTTTTTCTCACTTAAATTTTTCTTTTTAGTTTTTGAAACTATTTTTGTTTATTTTAATTGTTTCTTTTTTGTTTTTTACATCTTCTTTCACTTTTTTTATCCATTCTTCTATCTCTTCTGCACTTTCTTCTAAGTCATCCCTACATGTTTTTACCCCTTCCTGTTCTTTCTTCCATTCTTCTAGCTTCCATCCAGCATAAAAAATTTTGATTGTTCCCAACCCTCTTCTTGATTTAAACTCACTTATAAATCTTTTCTCTTCCTCTTCCTTATTTTTCATTTTTCTTTTGTTATTTTTTTTCTAATTTTTTTTCCAGTTTTTGGGGGCCGGGGTATTTGTAGTTTTGACTATTTTTTTTTGTATGATAATAGATCCTGGTTCCGAAAAGTCCATGGGATTAGTTTGATGAAATCCTGATGTACTTGGGTAAATTACATTACCCAAGTTGACATTTCCCATTGTAGGATCTTTGTCCCAACTACAATTTGTGACTTTATTTTTAATTTTTTCTTCATTGATAAATGTGGACACATGCCTCTGATTAAAATAGCGCATTATTTGCGCACTGTTTTCGCGTAAGCGTGTGGCCATTTTCCCTTTTCGTTTCATTTTTTTTTAACTTTTTATGAGAGGTGTGGAGAAAGATAACTTTAACTTTGACGATGCAGCTCACTTGACGATGCGACAAACAATGAGCTGTGACGTCAAATTTTTTCTAAAAAATTTTTTGACTATTTTCAAGTGTATGTATGTGCGCGTACATTTGTTACACTTAACTTTGTACATTTTTTGATATTGACATTGACCTTTTCTGTACTTCAAATGTACGCACGCATAAATACTTGTATACGTTGCTAGTGTGCATGTGTCTTGTATACTATGTGTATTTTTTCTATGTTTTTTGCATTCCTTTGCTATTTAGTCTTTTACTATTTTTTCTTTCAAAATAATATTTGACTATATTATTTTTTAATTTTAAAACTTTTAGAACACCTTAGCGTTCTATATAGGACTTTTCGCGTTTTTTATTTTTTTTAATTACAATAAATTAAATTCATTATTTTTATTTAATTTAATCATTGGCCTCGTAGAACGGTTTAAGGTGTTCTATATGGAACTTTCCACGATCTACGCCTTTATCATCAGTTAATAAATATGTATCTGGTGCAATGATGTTTTTGATGATATATGGACCTTCATATATCTCAAAAAATTTTGCGATTTTATCATCATCTGCACTTGATACAAATTTTTCTAATTGTTGTTAATGTATTGGCCTTTTTGATAGGGTACATTACAACATACTTAGAAAATACATCTATGGATGTTAGTATATACTTAACACTTCCTATAGATGTTGGCAATGGACCATAAAAATCAATCGATAGTATTTCATTTTTTTCGTTTACTACGATTGGTTGCATTTCTGCATTATATTTTACGGTCAAGTATTTTTTCTTTTGACAAGTAATGCATGATTTTAAAATTTTATGTACATGCTTTTTTAATTTAGGGGCTGTGAAGCTTTCTATTAATAATTTGTACGTTTTTTTGGGATCAATGTGCCCATGAAAATCGTGTATTTCTATTATGAATTCTTTTAATAAT
This sequence comes from Anastatus disparis, assembly GCA_017163975.1. Taxonomy (NCBI): domain Eukaryota; kingdom Metazoa; phylum Arthropoda; class Insecta; order Hymenoptera; family Eupelmidae; genus Anastatus; species Anastatus disparis. Next base: position 4,835,696 of record JAFFSR010000328.1, on the reverse strand, counting down.
GATTCAGGTATTATTATTTTTAATCCTGATTCATCTATTTTATATCAAAAATCATTTTCGAATTTATAATGATTTTTTATTTTATCATTTTTTAATTCATTTAATTCTTTTCTTATTTTGATGCAATATGCATCATTATTTTGAACTTTTTTAAAGCTTTACAACAATTTTTCTAATTGTTTATTTATTTTTAATTTATTTCTGATATTCGCAATTAATACTTCGTTTTCGTCATATTTTGCGTTATCAGATGCTTGTCTGCTTAAAAAATCTGCAGCAGCATTTATTTTTCCAGGTGTATGTTTTGGTTTAATATTAAAATCTTGGATTGAAAAGGCCCATCTTCTCAATCTATAATTGTTAAATTAACATTTATTTGAAAATGTAATAGCTCCATGGTCTGTTCTTACAATTATTTCTTTAGCCCCTCTCAGGTATGTGTCAAGCTTATGTAAGGACCATACGACAGCTAATAATTCTTTTTCGGTAATGAAATAATTTTATTCACTACCTTTCAATGTTCTGCTAATAAAACAGACAATATTTTCATGATTATATTCGTCTAATTGTGACAAGATTGCAGCTATTGCGTAATCACTTGCATCTGTCGTTAGTATAAAAGGTTTTTCCATATCTATGAATTTCAAAATGATATTTTCAGTGAAAAGATCCTTTATACTTTCAAAGGCTTTTTGCTGCCTTGCCCCCCATTCGTAGGGTACATTTTTTCTTAATAACCCAATCAATGGCAAGATTTCATTCGCATAACCTTTTGCGAATTTCGTGTAAAAATTTACAAACCCCAAGAATGCTTGTAATTCTTTAACATTTCTTGGTGTTTTAAATTGTTTTATTGATTTAATTTTTTCTGGATCTGGTGTTATTCCTTTTAACGTTATAAAGTGTCCAAGAAATTCAATTTTTCGCTTCAATAAATTTGATTTTTTGAAATTAAATGTCAAATTATATTTAATTGCATTATCAAATAATTGCTCTAAATGATCCGTATGCTCTTCGGATGTCGATGACCTTATATGCAGATCATCTACGAAAGCTAGTACAAATTCCTGCATATCTTTTATTACGTTGTCCAGCCCTCTTAACAATGCAGCGCTGCTGGTTTTTATGCCAAAAGCAGCTACATTGAATTCATATACTTTGTTATCAATTTTAAACGCAGTATATTTTTTACTTGGCTCGGATAATTCGATTTGCCAATACAAGCTTGTTAAATCTAAGCTCGACATGAAATTTTTCTCTTTACATCTGAGAAAAATTTCTTCTATTGTGGGTGGTGCTTCGTAATCGTTAATTATTTTCTCACTTAATTTACGAGCATCTAAACGAAGCCTTACAGTGCCACCTTTTTTTATTACTGTAACTACAGAATTTATATAAGGGCTTTTTGATCTCCTTATAATTCCTAATTCTTCCATTTTTTCTATTTCCCTTTGTACCTTTTCTTTATGATTTATAGGAATCGGATAAGGTCTAGAATAAAATGGATGATCGTCTTTAAGTTTGATATCATGCTGATATGATCTCAATAAACCTGGAGGTTTTCTAAACACTCTACTATACTTTTTTATTAATAATGTTAATTCTTCTTTTTGTTTATTTGTGATATTATCACATTCATTTATATTTTCCTGAATTTCATCATTGGTGAGTTCAGTTTTATTAAAATAATTTCCGGAATTAAGAATTTGATGATTCTCGTTTTCCATTGCGAAGTTGTATGAATTATGATCATTGTCACCTTCATACACTTCGGTTATTTGCATATCTGAGTATGCTAAAGAATTTATTTGTTTTTCGGTATAAAATAAATTTATATCTTTACCATTAACTATTATTAATATTTCTTCTAGCATCGTGTTTATAATCATACTCAGAGCCTTTTGAGTATCATATCCGATGATAACATCCTTGACTACTTTCGGAATTATTAAGTAGATTATTTTTATTTCTATGTTTTTAAATTTTGTTTTTACTAATAATTGCCTCTTTATTCTTGTAGTTTTTGTGCCTGTGGCTGATTTTATAAACTTCCCAGTTATTGACAATAAAGGACATTTTTTAAATGTTTCGTAGTTCTGAAAATAAAATTGCTAACTTCGCTACCTGAATCGATTAGAGCTTTGACATTTATGTTTTCTAATTTTATTTCAATTTCTGGGCAACATATGATATTATTTTCTTTTGACTCTTTTTTGTCAATATCATGAATTAAATCGTCTTTTATGCTTTCTTGCATAGAAGATATTATTTTTGGGGGTTTTTCATCAGTTGCAACCTTACCCCTTGTATTATTGACCTCAGGTGCAACTTTATTTAGTTTTCCTGATTTTTATCATTATTTTCGTCGCTTATGTCTATATTTAAGACATCTAATTCCTTGCCACTTTTTTGTAATAGTTTTTTATTTACAGGTGATTTTAATTTTTCACTGTGTTGATTTTTTTGTTTATTTTTATTTTCCTCGATTTTAGTAACATTTATACTAGGATCATGTTGAGGTTTTTTATATTCTTGTTTATAGTCATTTTGATTTTGTGCATTATTAATTTGGTTATAATAAGCTTTATTTGTGTTTTCGTTTTTATTGAACGTTTTTTGTTGACTATTGTTTTTATTTACTGCTCTTTTTTCCTGCAGTTTGTCATCATTGTCGAAATCTGACAAGATTTCAAATAAGGTATTTTTATCTTTTTTTTGAGAGAATTGCATGGCTTGCCTAACATTTCTGCTGAAATGTTTGCAAATTTTGTCAGCTAGTTCTTCAGAGTATTGAAGATTCAGCTCTTTGGCGAAACCATATATTTGGTTGGCATAAGTCATACGACTTAATTTGCCATTCTCATAAAATTGTCCAAACTCAACTTTTCTTCGAGTTGTTCTCTGAACATCTTAATTCCAATATCTATCAAGGAATAAATTTTTGAAACCTTCATAGGTAAGTACATCGTCTTGATAGATGTACCACCACTCATTTGCGTCTTTTTGTAGAACACCATGCAAAAGTTCAAGAGTTTCTTCCTCTTCTAATTTTCTTAATGTTAAATATTTCTCTAATTTATTTAAGAATTTCATAGGCCTTCCAACCTACGTGCCCTCATATTTTGGCAAAGGAATTTTTATTTTATTATTATAAGGTTCGGAACCTTGCGTTCGAATCCCATTATTTTTTAGTTTTTCTTTTAACTCATTAATTTTTTCTTCTTGCTCTTGAGCAGTATCGTCTATTTTTTGAGTTAAATTGTCACGAACCATTTTAATGGCTTCATCGTCATTTATTGTTTTTTTTTAATTTAATCAATTCTTCATTTAAGGATTCATTTTTAGTGACTAACTTTTCATTCTCTTTTTTATATTTATTTAAAAGATTTTTTATTATAATATTGTCTCCTAATAAGTTTTTTATCTGATTTGACAATTCATTTATTTGTTCTTTAAAATGTATTGTTTCCGCATCTGCGGTTTTTTCTAAATTAAAGACTATGGATTTATCTGGACAAGCTGCATTGATTTTGTCATCCAACTCTTGTTGTTTATTAAACAACAATGTCAGCTCATACGCCACAGCTTTCATCCATTCGTTCTGCTTTGTATTAACGTCTTCTTCTATGGTCTTATCAAGATTATCTAATTCTTGCATCAGTATCTCTGATCTTCTTTTCGCCATCTTGATTTTTATTTTTGTTCGCAATTACAATATTTACGTAATTATTATTTATGAAATTAAAATTTAAATATTTCTGATTTCTTATATTTTCTGATCAATAATAATTATTAATGAATTTATCATTTATTATATATTAGTGTGAATTATTTAAATTATTCAAAACGAAATATTTCAGTTTTTAATTTCGTTTACATTTGCTTTATTATAATATTCTCATTTATTGATTTATTTAATTCTATTAATTTATTTTGATTTTTGTTTAAATTAAATTTATTCTAATTCGCTATTATTTGAAAACGCATATTTTATTTTATTATATTTAATTCTCATTCGCTTCGAGAATATTTTTTCGAGAATTCCTTTTGTCTCTAACTAGCTTTCGACCTTTTGACTTTCCTGTATATCTTCTTTTATAATATTCGCGTTTAGATTTAAGTTTTGCGCGTATATGTGCAAATCCTCAAAACTTTTAATTGTTTTTTTATATTTTTGAAAAGTCCTTTTACAGCTGCTAATGGGCTGCCGCATGATGCACATTATTTAAACTAAGTTCACACCTTTTGTGCAATCTTGTGACTCTATTTCTGATGGTTTTGGTAAATGTGCCACTAACGGCGCAGTAGATATTTCTATAAAACGTAAATTTTTACATATGAAAAATTATGTAATTTTTCATATGTAAAAATTTACGTTTTATAGTAATATTTACTGCGCCATCGATGGCACATTTACAAAATCCATTAGAAATAGAGTCACAGGATAGTACAAAAGATATGAACCCAGTTTAAATAGTGTGCATTATGCGGCAACTCACCAGCAGCTATAAAATGACTCGCCACTAGTACATAAAAAGTTTTGAAGATTTTCCCATATAGCAAAAGATTCTTAAAGAATTTCAGTTGTGCACATCGTAACACTAATCTTCTTGCTTTTCTGCGCGACCTTCAAGTCTCTTTTTTTTATCAATAACGAATAATATGTTCGAGAATTTTACATTTAAAACAAAAATATGGTCGAATTATTGTAGCCTTTCTTCGAACAAAAGAAATTCTTTTACATTATCACTTTTATTTTCTTATAATATATTTCTGGTATTTTATATACCATTTTTTGTGCATTTTCATGCCCTTTTTTTATTTTTATTGTTTTATTATTTTCATTTTTGAATTTCTTCAATTTTTATTTAATATATTTTTTTTTTTTAAGTTTTTATTATTTTTATTCTATTATTTTTATAATTTTATTTTTCATTTTTATTTTTTGTTTTATTATAATTTTATAAAAATTTTATTATTTAATATTAGTGTTAACACGCGACTCTATTCTCGCGTGGGTTTTCTCAACGACGGTTGAGAACCAGTGGGCGCCAATGTAACATTCCTTCCTCTTCTAATTGTAATAACTGACTTCGAAGAATCTTTCTTACTCTTTCATTCAATTTGACGATAGCCATCTTTTTGCTTTCCTTTATTGCATTTTGTGCTCCTTTCTGAAATCCCAAGTATTTGTAGAGTTCGTCTTTGTTCATGCTGTTAATGAATTTTTCAGGATCCTTTTTCATTCTATATATTTCTGATTGTTCCCACTTTTCTTCAATCATTGTATTTATTTTACATTTATCGATGCCAAACTCCATTTTTATGTCGTTGCTAAATGTTTCCGTTTCTTTGAGCAGTTTCTAAAACTCTTGTTTACTTCTTGCGAATAATTGAATATCGTCCATGTAAATGAGATGACTTATTGTTAACTCGCCATTATTCAGAGGGTATCCTCGATTTTTACTATTTCAAATATTCGAAATAGGGTTCAAGGCTACACAGAACCATATTGCACTCAGCGAGTCCCCCTGGAATATACCTCTGTGAATCTCTATCGGTCTCGATTTTACAATCATTTTTTCTGGACCTTCTATACTTAACCTTGTTTTCGCATAGTGGATTCTAAGAAAGCGATAATAAGTGGATTGATTTCGTAGATTCTCAATATCTCTAATAACCATGTGTGAGGAACACTGTCAAAGGCCTTCTTATAATCTATGTATCCTATATAGAGTTCTTTCTTATGCTTCTGGGCCTCTGTTGTTATGATATTGTCAACTATGAGTTGTTCTTTACATCCCTGGCTTCCCTTTCTACATCCTTTCTGTGCCTCGTTGAGAATATTATTGTCCTCTAGATGTTTGTATATTCTGTTAGCTATTATTAGCGTCAGTAGTTTGTACGTGGTCGATAAGCACGTGATAGGCCTGTATTTTTCTGGATTTAAACTTGATGGTTTTGTTTTCGGAAGCAAATAAGTTATTCCTATGGGTAGAAAGTCTGGTATTTGTTCAGCATTGTTAAGAAGACTTGTGAAAGCTTCTTTTAAGTGACTGTGCACTGTAGTGAATTTCTTTAACCAGAAATTGTGTATCTGGTTACTGGTACAGGTACTGGCGCTTTCGAATTGGCCGGGTTTCTGATACACTTTCTGATTTCTTGCAAGGAGATGTTGTTACAATGCATTGTTGGAACACTGCGTGCTTTCTTTTTCTCATTCTTGATCCACTTTGCGTTCTTATTGCATTAATATTATTATTATTATTATTTCTCCGCATGTTGCTGACCTTGTAAGTGTCCACCTACGATGTGGTGGCGGGACAGAGGCTTAAGCACGATCCACATATCGCTGGCAATCCTTAGGGATGGCTAAGGATATCTGGATGATCGCGTAGGCATTTCCGCTTCACGGAACTGCCAATCCATTAAAATTTTATTTTCGTATTTACGTGTACTAAGGAGCAACACAGTATGACTGAATGTATGAATGAGCTGCGGCTGCCGACCAATGGATATTCCCGGCAGACTAACGAAGGAGGGAGAAATCTCTCTCACGGGGGTTGTACGTTAGTGGTGAATTTCTGACCTCTGTTTCGTAATAAGGGTAAAAGTCAGTCCCCTTTCCGGCAAAAGTCGCGGCGAGCAAAGGTCCCGTAAAAACACATGTCGGTTAGGAGCTCCTACGTACTTCTACTAACGTAACCAGAGCCTATAAATGGGTTGAAGTTGGTCTGTACAGGCGCAGGTGCCAAGAATTACCTGGTCAGTATTTTCTTATACCGAGTCCGCACAGGAGAACTGCGGAACGTCTGGCCCGAAGTTTAGGGTCAGGCGTAGCCCGGATCCGACGTTGCCCACTCAATAGGGATGACGTAAAACCTTTAACATCAACATGGCGTGGGCCTAACCCGTAAATCTTTTCTAGAATCACCTGGTGTTGCTAAGGCTGACCACCCGAAAACTGCTTCTCGGCTGTGGCATCCTTAACTAGGGCACCTCACAGGCGGGGATAGTGGCTTCACTGCACCTGGAGCTCCCATGATGGGCGAACCGTCTTAAACCAAAGTACCGTTTTTATATGTTTAATTTAAAAACCAAAAACAAAAACAAAACCGACGCAGCTAGTTATAGCCAAACAAACAATGAAGGCTAGAGGTCGCAAGCTGATCTCTCACCGAAGCCAGGGGTAGAGAACGCCTGCTTGACAGTCGAGGAAAGGTCTCAGAGAATGAATGAGATCTTTATGCTGATGAGGCGAGCCTGCAAGTCGATGCCCGGCATTTCCCTGGATATCAAGGACAATCTTCCAGAGCTCACCGAGCACGCGGATGCTCTCAAGATGGAGTTTTCCCGCTTGCTCGAACCAAGAACGGTCACTGAACAGATGGAAGTGACCAGAACGCCGCAGGCAAGCGCCGCAGCTAAGCGGCCCAGAGAAGGAGACTCGCTCGATTCAGGAAACAATTCCGAACTGCGAGCTCTTCTTAAGAAGGGTCAAGCTAAGGGAGAAGAAGACGAGTTTTTCGAGACCGTCCAGAGTCGGAAGGATGTTAAGGCTGCAAAAAAGCAGGAAAAGCAGCAGCTAAAACAACAAACACAGCAGCAGCAGCAAGCGAAACAACAGCATCAGCGATCGCAGCAACCCAACATCAAACCACCAGCGGCCAGAACATCGGCCAAAGTGACAGGGCAGTCTGCACAGCAGCTGCCAAAAAAGAAAAAGAGAAGGAGAAAGACAAAAAAGAGGTCTACCGCCCTCCTTATTAAGCCAGGAGAAGGAAAGTCCTTCAGTGACGTCCTGCAGAGCATCCGGCAGGATCTTATTAATGAGAGCCCAACGAATAACATCAAAGAGATTATAAAAACCAGGGCCGGAGATGTCCTGATTGAGTTGGGCTCATCCCAAGGACTGGAGACTTTCAGCGGATTCCTGAGAAAGACGGTTGGCGAAACGGGCAACGTCAAGGAGATGTGCCCCAAGGAAACAGTCGAGATTAGAGATATCGACTGCTTGTCCTCAGTAGAAGAAGTGAAGACAGCTGTTAAAGCTGTCTTTACAGAAGCCAACACAGAAGTGAGAGAGTTCAGCGTTCCGCTAACAAATTTAAACAGCAGAGCGCTTCGCTTGGCCATTGTAGAGATGAAACAAGACTAGGCAGCGCTTCTGCTCTCAAAAGCAAGGTTGAAGATCGGCTATACCAGCTGCCGTATCAGAATTTGGCAACGAGTTCAGCGCTGTTTTAAATGCCTGAACTACGGTCACCAGGCACGCGATTGCCAGGGACCTGATCGTAGCAAGATGTGCTACAAGTGTGGGAAAGAGGACCACAAGGGGTTGGCCTGCAAGGCTACTGATGCTCAGAGCATATTATGTACCGAGCGGGAAGTAGATCCTGCAGAACGAAAACACAACCCTGGGTCAGGTCAGTGCAAAGTCTTTCGCGAGGCTCTTGACTGAATCAAGAAACGCCAATGATGGGCCGTATAACGGTTCTTCAAGCCAACTTACACAGACTAGAAGTGACGCAGCCAACAGCCTTTCAACTCAAATCAAATTTAAGACAAAGGCTGATGTGCTACTGATTAGCGAGCAGTACACAAACTGAGGTGCCAAAACATGGTTCAAAGACAAGCTTGGCATGGCAGCAATCTACGTGGACCCAAACAACATCAGAGTGGACGAAAGCGGAGCTCGAAACGGCTTTGTGTGGCCAAAAAGCAAAAATTTCACGTACGTCAGCTGCTACTTCACACCCAACACGCTAATAGGTAATTTTAGGCAAGATCTGGACACGCTAGAAGACACTGTCCGCAGAATGAAAGGCGATGTAATAGTCGCTGGCGATTTCAATGCGAAAGCACTGGAGTGGGGAATGCCAATGCAGGACAGCAGAGGCGAATACATCATGAAGATGGCTGAAAGACTTGGCCTAACGGTGCTGAACATCGAAAGCACTCCAACATTCAGACGAGGGACTAGCGGTACGATTCCTGACGTATCCTTCGCATCGGAAAATCTTTCACGTAAAGAGTCAGATTGTAAGGTGCTGGAGACATACAATGGAAGTGACCACCAGTATATCACATTTCAAATCCATGATGGATCCCAATCATCGAGGCGAAATGTGGCTGGACCAGTCAGATGGAACGTTGCCAAGCTGGACTCTGAAAAACTTGTCCAAGTACTGCAGCAAAGATTCAACAATTTACCGGATGCGACAATAGCCACCAAAAACGCCGACGCTGCGAAGGTTCTCGTGAAAAAGACGATGAGTCTCATCCATCGAGCCTGTGACGCATCTATGCCGCGCAAGGGATTACGATATCATAAGCATCAAGCGTATTGGTGAAACGATGAAATTGCTAAAACCAGGTTGGAAGCTTTCAGCCTCAGAAGATCATCACAGAGAGCAAGAAAGAATCTTTTCTGTATTGTGCAGATCTTTTGTCTGCACAATACAGAGACGTGCATAAACAGCTCCGTAAGAAGATCAATCGAAGCAAAGCACAATGCTGGAAAGACCTGAGCGAAGAGGTCAACAGAGAGGTGTGGGGCTTGGCCTACGAGGTTGTGACCAAGAAGCTTTGCACCACCCCCTCGTTGCCATTTGAAGAAGAGACTATGGCGAACATCGTAAACCACCTGTTTCCTACGCATCCACCGCTCGAAGAACAGGAGAGTGCAGAAGAACCAGAAGAGATCCCGCTCTTTGCAAGCACAGAGTTACAGTTCGCTGCTAAAATGATGCGGAACAAGAAGACACCTGGCACCAACGAAATTCCATCCGAGGTCCTTAAGTGCATAGCGGTAAAAGTGCCATCTCTTTTGTTGAACATCTACAACGCGTGCCTCCAGACAGGTGTGTTTAGCACCTACTGGAATGTTGCGCGTCTTATGCTGATCAATACAGGAAAGGGAGGTGATCCCGGCATCCATCGTTCTACAGGCCACTTTGCATCTTGGGCGAAGTAGGGAAGCTATACGAGAGGCTGCTTAAACCGCGATTACAAGAAGCTGTACAGGCCGCTGGCGATCTCGCTGACAACCAGTACGGCTTCAGAAAAAAGTGGTCCACCGTTAATGCAGTAGAAGAAGTAGTAAAAGTAGCGAGAAAGGGATGGACTGGAAACCATCATTCCCGCCTTATCGCTATGAACATTCTGCTAGATTCTAGGAACGCTTTTAACTTGGCACGATGGCCACATCTTCTTGCCGTGTTAAGGGAGTTTAATGTACCAGAATACCGTACATGAGTGATACGCGACTACTTGAGAAACCGTATCCTCCGCTATGAGACAGAAAAGGCTAGTGTGAAAAGGACCTCAGTACAGGCGTGACACAGGGGTCGATATTTGGCCCAGACTTCTGGAACATGCTGTACGATGCATTGCTCAGACTTGCTGTGCCAGACGGGGCAAAAATGTTTGCTTACGCCGATGATGTCGCTCTGGTCATCACCGCGCGAAACGAAAACATAGCCCAGCACATACTAAATATGGCGATGGGAAGAATCTCCGAATGGATGAGGAAACATGGTCTCGGAATAGCAATGACTAAGACAGAAATTGTGCCCTTAACGTGGAAACACATCAACATCGAGTTTCCCATGACAGTAGGCACAAACGTGGTGCAAACAAAGAAGGAGGTGATGTATCTTAGCATAAAGCTAGATGCAACACTAACTTTTTTGTCGCATCTAAAATACGTTACCAATAAAGCTATGAAGAAAACGTTGCAGTTGAGTCGTCTTATGGCCAATACCAGCGGCCCAAAATCAAGCAAACGACGACTTCTGATGTGAGTTACAACGTCAATCTTATTGTATGGCTCTGAAATATGGGCTAACGCAATAAGCAAGAAGATACACAGAAACGCACTATCTTCTGTTCAAAGTAGAGGGGCTCTTAGAGTCACCAGCGCCTATCGTACTCTCTCAGGACCCGCGGTGCTAGTCATCGCAGAAATCATCCCGGTCGAATTACAAGCGATGGAACGCAAGCGAACCTATGAACGGAAGAAAATAGAAGAAGAAACTGCAATCGTTCAGAAAAAAAAGAGACAAGAAACCATGGAAACCTGGCAAAAAACATGGAATCAGGCGAAAAAAGGCCGATGGACCCACGTGCTCATTAAGGTGCTGGCTCCATGGGTCGAAAGAAAGTACGGGGAGGTGAACTATTACCTTACTTAATTCTTTAGTAACCACGGGTATTTCTGCGCTTATCTCAGTAAAATGGGAAAGATCCAGAACCCGGGCTGCATCTTCTGTTTTGCTGATCGCGACGATGCGTATCATACGTTTTTCGTCTGCTATCTGTGGAACGAAAAAAGACACTAGGTTGAGAGGATATTTAGAGCATTAACGCTGGATACTATGATCCGTGAAATGATGTTGGCTAAAGAAAAGTGGGACGCTATGACACTATTTGTCGAAAACGTCTTAAGACAGAAGAAACCGTTATTAGATAGGGCAATCGAACTAAGTACGAATGAAACGCTGGGAGTCAGACTTACACCTCACCATTACCTAGAGGCAGTAGCTGGTCCCATAGATTCGGGTGAGGAGGGTGACGACGAGAATTTGTCTTAACTGCGGAAACAAATCGTGCACCCAGTTAAATGGGTGAGATAGCAGCAAAAGCGTCAGCTTTAGCTGTGGTATGAATGAAGTGCGTTTTACATAAGCGCGAGATCGAGAGTAAGTATGAGTCAGACGCGGTAGACAGGTTAGCCCTATATGAGGCATAAGATCGATCACAGAACAAGAGAAACAAGACTGAAGTAAAAATTATGGACTGATTTTGCTCCTTTACAGAGCCAGTCCATACTGTATTGAATATAGGCAATAGATTCATGCTCTCTTTTACAGAGCCGATCGCCAGGCAGAAGAATCATGTTGCACAAGAGGCATAGATCTATATATTTACAAATCTGCATATTTAAAGATAAAGTCAGAAGGAAAAGGTCTAAACGACTGAGAACACGGTGCCACCCTGATGTAATGTGATAAAGAGTCCCAGGGTGGAACAACGCCGTGAGTGAAGACTGGAGAATCCCCTGCATGTCCAATGACTGCATTTTTTTGCTATCATTAGACAGGCAAGAGGATCGCATAATTTCAGAGGTTAGCTAGTACATCTAGAACCCCTCTCAACCGTCTTTACCATGTGCCTGGATATCTATCCAGGCCTAGCGAACTGAGGGCGGTCTGGCAGCAGATTTTTTTCGTTCAACCAATCTACAAAAAAAAATTATCATTATTATTATTATTATTATTATTATTATTATTATTATTATTATTATTATTATTATTATTATTATTATTATTATTATTATTATTATTATCGTAGGAGCATTTACAGCGAATGCCCCTGTGCCTGCGACAATCATGACTCGCATTGCCTATTCCCTGTTCCCTAATCATCAGAAGAGATTAGACTAAAGTACCTGAGAGTGATGCTAGATACGAGGCTTACTTTTTGGGAAAGTATTAGGAAAGTCGCGGACAAGGTGGCGACGGTGGAGACTGTTCTGAGCACGGTGATGGCTAACATTGGAGGGCCTAACCCCTATGTCAGAAGGTTGCTATTACATACTGCAAAGTTTTTACGGTGCAGAATTGAAGGCTGATGCCTTCTAATACAAAAAATATCGCAGGCGTCTAGCAACTGTACAGTGGAGGTGTGCGCTTTGAGTGACAAGTTGGTATCGCATGGTCTCTGAGGCAGCCGCACTTGTGGTCGCGAGGGTTATCCTAATAGACCTGCTAGCTCAGGAATGGAAGTTTTACTACCAACCCAAGGGGCGATTAGCGACAACGAAAGCCAAAAAGATAGCCATAGAGGAGTCACTGCAGGCTTGGCAAACGCGGTGAGAGAATGAAAAATATGGAAGATGGAGATTGTGGCATTAGCCATGGGGATAGTCCTTTTATTAAAAAGGGCTATCCCCATGGCTCAGTCAAAAGCATGGTGAGGAGAACTTCTACTTCACCCAGATACTGACTGACCATGGTAGCTTTCGTGAATATCTCTTCAGGAGGCTTATTCAGTAATACCGTAACGTCGAACGTCAAGTTTAACGCCGACGCGCGCATGCGTAGTAATCATTTTTCAGCAAATACTATCGAATATCGGTCATGTTTACGCAACGACCAAAATCTTCTAAACTGAAACGCCAAGTCGATTTCATCGACAAATTTTACAACCATCTTGAAGATTGGTTGTAAATTGTACGTTAAACTGTTAAACGTTATATTATGTATGACATATGTATATACATTGACATAAATGATTTCTCGAAGCAGAAGAATTACTCCGATTTGGTGTGAGCATTCAAATGGAAAAATGATTTTTCAGATGTAGATAACTAGATGTTTAAATTAATTTCTTGGTTAACAGATTCTAAATTATATATACCTATGTGTATATACATATATATATATACACTGCCGCCGAGCTACTTTCGCCCCCTTCGTCTAAAATCGACTTATTTAAAAAGTTTTTTAGCTCTGGCAAAAATAAAGAGATGGTTTCGATTCGTGTAATAGAAAGCAATATTTTCTTTGATAAGAATAATTTAATTCCACCGTTTTATTTTCAAGAAATGTTGGAATAACTTGAAAATCCCATTATTTGACACTAATTTCTAATTTTTCAAGTTATTTCAACTTTTCTTAAAAACGAAGCAATAAAATTAATTTATACTTATCAAAGAAAATATTACATTTTATTAAACACATCGAAACCATCTGTTTATTCCTGCCTCTTGTTGCTAATTTTGGGAAAAAAATCAATTTCTCAATTAGAAAAGGACAGAGATACAGCGGCCTCTTAAATTCAGAGATATTCATACATCGAAAAAAAGCCTTATTTTTAATGTTGTGACGTGGTATTTTCACGCCACAATAATTTTTTTTTTGTTTTATTTATTTAAAATAATTATCTGTTAAAACCTGTTAAATAAAAAGTCATACATGATTCCCCGAGCGTGTGAATTCATAAAATAATAATCACCACACTCGTGACAGCCACCAAGGCCACCGTAAGAAACCAACAGAGAAATAATTCTGTTGTGTTCTTGTTTTCGGTGCTGAGCCCTGGATGAACACAGCTGATCACATAACCTACTGCCAAGTAGCCATGTATGTTGGACTACCGGCTAACGGCACTGACGAAGAAACAACTATGCACATATACACTCACGAGACACACAGAAAGCCCCGAGCAGACGATTCTCATAATCAACCGTCCAGGAGGTGGCGAAACGGCGCCGACGGCACAAAATATATATGAACACGTGCTCGCGCGAACATGCTATTGTGGCGCTCGCGTAGAGTTAATTAAAAAGTAGAAAGAGAGAGAGATATATAGAAATAGACTGAGAGAATAATTAAAGTCGATAAAGCAGGATAAACGCATATGGTAAAAAGATAGCGTATATATAAAAATCTTAATTATAATAGAAAGAGATGCTAGATTAACAGATAGGTATTGAACTGAGTCATATTATAGGTGGCGCGCAAAGACTAAAGATATTTAAACATAACTTAAATAATAACCAGTGATGGATTTCGAAGATGCTTATATGATATCCAACAGCCAACTTCAAAGTATATACTACAGAATATTATATTCTGCTTATACTCTAATTCTACGGTATACTCTGAAGTTGGCTAAAGGATATCCTAATATATAGATATACATAAATGTATAAAGCATCCTCGAAATCCATCACTGATAATAACTCCTGTTTGCTCGTTGTAAAAATTTTTTTGTATATTTTTATAGATGGCGCTACAGTACAAATAAATAAAATAACTGTGTAATTATACGAAATAATTAAAAATGAAAATAGTTAACAGAATAAAGACTCAAGCGAATCTAAAAATAACAAATAATCAGAAATTATTGTTTATAATATTAATTAATGTTCGTTTATGAAACTTTTTATCGTAATGAGACAAAAAATTAATTATTTATAGAGAAAATAAGATAAACTGTAATCAAATTAAGCGCGCAGATGGCGTAACCTGTAAAGTGTAAAAATACTACACTAGTAATAGGAAGTAACATGTAATTTGACTAGCGAGTAGTAAACTACACCAGAATAAAATGATAAAAGAACTTTATTTGATTAGTGGGTCGCGAAATAGAAAAAGATAGTATATAGGAAATAACAAGAGTAACAAAGAGAGCAATAAAGAAGGAGAAGCCACTGATGCTCAGCGTTAGCTTCCTTCTTCTTCGTGCCTCATTATCGTTTCGTTAGCCTTGCTGCACAGTTACCTTATAACATTTTTTTCTAAAAGCTACTTTGTTACTTGTTACTTTGTTAATTGTTACTTCTTAAAGTTATCGTTATTTAATTATCATTGTTAAGTTTCTCTCGGTTGCTGTTAAGAATTAAAGACTATTGTTATTAAGTTTCTCTTGTTATTTGTTAATTAAATTCGGTTGCGCGGGGATATTTATATCAGTCGCCAAAGCCGGCCATTGTACCAGGGGCTTGTAGCAGCGATCACCAGCCATCTTGATAGATTATATACAAGGATTTTCGGGGTTTTAAGGTTGTTCCTTTGGATTGAAAGATTATCAAAGGATGGCTGAAGTAGAGCGTAGCAACGAGCAGAAAAAGGTATAATTTGTATTAAAAATTATTTTTTTTTTTAAATTGTGATAAAGAAGCTAATAGTGCGCGAAGTTAAAAAAAATAAATTCTCTCTCTCTCGTGTCGAATTAATAGTAGCGTATAAATTAATGAAATTTGCTGCTATTATTTGATAACTAAGAGGTTAGAAATTTAATTAGTTCTCTTTTTGTCGGGATTCTTGAAGATTCTAGCGCAAAAGTCACGGCAGGCTATACAAATAGCCACGTGGTTCCCTAACCTAAAAAATAATTCGCGGTCAGCATTGTAGCGTAGCGGAAATTTAAAGTGTTTGATTTATTTAAATAGTGAGATAAAATTTGTTATTAAATTGAATGGTGAAAATTAATTGTGAGATTTCCTTTTGTATTCCTAAACTAAAATATCGAAGTGTAAGAAGAAATTTAGCAATTTAATAAGTGATTGTGAATAAAAGATATTTCTTTCTATTGAATTATATTTGATGAAAAGGCAATTTCAATTATTTATAATTTAAAATAATAGTTCATAATTAATTCTAGAAACTTTTCTTTTTTTTTAAGTTTTCTTTTACTTAACTTTTGTCTTATTGAATTTATAAAATTATCCATTTATTATTAACGTAGTATTAATATCCTAAAGTGACGAAAGATTTCTTTTATTGGTGGGAATTCTAACCTTGTGCGAAATTAATAAATGATAGTTGCTTGATAAACTCTTTAAAACTATTTCTTTTTGATAACTTTTCTTTGATTTAGAATTAATTTTCTCACAATTGTGAAGATAGTAAATTATTAAAAGCAAATAATTTTAAATATATTTAAAATCAAACGTCATAGTAATTTAGTTTCTGGATATATTTATATACACGAAATATATATATTACGTTGCTATAAAATATATAATCTCGCTTCTACGAAACGCCTACTGAAGATTAGAGAGAGAAAGACTCAGAAGAAACTCGATACTAGCGCCACCAATTCGAGAATTGCGTAATCTGGGATACGCACTGCTGTTCGAGCCCTACTCTTACATAACCTAAAATATAATTTGAGCACGTGTTGCATCCGCTGTTCAATTTTTATAATATTAAATAGATTCAAATTATTATTATTGCTTAATATTTTTAACTAATAATTTTCTTTTCTGTAACGTAGTATATATTAATTGAATTTAATAGTTTCTTTCTATTTTAAATTAACCTAAATTTATTTAAAGAATTTGTCTCATAAAGGAATTTGTCTATGGCTTAACTTAGACTCTTTTAATTAAATTACTTAATTAGACATTTAGTAATTTATTTATTGAAGTGATCTTATAATTGGTTAGAATACTAAAGGTAGAGTATTTAATTCCTTTGTTATATTATTATTATTATTTTTGTAGGCTGGTAAATCTCAGAATTTGGGAATTATAAGCCAACTATTATTTCGTATTTAATTAAATATATTTATAATCTCCCAAATAAAAACCACCCTTACAATGTAAAATCTTATAACTCCGGTTTAAAAGGTCAAATCGAGACGTTCGACATTGCATTTTTATCGTCGAAATATAAGCTTTAAAATTTATTTAGTTTTTTATTAATGTAACGATTTTTTCTAAAATGGGACACTATTTTACAAAGTCAAAACAAAGTTCAAAAAAATTTCTTTTTAAGGATGTATGGGCTATACAGTCTGTGTCAAAAGTTAGTTTCTTAGAAAATCGTCTATATTTTTCGGTAGAAAGTAATTATTCAATTTTCAGTTTATTAACTTATTAGATAATATTAAAACAATCATTTTAAACTTTGTTTCATTTAAATATAATGAATTATTAAAGAGTCATAGCATTTTAAAGTTTATAAATTTTACACAAATCTAATGCAATCATAAATAATAATGCCAAACTTTCAAAAATGGTTTTATTTGACTGCAACAAAGTTTATTTTGTTCAGTTTAAAATTTAGAATCTATTGACGAGAACGGAATTTTTATTTCTATTTTTTATTAAAATTTATTGCTAATTTTCTGCGAAAAAATGTATATGTCTCAAACGGTACTTACTGTTTTATCATAGAAAATTAGCAATAAATTTTAATAAAAAATAAAAATTAAAATTCCATCCTCGTCAATAGATTCTAAATTTTAAACTGAACAAAATAAACTTTGTTGCAGTCAAATAAAATCATTTTTTAAAGTTTGGCATTATTATTTATGATTGCATTAGATTTGAGTAAAATTTATAAACTTTAAAATGTTATAACTCTT
Organism: Anastatus disparis; assembly: GCA_017163975.1. Lineage (NCBI taxonomy): Eukaryota > Metazoa > Arthropoda > Insecta > Hymenoptera > Eupelmidae > Anastatus > Anastatus disparis. The sequence continues at coordinate 4,817,813 of JAFFSR010000328.1, read as the reverse complement.
TAATAATTCATTATATTTAAATGAAACAAAGTTTAAAATGATTGTTTTAATATTATCTAATAAGTTACTAAGCTAAAGATTAGATAATTACTTTCTACCAAAATATATAGACAATTTTCTAAGAAACTAACTTTTGACACAGACTGTATAGCCCATACAACCTTAAACATCAATAAGAGATACAAAAAAAAATGTTTTTTTATATCAAACCAATCGTTTTTGAAAGAATTTCCAATAATCTTGCGAATCTTGTTAGAATTTTTAAGCTACGATCATTTTTTCCAGAGTTATAAGACTTTTTAGATAAGTCGATTTTAGACGAAGGGAGGCAAAAGTAGCTCGGTGGCAGTCTTTATTTCATTATTATTTACATTAGTGATTATCAAAATTATTTGTAATCATACATGATTAAATGATAAATTGTGTATAATTTAGAATTCAATTATATCTGCAGATTTTAAAGTGTCATATATGTACTTTAATAAAAACGAACAGAAAAAAAAAATAATACACTTGGCACAATAATTAGCGAATCACCTAAAATTTTCAAAAAAATTTGCATTTTTTAAACAGTTATAACTCCGTCAATTTTCATCTAAATTATTCCTTTTTTTCTTAAATTCAAGGTCAAAAGTTCAACTTTTTGACTATTGCATTTAAAATATTTTTCAATCAGAAACGATGACGCTGTTGTCAATTGTTCAAACTTATCAAATTTTACAAAAAAAAAAAAAAAAATTTAACTGTAAACCATTGAATCAGCTTTAAAATTGTTAATTCAGTATGTTTTTACAACAGAATTTGAAAATTTGGAATCTCCTGAAAAATTAAAAAAAAAAAACATCTAAATGCAATGATTTTTCACAAGATTGTGGACATTTAAAAAAAAGAGGTCTTTCTAGTTTTTCGATCATAACTCTGACTGCGGTTCTTTTTTTTAAATTAAAGCTGAAAACTTTAGCTTTTTGAAAACCCCTGTTATTCAAAACCCTTTTCAGCCAAAAAAAAACAAAAAAAAATTATGGGATGTAATTCCGATTGGGCAGCCTTCACTCGGTACATCCTGGGTAATGCTAATGCCGGCGGTGATGCAATCAGTATGAATCTAATGTTTGATTTTGTTAAAACTCAGATAAAATTTTAAAATAATTTTGTATAAAATCTGCTATGTGTTGACAAGTGTCAAACAATATAATTATACTTTTATGCATAAGTGTGTATGCTTGTTCAATATATAGCAGTTTTCCACGTTTATTCGTGTTGTTTATTCATGCGTTCATTTATTATCAATCTTGCTAAGAAGGGTTTTAAATAACAGATTCAAAAGTCTAAAGTTTTCAGCTTTAATTTAAAAAAAAAGAACCAATTCCGATGAATACTGTCAGAGTTATGATCGAAAAATTAAAAAAACCTCTTTCATTTTAAATGCCCATAACCTTGTGAAAAATCATTGTGTTTCGATGTTTTTTAAAAATTTTTTCAGGAAATTTCAAATTTTCAAATTCTGTTGCAAAAACATCCTAAACTTATATTTTGATTACAGTAGTCAAAAAGTTAAACTTTTGATCTTTAATTAAAAAAAAAAAAAATAATTCAGATGAAAATTGACGGAGTTATGACTATTTGAAAAATGCAAATTTTTTTGAAAATTTTAGGTGACCTTCTAATTGTTGTGCCAAATATTTTTTCAAATGAACTTATCTTATCACCAATAAAAAACGTTTTTTAATAAAATTATATGTTAATCTAAATTTGCATTCTATATTCTATATCAACAACTACAGTTTCTCGATTGAATTGTTAAGTTTGCTGCAGAACTTAAAAATATTGGTTTTTAAAATTTCATTTTTCAAAATGAAACTGTTGGCTTTGATAATGTTGAGTTGAGAGAATATATAATAGAAACATAAATACAGATTTATTTCTTATATGAATGTTAGATGTTGTGTATTTTAAGGTAAATACTGTTAAAATTCATTTTTTCTCTGTATTAGGATATAAAATGAACGGGTCATGACACTTTTTCTAATTATTATTTTAGATATAGCTATTAACATATAAAATTCAACAAGTTATAAAATATTACTTAAGTTTTCATAATGTCCCAATCAACTGTCCATTTTAAATCTTGATACTGAATGTGTGGAGAATACAAGATCTAATATAAATCTACAAAAAGACTAGTAATATTGTAATTTATTTGCGTATAAATATGACAAAAATTTAAAAAAACAATTTTTTTTTGTAATGATGTTAATTTTGATGTAATAATTATTTGAAATCATTTTAATTTGGAATATTTATGTTGTAAATGTCTGTTGTAAAAGATTTAATAATAAACTGAAACATTTTTTCATATGTATTTATCGATTACTTAAAAGAGTAGAGTCCTTAATGCTTTTCGACGTCGAAACGTTAGAACAAAAAAAAATAGAATAAGGAGAGAATGAATGTAAACAAATAGAAAGTGCTCTAGCGAGCAAATAGGTGACCCCACCTCAAAGTATTCCTCAAGGTTAATGCCGGGGTAAAATAAATATCACAGAAGGTGGATGTTACTGAACTCTCGCCTAAGGGACGATTGTATTTCCTTGCGATCATACCGCGATCAAGAAGACAGGAGGTTAGACGGTCCCTTGGGACACCGATGCCCTGGTTGTGGAATAAAATGTCCTTTCCGCAACCATGGCTGACATGCCCCAGGCACCCATTACACCGGCGGCGAAATCCCTGTCTGCACTGCGATAATGCTCTGCTGTTGTTGTTATGAGCAAAATATGTTTTATTATAATGTTAGATAAAAGAATAAAGTTAGTGATTGATTTTAAAAAGTTTTAACAAATGTTAGTCTAGTAGTAGAAAGACTCTACCAATTTTAATTAATTTGAATCGTTGTCACGATTAAATATACTTGAATTCTTAAACAAATATATATAAATATAATTATAAGAATCTTACCTTCAGCTAAGTAGATTCAGGCAGATAGTAAATAAGTACACTCGATTTAATATTTTAATTATAGAGATATTATTTGTTACTTTTATAATGAACTGAATATAGTGAGATTTAATATATTGCGCGAATAATTGTAGAATTTTAAAGTGCGAGAAATATAGTTGTGATGATTGTATCTTTTGAAGTGCTTGTGAAAGTTCTTTGATAAAGTGCTTTAAAAAAATGGCTGCCTTGAAGTGCGCGCTAATCTTGATTTGATCTGTCTTTTTATATTGATGATCCCTGTCTTGTTTAGAATTTGAATTGGTGTCAATGATGGAGCAATGCTTATTATGCATTTTGACTCTTATTGAATGATATGGTTAACGTGGTAAATCTGGTTCATGTAGTCTTTGTAATTTTTATTATTTTGTTGATTCTGTAAATCGCATTGCACTTTTTTTTTGTTTCTCAACAAATAACTTAATTTTACAATATGCTTGCTAAGGTAAATCAGCTGATTGATCAATAACTGCATATTTTTGGAATAATAAATTTTGAAATAAAAGATACGTCGTGACGTAATACCTTGGGGCTCAAGATGTTGCTTATCGGTACCAGAAACAACAAAAGAAAAATGTGAATGCAATATTTTTTTTCCAGTTAATGATCAATTTACATAAATATCTTGAAATCTATTTAAATATGGTATGAATTAAAATATTTTATTTGAATGTCTTCATACAATTATTCGATGTATTTTTATATTATATAATTGTTAAGTAATGTATGAGTATGAGTATGGAAGAGGAAAATTAAATGATATTGTTATTTTGAACTTGTAATATTTTAAATATTATATGGTTTTTTTCCAATAGGAGATAGTGCTAAATTATTCGTGATTTTGCTTATAAACACTTTTTAATTAATTTAATTTATACATTTTAAAATTTCTTTATAAATGAAGTTTTGTTAATACAAAGCTTATGAGATATTTTATAGCAAAAATAACATAGAATGCTTTGTAAAAGTAACTATTTAAATAGTATAAAATAATATTACATTTATCATGATGATTACAATTTTTCAAGTTGAAAAATAAGAATTTTTTGTTCTTTCTTTTTTTTAATTGTATAAATAACAATCTGTTATAATGTATAGATTCTTAAAATTGTTTAAAAATAAAGTGAATATATAAGTGAATGTTCATTCACTTTCCCCCCGGCTCAAGATGATTGCATAGGCGACAATTATGCAATCTAAAAAAAATAATTAATTTAGTAAACTTAAGTTTTAACATTTTAACTTAATACTATAGATGTGGCAGTATTCTTAAAGTTATTAATAATAAGTGATATAATTAACATTTAATCTAGTTATGGTAATGGTCTACTTATGATTCGTATAGAATTGTGTTTTTTTTTTTTAAATTCTTATGTATGTGGGTAATTATTTTACAAACCGAACACCATTCTGACCGACCCATTTTTGATTTGGCTGAAACTTTTTTTATGTGTTCTATATCGAAAAAAAGAAGATACGTGTTCGAGGATTATTTTTTTTTTTTTTTTTTACGAGATAGAGAGTGTTGAAAATTGGAAATTTTCGTGATTTTTGCCTTGGAGATTCATTTTCAAACATTCATAACTCCGATTCTTTTAAAGCTACAGAAAACTTTTTTTTTTCATTTTGAAGGTAAAAGAGTGAATTTTAAGAAAAAAATTAATCCAAAAAAATTTATAAAAAATTTCATATTGTTATAAACAATTTGAATGTTTAAATCAATTTTCAACAACAAAACCCACCACTTAAAGTGTTTTAAGTATGACCATCGTATTCTACGTCAAATTTTACATCAAAAATGATTTTCTTATCAATGGAAAAAAGATTATTACTATTGCAAAGAAATAAAATAAACTATCGCGATACTTGACGTCATCTTCCCAAGTTGCAAAGTACACGTTTTCCTCTCGATTATAATGTAATATAATATATATTATGTGTATAATGTTATTATTATTTAATCATTATTTGATTATTATTTAATTATTATTTAATTATTATTTAATTATTATTGAATCATATAATATTATTTATTAACAAAAATTAAAAAAAAATTTAATATAGTGTTCATACAATATCTATCGTTTAATTAGAAAAAATCTTCGTTTTTTAATTTGAATTTTTACGCCAACAAGCGTCAGCTGACGGTCATCATACTGAGTTTTTATGACTCGTTCAAAGACTCTATTGTGGGGACATCCACTTATCTCTGTATGCGTACGGCGCTGTAATCGCACCAACACACATGTAAGTGTGTACATGAGAACGCCTCTGCGCAGGCTCACACAAAGAGACCTCGTGTTATTTAGTGATTTTTTCAATTAAGAGGCCTAAACCGTTTTATGTTTATTTTCTCTTCCATAGTGTCGTATTTTTTGTTATAATCATCAGTATTTAATTTATTTACCTTCATTGTGTACGCTAAATACTTTGATATTCGTTGTATAGCTACTGCAATATTTCGCACCAATCGGGTCTTGTGTTTATAGGTTAACGCTTAAATTAGTAAGGAGTCAACAAAAAACGAAACAATGCCTGCAAAACGGTGTAAAAGCTCCCAAGGACAAAGTATTCGTAATGATGCTTGTTTTAATCCTTTCAAATTATCAAAACATTCAAGGAAAAAAACATTAAAATTGCGAAAAGTGAATGCAAGTCAATTAAATGCAATGAGAATGTCCATAAACAACGAGACACTGATAAGAAAAATATGTGATTCCTGCCGTCTGCGCATCAATAAAGTTAAACAAGAAAACGATCCACCTGAAGTGGTATATAGCTATAATAAATAAAATTTTTACTTGATATATTTTATATATTGCTAATGTGGATTATTATTTTTGTAGCAAGATAATATCAATTTATCATCATGTGAAGACTCAGATAATAAAATTGTCAGTGGAGAAACTTCAGGACCTTCTGTTGAAATTGAAGCAATACAGTCTGCTCGTGTAGAACACTTGAATAAAGGATTAAGTTTAATAGGATTTTCACCCATTAATAAAAAAAAATTAAAGCAAAAGCGCTATTCACAGGAAAAAGCAAAAAAAAAATTACTGAACTTATAAATAACAAAATTTTTAATATTAGTAACGATGGTCCAGACAATCATATACTTTTCGGACGGGGCGAGTGGACAATATGAAAATAGAAAAAATTTTATAAATCTCACACATCATTTAGAAGATTTCAAAATGGCAGCTGAGTGGCACTTTTTCCCAACATCACACGGTAAAGGACCATGTGACGGATTAGGTGGAACTCTAAAGCGACTTGCTGCTAGAGCAAGTCTTCAAAGAGTTAATAATCCGATACGTACACCAAAAGAATTATTTGACTGGGCTACAGAAGCTCTACCAAGTATAACGTGTTGCTTTTCAACCAATGACGAGTACAAAGAAGAGACAAAACGATTATCTGCACGCTTTGAAAAAGCCGTTATGATAAAAGGAACATTAAAATATCATTGTATGATTCCCATTTCACTTCAAGAATTGGAAGCAAAGCAATTTTCTTTGTGTGAAAAAAAAATAACGTAAAAATTTTTAAGTAAAAAATGAATATTACATTTATAATAAATATTTACACTATTATGCTATTGAAATAAAATAATGTAAACATCAAATGCAAGTGAATTGAAATATTAATACATCGCTTTTTTGTATGAAATAATGTAATTGTTTATTTATTTTTCCCCAATCGTTTTATAAAACTTTATTTATTAATAAATAATATTGTTCATTTGAAAATGTAAAACATAATATATACTACTATTTGTGAAATAATCCAGAGAACAACGGTATAAGATAAGAATATCATATGTATTTTGCAACTTGAGAAGATGACGTCAAGTATCGCGATAGTTTATTTTATTTCTTTGCAATAGTAATAATCTTTTCTCCATTGATAAAAAATTATTTTTGATGTAAAATTTGACGTAGAATATACGATGGTCATACTTAAAACACCCTAAGTGGTGGGTTTTGTGGTTAAAAATTGATTTAAAGATTCAAATTGTTTATAACAATATGAAATTTTTTATAAATTTTTTTTGATTAATTTTTTTCTTTAAAATTCACTCTTATACCTTTAAAATAAAAAAAAAAGTTTTCTGTAGCTTTAAAAGAACCGGAGTTATGAATGTTTGAAAATGAATCTCCAAGGCAAAAATCACGAAATTTTCCAATTTTCAACACTCTCTATCTCGTAAAAAAAAAAAAAAATAATCCTCGAACACGTATCTTCTTTTTTTCGATATAGAACACATAAAAAAAGTTTCAGCCAAATAAAAAATGTGACGGTCAGATTTTGCCTCAATCCGTTCGGTTTGTAAAATAATTACCCATGTACAAATTGTTGTAATTTATTTTCACATTTTTTAAAAGCTATAAGTATTATTGCATATAATAAGTCATCTAACATGAGTAAAAAGTAACGTTATTAGTAAGTAAGTTATTATTTAAGTTTTTCAAAAAAGTTCTGCTTTTGTCTATAATTTATGTGGTACTTTAACATAAATCTGATTGAAACGTTAACCAATCAATTGTAATTTTTGTCTCCATTTTGACAAATATGTTTTTTTAAACAATCTTAGAGTTTAGAATGGAAATCGAACTACGTTCTCTCATTCTATATAGAACTTATAATAGAGTTCATTATTCCTTTTATTCTTTATTTTTTACTTTTGAAAAACAATTTAAAAATAATAATAAAAATTTGTAGCAATAATAATTATTGAAAAATAGTAAAACAACATTCAAATTAATCCATGCGAGAGCAGAAGAGTGGTAATTCTTTGGGCTCTTTTTGAATAAGTTTGGGAAAAGGTGTAGGCATTGGTGGTTTGGTGCATGGTACTTTTAAAGGTGGAGGTGTAGGTCTCGCTATGCATGATTGTGTTGTTTCTTTTAATGGTATATATTTTGATATAGAAGGTTTTTCCATCCTTATTGCTTTCAATTGGATCTCTTCGTAATTTGTTTTTCTTTTTTCTTGATTGTTATTTAATATAATCATTAAATGTGTTAGAGAGCTGAAAATTACTTCTAACAAATGTATAGACTAGCCATAAATAATGTGAAGGGTATAGCCCCTTATGATTGCGTCTATAGTCAATTTAATTATTTGAATAATAATTAATATCATTATTATGGCTAAGCTTACAGATCCAATAGTTGTTAGTTCATTTATGAATTTATTCCAAGTATTTTCAACAATATGCGATAATGTATTTTCTGTAAGTAGATTATTAATAAGTCTACTTGTGTGTTTCGTTCTCCCTGTATCCTTCTTGCTATGGCGTTAAGTAGAGCTGCTTTTTCAAAAGGAATCATAATGTGTTCCTGTAATTCTTGTAAGTCCTCTTAAGAGTAAATTCTACTTGTTGCTAGAGTAGATATTTTTTCTGGTATCTACGTCTTTTGAGTGTTTGGTTTTAAGACTTTTGCTATATTTTTTGTTGGTCGTGTTTTCGATAGGAGATTTATCCAATTTTCTTCAATTTTATAATATTGAGGAATTATCGAATTACAGTTTATTTCCGATCCTGATATTAATAATATATGTGTTTTTGGTGTCAAAAACCATGTTTGATTTTTTGTTAATACTAGCAATTGTATACAGCAATTGTTTGTATGCAGCAGCTGTGTCTCTACTGGTGTTCATTTAATAACATGTACTACTTCGCCTGCAAGTTTAGCTATATAGCCTGGTTTCTGCATGATGTTATAAGCGAATTCATAAAGAAGCAATGGATGCAAGGGATAAGGATTCACGAATTACCTTTTTTTCTATCTCGCATTCTTCTTTTGAAATATTAAAATATAAATCTTGAAGATCAGCCCTAAAATGTTTTTAAATATATACAAATTTTGAGTTTATATATGTAAATAAATCTAAGTTTGTTACATTCTTTTTATCGTATTATCGTCAAATAATATTTTATTATAAGATATATCTAAAATACATAGTTTAGGGTGTTCCGTTTTTGTTAATATTCTATAGCAAATTTTTACATTATTTAAAGTGGACAAAGAAAATGTTATTGTTTCTGTGTTTACAGTATATATGAGATTTTGATTAGGTGGATTAATTATAGTTGCAGGGCCTCTGTATAAAGTCTCATATTCTGTTTTAAAACCCTCTTCTGTAGGTAAGCGTGCCTAAAAAGTATATCCTGGTTGTGTATCAATGCCATGTTGATCCGAAAATTTACATATTGTTCCCGAATTTAATCTAATCTTATCGGTGTTTAGACTTACTTGAGCGTATTCTTCTAACAATGTTACTTTTATCAGTCCCTGCACCAATACGTTGTCCCAGGATCTGAAGTTGTTTGCGTACGATGCTCCTGTGCATGTTTTATCTTTTGCTGAGCCTGCGAGATCTATTCCTATTGATTTTGTAGAATTTATTTTCAGATCAGCTACTGTATAAATATTGTCGAATTTAAATATTCCTTTGTCGTAAATAAATTTGCATTTTTCATGGCTAATTTCGTACAGATATTTTTGCAAGGCATGAGCAGTGGATCCAAGGTAACTAAACATTCCGCAATGAAAAACCGTTCTTTGAATTTCTATTTTACATTGTATAACCTTAATTTTTTTAAATTCCGCTATTTGTAATAATACTATTGTCGAATTGGTCATAGTAATATTGTTTTGTTGAAAATCACATTTTCCTGTGTCTAGTAGAGAATATGTAGTGATGATTGGGTCCGTAGATTCACAATTAAATCCAATTATTGCAACATTTTCTCTGACAATAGATAATAACATAAATAAAATGAACAACATTAATCTCTCTTTTCCTTTTTCCTTCTGAAACATAAAATAATATTAATTTTCTCGTTTATGTAAAATTAATTTATTTGTATGAACTGACTTTGAACATCCCTTAATATCCATAGAGATATTGCTATTTTCGTGGACTTTTAATATTTCAAAAGGTCCAAGGTTTTTATTTTTTTTCTAATTTACCTGGTTTTAGCTCTTTTATAAGCCATACTTTATCTCCTATTATAAATTTTACAGGATTTCTGAATCCATCATGATAAAATTTAGATTTTTCCTTTGACAGTATCAAATTTTCAGGGGCTATTTTTGTAATATCTTTCATATTCATTAATAATTTTATAATCATTAAAAGTTTGTAATTTTTCTGATGATTTTGAAGGTTCGCTAGATAGTAATCTAGCTGGGCAGGCGAAAACTAGTTCATGTGGTGTAAATTTATGGCTTGAATGAATACTAGTATTATAATTAAATTGTGCAAGTTCAAGCCAATCATCCCATTCTGATTTTTTATCAGCAAAATTTTTTAAATATTCACATAGAGGATGATGAGCTTTTTCTAATGAACCGTTGGATTGTGGATAAAAAGTAGTATTTTCGATTTTTGTAAATTTAAATCTTTTTGAAATAGCTTTTATTAATTTCACCCTTATCTGTAAGTACTAGTTTTGGTGAACTGAAAATGCAAATGAATTTTTTAATAAATGCATCAGATATAGACTCTGCTGTTTGGTCTTTGAGCGCTACAGCTATTCAAAATTTTGATGAATGATCTTGAATAGTTTATATGCGTTTATTATTATTTTTAGATATGTTAAGGGGTCCTACTATATCTGATGAAATTTTATCGAACGTTTTTTCTGGAGTATCTGTTATTATCATAGGTTGTTTTGTTTTAATTCTTTTTAATTTATTTTTTTAACATGTTTCACAGTTTTTTTATACGATTTTGTATATCACTTTTTGGGTTTTCCCAGAAATATTTATTTTTAATTCGATTATAGGTTCTATTCACTCCTGAATGACCCTCTAAACTCAAAGAATGATATATTTCAAGAATATCATTTCTTATTTCATTTTTCATATATTCTGTATTATTTAAACAAATTATAACTTTTATACTTGTATTTTTAATAGTATTGTATAATATTTCTTCGATTTCATTCCAATCTATATTTAAGATTTTAATATTCTTTGATATACTAAATATAATACAATTATTTTTAATTAATAGATTTTTGAATGTATTAAAATTATTTATTAATTTTTCTTTTATTAATATTGATGATTCTTTTATATTTAAACACATTATAAAAATTTTCCTCATTTTATAATTTATTATTTTAATTTCATCATCTTTTAAATCATTATTTATTTCAATATTTTTGTGTTTAAGGTATTCATCTTGGATTTCATCTAAAGATATCCTTTCACTTGTGATTAAATGCAGTATATTATCTTTTCTATTTTGAATAGAATTTTCAGAATATATAATGTTATTAGATTTATTTGAGTATATATTTTCTTGTTTTCCGTCTTTATTTTCGATAGTTTTAAATTCTTTATTTTATGCTTTACTTACTTTTTTGGTCGACCACGTTTCTTCTTAATACGTGTACGTTCCTAATTTAATTTTCGTATTTTCATTTCATTTGTGGGTATATCTGTTAATTTAATTTTTTCTTTATTTCCCTTCGCTTTTTGAGCTCTAGTTACGACATTTAGGTAGCTCGTACCGAAACTGAAAAATTTATGAATAAAACAAAAACGTAGAAGGTTGTTTTTTAAGTCAAAATGAATATCCTAGCAAAAAATCAGACCTGGTTTCCAGGAAAAATTTCAAGAAAAAGCCTTTTAAAAATGCTCTGTTTACTGTTATTCTAACATTGTTCTTATGACAGATATCCGATTTTCCTACAGTTATAATCGAATATTTATATCTAAAGATTTACTACCACTGTGAAAAACTAAATATAAATACTTCATTTAACAAGCTTTTTAATGATATATTGAATGTTATGTGTACCCAGGAATTTCTCAAAGATATTACGAAAAGAATCTGAAAATTTATTGATTTTCGCATGAGAAATTTTCTTGAACAGGAAGTCTCACGTGGAATTCAAAATATTCAAATGAGGATTTCTTAACTAAAATTTTTAAAATATTTATATAATATAAATTTTTAAAATATTTATATAATATAAATTTTTAAAATATTTATATAATATAAATTTTTTAAATATTTATATAAAAAAAAAATAAATAAAATAATAAAGATTATTTGTAATGCATGTTATTTATTAATTATAACGGTATTATAATTAATAAATGAGTGATTTAAAAATATTTTATTTAATAATTTTACATTACGATCAAAATTTTCTTCTTGAATATGATTTATGTTAGTAAATGGGTTTTTTATTTGAATAAATTGTAGTGTGTCGCCTAATTTGAATATATAAATTGATATATCAGTGTCCATACTATTTTTATTTGTAACCATTTCCTTATTAATATCTTTTTTAATTTATTCATCACACATATGATTTACTTGAGAAGTTTCATTGCATGTATTTATTGTTAGTGAGTCATCTTTTATTTCTTTTTTAAATTCTGCTATTTTGTATAACGGTATGTTTTGTTCAATAATATTTGCATGAGTAGGCTCGATGTTGTATATAAATTCAGTATTCAAATTACTGCAAGTTTCAAACTCGTTATCAATTATCTGTTCCTTTGCAAAATATCGTATATCTACATAATTTTTGAGCGACTAAAATTGTGTAACTCCTCTTGTGCGCTCTATCCAAGATGAGTTTAACAGTTTTCCTGCATATTTGTTGATTCAGGTGTTTTCAGTCGACAGTATTCGTTAGTATGATTTGTCTTTTTGCAAAGTGTACAAAGTCTGTTCTGATTGTTTTCTAAATTTTTTATTATGAAAAATGTTTCTATTGAATGTCCTGGTTTCTTGCAATATGAGCATTTTATATGTTGATCATTATTTTGGAATTTTTTATTGTTGTTTTTCAATGTCCTACATTCGTTTACAGTGTGACCTTTATTTTTTCAGAATCTGCAAAATTTCGATTGAGAATTTGGTCTGTAAAAGTTAGTGTTGACTTTATTGTTTCTTCCAAAACTCGTATTTTGAGCTTCATGATTTTTACACTCTTTACCTGAGTGATCCCATTTATCACACAATTGCTTTCCTTAGCTTGAATTATAAATATTTGTATTTTTTCGCAATCATTTGTCATATGATTTTCATGGTTACAAAGCTTGCCTACTTGTGTGGGTTTTCTTTCGAAAATATCGGTGTAAAACTTTGAGTTATGTCCATTTTTATTGCATTTCCAACACATCTCATACTTTCGTATTATTGGGTAATGATTGATTTTATAATCACTTTCTTGACAGTATTGACAATAATGTTCGCTGTCATTTAATAAATTACACATGCTTCTTAAATGACCTAATTTACTGCAAAATTTACATATTAATCTTATTTTTTCTTTGTATTGAAGCATTCAAACGATGAATGATTTGGTTCTTTACAGTATACACAACCTGCTATATTGCAATATAATGCTTCGTGGCCGATATTTTTGCATACTTGACAACTCTGTATTTGTTTAGTTTTTTCTTGAAAAATATTATTAAACATAATTTTCTGTTTATTTGGATTCCCTCTGATAGCGTTTTGTTTTTCTAGCTGTTTTTCTATTTTAATTGCTTCTATAGTTGCATCAGAGAAATTGTCTGCTACTTTCATTTCATATCTTATTTCGTTAACTAGCCCTTGTTTAAAATATTTAAACTCATCTTGATTTAACTGATCAATAAATCGTTCTAAGGCTGCTTTCCCTATCCCAGTCTCGTTTTTGTTTTCATCTCTGATTTTCTCTGTTAATTCTTTTATTCTTGTTATATATCCTTCTACTGATTCATTAAGTCCTTGTTGAATTTGTTCTAATTTTCCGTACAAAGTATATAAATTATCAATTTCAGGATATATTTTTTTTATATTTTTAATGAATTCATCAATTGTATTAATTGTAGTATTTTTCACCGCAGAAGGAATTATTTCTGATAACTTAAATCTCTGATAGTTCATAAACGATTCCTTTTGATCAGCATCTAGTAATTCTTTAGCAAATTCTAATTTTATAATATATTTGTCTACAGGTATGTTTTTACCATCAATATCAGGAACCAATCTTTTAATTTCTTTTAATGAATATCCTGGTTGCGCCATATTGATATTCTGAATGAAATTTACTAAGTCGTCTATTGTATTATGATTATTATTATTGTTATTATTATTGTTGTTATTATTAAGATCATTTATAATGATATTTTCTCCATTTCCAATACCCTTAATTTCTTGGAAACTTTCTTGTTCAATAGAGATATTTAAGTCGTCGTTTAATGTTTCGTTTTCGTCTGATATTGTTGTAACGTTTGTTACTAAAGTATATCTGTTTACAAAGCTATTATCTTGGTTTGTCGTTTTGGTTCTGTTTTGAATAATTTTTCGAATTGTCCCTGTACTTTTATATATTGCGCGAATAATTGTATAATTTGAAAGTGCAAGAGATATAGTTGTGATAGTTGTATCTTTTGAAGTGCTTGTAGAAGTTCTTTGATGAAGTGCTTTGAAAAAGTGCCTGCTTTGACTCTTATTGAATGATATGGTTAACGTGGTAAATTTGGTTCATGTAGTCTTCGTAATTTTTCTTATTTTGTTGATTCTGTAAATCGTATTGCACTTTCTTTTGTTTCTTAACAAATGGCTCAATTTTATAATATGCTTGCTAAATTAAATTAGCTAATTGATCAATAACTGCAAATTTTTAGAATAATAAATTTTGAAATAAAAGATACGTCGTGATGTAACAGTATAAAGCAACCACTAAAGTAAAAATCAAATATCCATATTTACATCGGTATGCAATTTTGGAAATGATTCGACGATCAGTCACGTCATAGTTTGTTTCGACTAGAAATATGATTCTTCTCATGCTCTAAGAAGGGGCCGAACTATCTGTCTTTGTCTAATAGCGTTTTTCATCATTTATGTAAACACTATCCGGTATAACAAGAAAAAATAGCAGCCCCCGCTAGATATTAGTATAATAAGTAAATTTTGTAATAACAACCAAATTTTTTACCGCATAGTTTTTGACTAATTAGAGACTTACTAGCAATCTAGAATATAAACTATCTTTTTTTGGTAGGTCTCTAATTATTTAAAAACTACACAGTGAAAAAATTTGATTGTTATTACAAAATTTACTTATTATACTAATATCTAGCGGGGGCTGCTATTTTTTTCTTGTTATACCGGATAGTGTTTACATAAATGATGAAAAACGCTATTAGACAAAGACAGATAGTTCGGACCCTTCTTAATGGCTATAAATTTATTCATAAAGAATATAAAGCAAAAACACATTCTGCAAGAATTAGAAGAAATCAGAATCATTCCGGATGGAGCCATCAGTCATTTCCAAAATAGATACCAATTCTAAAAGTTTAAAAATTCTAAAGAAAATCATGATTTTCTTCAACCAGGCAAGGAAAAAGTGCATTTAATGGAATAGGAGGTATAGTGAAACATTATGCTCAGTGCACAATTTGTCCTACTTGAAGTCCCTTTATTCGGGTCACAGATTTCCATGAAACTGTGAGATATGGCTCATCTTATCTAAAGAACATGCTCTGTAGAGCCCTAGAGTCTAACGTTTTGATACACTTGAGATATTATATTTTCTATATCTTGAATTTTGCAATTTTTATGGGAAACACCATTTTTCTCATTAGTCGAGTCACTGGTTTTACATCGATCATGCTGCTAATTTATATATCTGAAAATTAATTAATTTGATAAATCATGAGCACATTTTGGAGTTAGAAATGTAATCTATTAACTCACCTATGATATAACAATAGTTTGTCTTCTTATTCGGCTTAAGCTGGTTTTGTTCTGTTCTACGTCTCATATACAACATTCATATTCTTATTTATCTTAAAATGTTTGGCTGTGTTTTATGTTTTACAAAATATAAAATTGCTTTAAAAAATACATACAGTACAATGATTAATGCTGCTATAGATCTGAAAATGAATATAAAGTATCGAAATTCTTGTAAGTAAATGATTATTAAAATAAAAGATATAATAACGTATACTTATCTGACATTTATATTTATAACTGATTAATAGTTAGTTCACGTGCTTCCTCAGAAGTTTTAAGAGGTTTAAAGCAACTCTTTGTAATCTCAAGAACGTCAGCCTTGTTATTATAAGTGTACAATCAGCTTTCAATAAATAGCTAATATAAAAAAATAAACATTTTTTTGTTATTTAATTTAACCAAATTTAGAATATATAAACTGGTCATAGTAATAGATAAAAACAACATAACCCTATGATGTGTAACTTTAATTAGCACTTTTTTTCGCATGTCTGAAAAACTAGCAGACTGATTCTCGATCATTTCCATCAATGTATACATTTTACTAGTAGACAACTGCTTTTTAATGGTCTTTATGTAACAACCCAGTGACAGTAAAATGATGACACGCGTGCTTATGGCTTGATTTATGTATATTCCCCCACCCACCATATAGAGCCATGATGTAAAATAATGACAAATCGACATTATATATTCGAAAAACACACAATGTTATGCTGGAATTTATAGTTTCAATTTCAATCTCTATTTCTAACTCTTTTGTTTATCATGAGAGAGACAAAGACAGATTGAGGTTTCAGATTGCGATTGAAACGTAAGTATAAGAAACTGTGCCATCTATCGATGAAAAGTAAAATTTGAATTTGCAATTTTGAATTCTTGTAGGAGATGTAGACAGCTTGTATGACTACGTTATTTGATCAGAAGGTTAAAATGCCCGTTGACGAGGCACGCGTGCACCAGAGGATGAGGAGAGATCAAGGGCAAAAGAAATGATACAATGAAAATTATATTAGTATAATGTAGCCGGTACCGTCGGCCAAGTCTTTATTAGATTTACTAGTGCTGTAACTCAGCATGACTCTACAACGACTGACTCGCGACGCCTGCTAAGTTAGCTTGCAAGCCCGAAAACCACCTACCCTTTCTCTCTATCTTGTCATGTGCTCTTACGTGTTTGGGGTATCAACGCCTATAGTACTCCCTCTTTAATGAAAAAAAAAATTGCAAGAACAAATTACATTATTTTTGACGATTCTTCACACTCTATAATGTTCCCTTTTTGCAATTATTTTTTAGCAATTACATGTATCAATTACTTTTCACATTGTCAGCCGTGTAGCCTTTTACATGAAAAAATTTTTATGGCTTTCTTATACTTTCAGTTTGCTTTTTTTACATTAGTTTAGAGAATGATTCTTTAACACTCATGTACGTTTACCTCATGTCTAGTTTACATAATTTACATCACTGATTTACAAAAATCTTTAACTACGCTTTTTTCCAAACTTTTCATATTAACATTTTTTTTCAATGCATTCAAAACATAATTACCTTCTAGTAGATGACAATAAATTATCAACAATAGCTTGTAATTGATTTACCCAATTATTGATATTCATGACTAAATCAAGCGATAACACCTTAGTTTCCTTTTTTTTCAATAAATTAATTACATGGTTTTTTTTATATTCACGCTCTTAACAGAATCTAAAATTTCATTAGCATGTCAACTATAATTAATTGAAAACTTTTGAAGTTGCAAGAGTCATGACAAGTTTCACAGTTCTTCGAACCTCAATCGTAACAAATTAAATTCAATTACATTTGGAATGCATGAAAGTATAAAACGCACTGAAGGCTCAAGTTTACTATTGTTAGAAAGATCAGATAGAGCCTCCATAAGAAGCTTCTTACAATTAATCAATGACGAAGTCGTAAGACTGTTAAAGTTACGTTCGTATAAAAACTTTTAATGCGCATTTACGCAATGAACAAAACTTAATCTCTTTAGACCTATCATCCTAAACTCCTTATCAAACAGCGCCCACGCGCAGTTCTTGCACATCGAAGTGATCGGATAAATAAATACCATATTCAACGCTTCGACGCCTGTCAAATTGACTAAGTCCAATCTACATCTATCTTTACACCTATTCACATGCACGAATTGTCTATCTAGCAATATATTTACACTAACTATATTAGCCTCGTGCGACTTTAATGGAAAACTTAAACTGGAGAATTCAAAATTTTCAACATTTTTGTACATAAACTCCACTCCCTGAGCTCTTGGGGCGAAAGTACAAATCGTCACTAGCAGCATTCATACGTTATAGCTGTTTGTTATACATTTTCAAACTCCTCCATCGTGCAGCTGGCCAGACTACCTTCAAGACAAGAATGGAAGATGTCATGAATTGATTTGGCTTCATGCGTTTTTTTTACCAATCCCTATTTACATTTTTACTATTAGTTTATTATGTGCGCTTACAATTTGATGTTACAATGAGATATCTCTTTAGCTAATCTACGTTCGTTTATCTGATCGAATTACAGGTTATCACTTGACAATATTTGTAGCTGTCTATTACATTAATTTACTCTTTTTTATAAAATTTATTACAACCTTTATATCCTTATCGCAGCGTCTACTGAGCTTGTAATTACAAGTATACCATATACTAAGGTTTAATTACCTCCGTTGAGGTGTGTCATAGACTTCAGTCTGGAAAATAATTTTCTTCGCTCTAAAGAGAAAGTTGTTTATTTGCAGAAATTTTCTCTGCTTTGTCAGTGCGTGTCTGTCGCACTTTTCTTAAAATATTTGGCACGAATTTCTTCTTTTTTGGTGCCTTATGCCGTTCAGCGCCCCTTGTGCCATTGGTGATTGGATAATCCACTATATTCTGACCATCATTTTCCTCCCCAGGCCTATTCTAAGCTAATTGAGGACTATTTTGATTAGTGGCATCATCATTATTACTTTTATTTGTGACGTTGTGCTCGTCTTGAGTACTATTGACGTCTTATACAAGAGGCCGAATCTCCGGTGTTTTCACCGTTAGCTGCGACTGTTGCTCAACGGCATTCCTCTCTCCGTGACAAAATAGGCTGGTATAATCAGCTCTATATTGACTATATCATGAGTGTCATTAACTTTTATTGTGAGGTTTCTTCCATTAACTCGGCACCGAAATATCTTATGAGAACCAGTATAAGGTCTTTCTAAAGCAGACCTGACTGCCTTGGTTTTGTACATTACATATGTTCAGTGCAAGAGATCTCAAAACACAAATGGTTTGATAGTGTGTTTGTGATTGACTGACACAGGTTTAACTTCATTCATGTAGTTTCTGAATTCTTCCAAGAAATAACCTCTGTCAGACTCGATGTCCTGAAAAGCGTTAAATTCACCAGGAACTCGAAGACTGGAGCCGAACAGAAAATCAGTTAAACTAGCGTTCGTATCTAAACGGTCGCTCGTACGTGAGCCCAGCAACACCTTAGACAGGAAAAGAGCCCAGTCTCTGTTGTTCTATGTATGGGTTTTTAAAGCAGCTTTAAGCGTTCCATGCCAGCGTTCTGTCATTCCATTTGCTTGAGGATGATACGCTGATGTATGGATGCATTTGCACCCAATCAATTGCAATAATGCAGCAAACAGCTGTATCTTCCTTGGTCAGTTGTGATAGTTACAGGTGGATCGTAGCGGGCTATCCAATTATCGTAGAATGCTACGATAGCAGCAGATGTTTCATACAGCGAAATGGCTTTAGATCACCTCGTATATCTGCCCATCATTGTAAGTAGATATTAATAACCATCACTTCATGTAAGTAATCCTACCAGATCAATATGTACATCGTTAAATCGACTATCAGGAGCAACAAAATGCTCAGGTAGCATTTTATTATGCCTAGTTACTTTTGCTCTTTGTCAGGGCGGGCAAGCTTCACAGCATTTATCTTAATCACTGCTAACTTTAGGCCATATATATGTCATCCTAACAATTCTGCCGGCTGACTTTGCGCTTGGATGCGCAAGAGAATGTGCGGAGTCAAACGCATCTTTTTGGTGAATTCGGTCGAATAATGTGACCACAAACATCGCAATATATCGGTAGTTTCTCTGATCCCCAAGCAAGTTTTTGTAGTTTTAATGGGTGATCAGGAATTTGTAAAATTTCAGTTGATTGCTCATCTTTTTGTTGTCCATCATTGATTAACTTATACTTAAACAATGTTGGCAGACTGAATGCATCAATTTTTTTATGACGTTTTTGAACTGTGAGTGATTCTGCAACTCTGGATCTATCCAGTCAATAGCTTTCTGCTTTTATATCTGCGTACTTAGTACCTGCGGGTACTTGCTTGATTGTAGTTGCTAATACCAACATCTTATCAGGTTCTAAATTAGCGAGAAGACACCATAGTTTGTCTGCGTCTGAAGTTATCTGTAAATTCACAAACTGACTCTCTAGAAGCATAAACCATATTGTAGGGTCATGCTTCAATTAATAAATTGTAATTGAGAATTTTGTCACTTTATTAAATTTTAATAAAATTTTTTTAACATGGTAGTTATATTGTTTATTGGTATATACACCTAATCAATGTGATTCACTTGAGTAATAGTATAATGTAAAATTTATTAATGATAATCATAGTTATAAATTTTGTGCTGGATGCTTAAACGTTATAATAGTGATTAATAAACAATTATATTATTTTTAATAAATATATTATAGCAGCATAATATTATTCTATGAACATTTTTAATGATTTACTTTCTTTTATAATTCATTACTTTGTTTAATTGTAAAGAATGATGAAAGAAAAAAATTGTATTGGCAGTCGAATTGAGGTCATGTATATATACTATAAAATATATTCGTACAATCAGTAGCACACAGAATAAGAATTAGGAATCGATTTGGACAATTCAACTAGAGGAAAATACTATGGCGCATATGAAAGAATTATTTTCAAACACGAACACAAATTCACGAATTTAAATTGATTTTATATTTTTATTTTATGTAAAACTCTTTCTTTACGTAATTTTTGTAATTGATATTTTTCAGATATATTTATTATTTTTGTATTGAAATAAGTTATTTATAAACTTTTTCTTTGCATCTTATCTCAGGTTCATTTATTCGTCCTGATGAAGTCAATTTTTCAATATTATGTCCAGAGGCTATTAAAATACGCTATGGTTTCATAGATGATAAACGAGCTTGAATTGAAGAAGATTCAATAACTAGTGTGCATAAATCTTATGCATCATTCGTGGAAATAGTTGGTTTCTCTGAGGTCAATGTAAGGTGAGATGACAAATAATCTTCTAAAATTGACATGTGAGGCAAAAGACAAAACAACAAGCTCTTTGATCTTCTGTTCCTTTCCTCAAAATACAAGAAATACTGTTAGGTAGTAAGTATTAGTTATGAAACTTCCAATGATTTTTTTAAACATAATTTAAATAGCAAATTTTTTATAAAAATATTTATTGTCCATAGCGGAAAAAATAAATAAAACATTTTGGATCATTCTAAAAGTTATTGCAAGAATCTGAAAAAAACGAAATGAATAAAAAAAAATTTTTTATTTTTTTAAAAATTGAGATGAAACACTCAAATTATTTCAGTCTGTTTTATTTTATCTCATTTTATTTTCTTTAATTTTCTTTTATTGGATTTCAGCACTAGCAGAAATAATAAGCAAAACATTTTAAATTTCAAAATGTTTAATTTTTTTTCAATTTCTTTCGTTTTTTTCGGAATCTTATGATAACTTTAAGAATAATTTTAAATGTATTTATTTTTTCTGCAAATGCTAAAGAACAATAAAACAAAATGAAATAGAATGAGAGAAAATAAAACAAACTGAAATACTCTGAGTGTCTCAATTCGATTTTTACAAACATTTTTAAAATGTTTCAGTTTCTTTCGTTTTTTTTCGGATTTATACAATAACTTTTAGAATGATTTTAATCGTTTCATTCATTTTTTCCGCTAGTGATGAAATACAATCAAAAAATAATAAATGAAATCAAATCAGAAAAAATAAAACAAATTGAAATATTCTGAGTAATTTCATCTCAATATTCACAAAAATTTTCAAAATGTTTTAGTTGGTTTCAATTTGTTTAAGTTTCTTTCATTTTTTTCGGATTCTTACAATAACTTTTAGAATGGTTTTAAATTTTTTATTTATTTTTTCTGCTAGTGCTGAAATACAATAAAAAAATTGAAATAAAATAAAAGAAAATGTGATAAAATGAATAATAACGAGAAGAAATGAGAGAAAATGAAACAAACTGAAATATTCCGAGTGTTTTGTCCAAATTTTTACAAAAATTTTCAAAATGTATCAGTTTGTTTCGTTTTTTTTTCTTGCAATAGCTTTTAGAATGATTCTAAATGTTTTTTTATTTTTTTTCCGCTAGAGGTTCATTTTTAGTTTTTACCATATGATGCTTATACGGGTTAATTTGGTATTTTCCAAAATTAATGTACTATATCCAATGCCACAAACAATTAAATGTCATATTAATTTTATAAAGTATCAATCATAGTACAGTACCGGGCAATAATTCTGAGCAGGTTATCAAATTTTTGCTCCGACTTTGAAAAAGCGTATCTTCTTCAATTTTGTTCCTATAAAAAATTTAAAAAAGCATTTTAAAGTATTCTCTAAATGCTTTCTTTTTAACTTACTTACATTTTTTTAACGATATTAAAAAAAAAAATTATCGCTTTGGCAATTTTGAAATTTTTTTCATTTTTGCATTTTTCTTCAATCAGCTGTAGTTTTTTAAATAATTGAGCTAAAAAAATTGAAGATTTGGAAAGGGCTCTGAAAATGCTGTTTGCAGCTATTTTTACAAAAATTTTTTAATTAGTTTTTGTCAAGTTTTAAGCATATAAAGTTATCGATCTAATACTTTTGCAGTTGTAAAAAATACTTGAATAGCAAGTAGAAAATAGTCGCTGGTGCAAAACTTTTGGTTTCCATGATATAATTTTTGCAAAATAAATCTTTTTGTTGTTTCATACTTTATTATGTTTTATTATTAATAATGAAAAGTTATAATTTCCTACTAAAATTAAATCACTACTTCACCAGCGATTATTTTCTACTTGCTATTGAAGTGTTTTTTACAACTACAAAAGTATTAGATCAATAACTTTATATGCTTAAAACTTGACAAAAAATAATAAAAAATTTCTTGTAAAAATAGCTGCAAATAGCATTTTTAGAGCCCTTTCCAAATCTTCAATTTTTTCTAGCTCAATTATTTAAAAAACTACAGCTGATTGAAGAAAAATGCAAAAATGAAAAAAATTTCAAAATTGCCAAAGTGATTATTTTTTTTTTAAATATCGTAAAAAAATGTAAGTAAGCTAAAAAGAAAGCATTTAAAGAATACTTTAAAATGCTTTTTTTTAATTTTTTCTAGGATCAAAATTAAAGAAGATACGCTTTTTCAAAGTCGGAGCAAAAATTTGATAAGCTGCTCAGAATTATTGCCCGGTACTGTATGTGTAATATTTCAGCCATCCATAATGTTAGTTTTATAGATAAATCTTTACATAAACAACACAAAGCTAATTTTTATATTCAACTTTGTAATATAATGAATAATAATACATTTTTTCAGTCAGTTTAATTTTTTGCTCGCGTTCCTTTTTTTATAATATTATACCTTTAATAAAAATAAATATTAATGATTTTTTTGTATTAAAGTTAGCAAAACTTGGACAGATGTTTCAATAGAAGTTATCAGGCTAGAGGATGATGTGCAATATTTCATTTTATCATCAAGAATCAAGAGTTTTCAAATCTTCCTAATAGAATTATTTCAAAAAAAAATTTGGTTTAAAAAAAAATTTGTTTCCAAAATAAATATTTGTTTACGTTACAGCAAAATTAATGTTTTATAAACATTTTAAGCTAAAAGAAAAATTATTTTGCAATAATTTTATATTCAAATCAGAACAGGTTGATGTAAATAATATGTAGTTTTTTAGTTTTTTATTGGTATAAATAAAAATAATCTTGATTGACTAATTGGTAAATGTTTTTGTACACTTTAATTCAAAATAATTCTTAAATAATCAACTAAATATAATAATAAAAAAGGGTAATTAAATATTTAATTTTTAAAACATAAATATTTTTTGTTATAAGAATAATATTATAATTATTCAAAACAATAAAAATAATAAATTACAACAATAAATTTACATATTTGAAAAATGATTGCTACAATTAAATGGGTGACACAAATCATAAAAGCAGACAAAACAGAACGACTCTCTGCAACATGAACATCTGATATAAGAAACAAGTTGACAGTTAAATTTTGAATTTAATACATGTGAGAAACAAACTTTGTTCACGTTCATAAAAACATCTCGTTCAGTCATTAATTGAGCAGTGAACCAAGAATTCTGAATCATATTTGTGAACACTGCTGCTGATAATTGCACCTATGGATAATAGTATGAATTTTGATAGCATCATTCCTTGAATTAAGTTGCTGTTGATTTTGCAAAAGATGCGCAGCTTTCTGAAGCTCCTTTATGAATCTTGTTACGTCAGGCAATTTTGCCGACTTCTTTTAAACAAAAAATTTATATTTATTAATATCTTTTCACGCAAATTTCTTTTCTAAATTACTCTCAATGTGTTTTCCTATAAGACCAACACTTTATTTTTCTGTTAATTATTTTTAAATCATTACACCGGCACACGAAAAAAAAGTGGTCTGACATCGGAACCAGACCACCATACCTGTATGTTTTTCGGATTGCTGAATCCGAATCCGAGGTCGGTTTGACCCCATCACGTCAGCGTCAAGGTCAGTTCAAGGTCAAATCGAGAAGAAACGGTTAATGCCGAGAAAAATGCCATACCTTTATGTTTTTCGGGTCGCTGAATCCGAATCCGAGGTCGGTTTGACCTCATCGCCCACAGTTTTGCCACAATTCATATAAAATATTTAAAATACCGAAACAGTTTTTTCGTCATTATTAGGTCGCATTTGCATGTATTTTGACGTAGTATTTTGGTTACTTTTTATCTTTCTTGCAGTTTTATGAGACTCAAGTCTCTTCTAATCGAAGCGCTGGATATTGCAGTTGAGAAAACTGCTTAATCCTTCTTTCGCTTGTAACGTTCTCTTTTGTTTTCGAAGGATTTATGTAGTGGATTTCTAATCCTTTTCGAATTACTGTTATCTTCAGTGTCTCTTTTCAGTAGCCAACAGTAGTCTGCCATCATATTTACGTCCCATTTTCCTTGCTAACGCTGTTCGACTTCTTTCAGATCTTGATAGAAACGCTCACCTTGCTCTTCGCTGTAATCGCCTAAATTCTCTGGAAAATAGCTAACATGAGAATCTAGGAAATGGAGTTTAAGATTCATCAAACATCCCAAACGCTGAAAGTTACTTACCATATTTGCTAGGATGGCTTCAAAGTCAGCACTTTTCTCATTTCCCAAAAAGTTTCGAGCAACATTTCGAAAACTAAGCCATGCAGCTTTTTCTAAATCGTTCATTGTATTTATGAAATGTTCATCGTAAAATAGTTTTCTGATCTGAGGTCCATTGAATATCCCTTCTTTCAACTTAGCTTCAGTCAATTGAGGAAATTGATTTGTCAGGTATTGAAAACATTGTCCTTCCTTATCCAAAGCTTTCACAAATTAGCACTTAGCACTTAGCACTTAGCACTAGCACTTAGCTTATTAGTACTTTTTTATTAGCGCTTTACGTTACTGCATTTTAACAGACAACATTCTGCCAAATTGATAG
This sequence comes from Anastatus disparis, assembly GCA_017163975.1. Taxonomy (NCBI): domain Eukaryota; kingdom Metazoa; phylum Arthropoda; class Insecta; order Hymenoptera; family Eupelmidae; genus Anastatus; species Anastatus disparis. Next base: position 4,792,214 of record JAFFSR010000328.1, on the reverse strand, counting down.
CCGGGTAAATGAATTGAAACAAACATAAGTTAGTTGTATGAACAGATGTGTGGTTAAATCAACCATGTTATTTTCTCAGTGTAACATTCTTTTTTGTTTTGATGTTCTTGTTCGCTTGAATGTTCCCCTGTGTCTGCATCCATGGCACCTCTACGCAGTGACGGCGGGCAACGAAATTACAACGCTATCCGTCTAGGTCCTTGGATCACGGCTTTCATGCCGTCATGGCAGGCACGGGTGGATTACCTATTACGATGCAGGGGATCGGAACCCCAGTATCGGCGGCTGGTCTGGGTGAGAAAGCGGGCCCGCAGGCGTCGTTATCAAGCGACCGCAGCTTCTTATTGGTTGGCGACTTGGCTGATAAGGAGTATGAGGCTACAAGAAGAAGTCATGGCTCAACCAACCATGACTGTTGTCGCGACAGAAATATGTTCTGCTTTGTTTGCGGGAGATATGAAGTAAGCAAATTGCGCAGTAAAATGACTAATAAATGTAGAAGTATAGATCTTGAATGTTATAAGAGTGTACTTTCCGGTCAAGGTGATACGTTTGCTCCAGATAGTATCTGCCTCTCTTGTTACAACATGATGAGACGATGGAATGAAAAGAAAAACAATAAAGTTTTAAAGTACAGCTCACCAGTAATATGGTCTATTCCTGAATCACAAGAAGACTGCTACTTTTGCAATACAGCGGTAGAGGGATTCAATGCGAAGACAAAATCAAAAATATGTTACCCAATAGTGTCTTCTGTTGTACCAGCAAATACTTGGGAGTCCAATATTGAAAATATGGATACCAGCACTTCAATGAATGAAGCTTCAACGAGTATTGTAGCAACAGATACAGAAGAAATCGTAGTTAGTAAAGAAGAACCTAAAGACAGCTGGGAACAAGGAGATGAAGATGAGGAATATATTCCAAAAGAGACAAAAAATAAACCGGTAAAACTATTTAATCAGGACAGTTTGAATGATTTTATCAGAAACATGTGTCTACCCAAAGATGTTTCTGAGTATATGGCTGCGGAGCTGAAAAGCCGTGGAATGCTAGAACAGAAAACGAAATCAACTTTCTAAAGGGATCGAGAGGAGACATTCCGCAAATACTTTAACAAAGATAAAGAGGGCAGTTTGATATATTGTACGGCTGTTAGCGGTTTGATGAATGAAATGAAGCAGGACTGTTATGTTCCTGAAGAATGGAGATTGTTTATAGACTCTTCAAAACGAAGTCTCAAGGCAGTACTGCTTCACAATGGAAATGATTACGCAAGTCTGCCAATAGCACACTCGACGCGATTAAAAGAAAATTACGAATATCTCCAATATGTATTAGAGGAAATTCGTTATAATGAGCATAGGTGGCAAATTCGTGGTGGTTTAAAAATTATAAGGATCCTCTTAGGTCAACAATCGGGATTCACAAAGTCTCCGTGTTTCTTGTGTTTGTGGGATAGTAGAGATCGCGCGAATCATTACGAAAAAAAGGTCTCGAACCAGGAAATCATAATATACTGAAACAGCCTTTAGTTGATCCATCAAAAGTATTATTTCCGCCTCTCCATATCAAACTCGGGTTAGTACAAAAATTCGTGAAGGCTTTGGATAAGGAAAGACAATGTTTTCAATACCTGACAAATCAATTTCCTCAATTGACTGAAGCTAAGTTGAAAGAAGGGATATTCAATGGACCTCAGATCAGAAAACTATTTTACGATGAACATTTCATAAATACAATGAACGATTTAGAAAAAGCTGCATGGCTTAGTTTTCGAAATGTTGCTCGAAACTTTTTGGGAAATGAGAAAAGTGCTGACTTTGAAGCCATCCTAGCAAATATGGTAAGTAACTTTCAGCGTTTGGGATGTTTGATGAATCTTAAACTCCATTTCCTAGATTCTCATGTTAGCTATTTTCCAGAGAATTTAGGCGATTACAGCGAAGAGCAAGGTGAGCGTTTCTATCAAGATCTGAAAGAAGTCGAACAGCGTTAGCAAGGAAAATGGGACGTAAATATGATGGCAGACTACTGTTGGCTACTGAAAAGAGACACTGAAGATAACAGTAATTCGAAAAGGATTAGAAATCCACTACATAAATCCTTCGAAAACAAAAGAGAACGTTACAAGCGAAAGAAGGATTAAGCAGTTTTCTCAACTGCAATATCCAGCGCTTCGATTAGAAGAGACTTGAGTCTCATAAAACTGCAAGAAAGATAAAAAGTAACCAAAATACTACGTCAAAATACATGCAAATGGGACCTAATAATGACGAAAAAACTGTTTCGGTATTTTAAATATTTTATATGAATTGTGGCAAAACTGTAGGCGATGAGGTCAAACCGACCTCGGATTCGGATTCAGCGACCCGAAAAACATAAAGGTATGGCATTTTTCTCGGCATTAACCGTTTCTTCTCGATTTGACCTTAAACTGACCTTGACCCTGACGTGATGGGGTCAAACCGACCTCGGATTCGGATTCAGCGACCCGAAAAACATAAAGGTATGGCATTGTTCTCGGCATAAACCGTTTCTTCTTGATTTGACCTTGAAATGACCTTGACCCTGATGTGATGGGGTCGAACCGACCCCGGATTCGAATTCAGCAACCCGTAAAACATATAGGTACGGTGGTCTGGTTCCGATGTCCAACCAATTTTTTTTTTTTTGTGTGCCGGTGTTATTTTTCCATTTCATATTTTACCAAAAGATTATTATTTTGTCCGATCTGTATATGTTTCGGTGTGAACTCATTTTCTTTTAAGACAAGTAATTTTTGTACCGTTTAGATAAAATAAAGTAAAATATTTTAACTATGCAAACAATTATTAAGGGATATTCCAATTTTCGGTACCTGAAAATTTTATATATAACTTTACATGTGCATACGTAAATATTATAATTTACCTAAAAAATTTTAACGTTACTCAAAACTGGAACACCCAGACGAAGACTCATTAAGTTGGGCGCCAAGAACAAATACCGTTAATTACCCAAGAAACTTATAATATTCTTTTTTTAAAATTTATAAAATTTTGTTAATAACAATTAATCCGAAATGTATACTATTATAACATTTTTTATCAAACACAAAATTTTAGTATGAATAAATAATTTTTTTTCTTTGCTACAAATAAATAGTAAATAAAATATTTAAAAATTAATAAACATCAAAAACGTTATAACAATATTAATGAATAAATAAATATAAAATTAAATCTTGTTATTATAAAAAAAAAACAATTAACCATAATTTTTTTTATAACATTTTTTGCACCTCATCGTGCGTTAAGCGTCCTTTTTTTTGGTGTAAAGCGTCACCCGTATTTTCTTTATTTGTTTAACATTTATTCCTTTTTAAATAATGTAAATTTTATTTTTAAGTACTAAAGTTTAGTGATAATAATATCAATTTTCTTCTTTTATTAAAACCTTTTTTTTTATTGTTAAATTTGCGTTAGCGTCCTTTTTGATGCGTAATTCTTTCTTTTAACTTTTGCGTTATTTTATTTATATCTCGAGCGAATCAATATCAATTGATAATGTTTATTCAATTAATACCTATACTATATTATTCTTTTATTTTTACTTTTTACATATAAACAAATAATTTAATTTATTAATTAATTAAATTTATTTAAACTAGTTTCTTTCATTATAGACATTAGTTGAAAAAAACATAAATTAAAAAACCTAGTTTCTAATTTTATCTTTTTATATGCATAATTTCTTATATTTTTCATAACAATTAGATTTAAGAACAATATATGTAGCTTATTTTCAAAAGAGAGAGAAAGGTAGAGAAGAGAGAAAGAAAGAAGAAAATTAACAGTATTCACCAATAGGGAAATTCGACACTTTGGAAAACTACCCAAGTGGGGGTGGTTAGTCAACGCCCCAATTCCAGGATATATAATCCCCAACCAGGGCCCAAAATCTTCAGTACGCTTTTGAGCGTGTCTAACAAACCACTCTCTACAAAAATCAAACTCTCTTTAAGAACATCAAGCTCTCCACAACACAACTCTCTTCAAAAACTACAAGTTCTTAACAATAAAAAAAATATATATCTCTCTTTACCTGGAATTCTCTTATTTGGAAAGTAAGTAATTTCATTTTTCTTCTCATTAATATCACAATTTAAACATACAAAAAAAACTTTTATTGTTTTGCTTTGGTCAATTTTTAAAATTTTATTCTATTTTAAAAAAAGAAAATATTATCTTAACATTCTTTCATATTTTAAAATTATATATTGCAACATATTTTTTACTTCTTATACATATATATATAAATATATTTCTTATATTTCAAAATATAACACGACCGCGCTTTAGAAGACCGACCTCATCAGACCCCAAGTAGAGCGATAGAGACATGTTGCTTTACTTGGCTAGGGGTTTAAAATATTAAAACAAAATTTAAATTATCAATTAAATCGCGACGCGGAAAGTGACTTGGTGTAGGTCCCCGCATCTCAAAAAAAAAGAACCAAAGTCTGACTCTCGCCCCACGTTAGGAAATACGCGCAACGCTGCGTAAAGGAATTTACGTGTGTGCGGCGGCGATTAATGAATTATTAATTTAATTCATTTCTCGACGTTACAATATCTTGATTTGACGGTGCAAATATGTATTAAGAAGCTTACAGTATGGTGTACTACCTGTTGAAATATATTTTTATGTACAAGTGGATTCCCCATCTTGTGTTTTGAATTAATCAAACAAACTTGATGATTTCTGTCCACTCCAAGAATGTAGAATAATATAGAATAAGTACGAATGGTTGATCTTTAACATATTCTTGCAAAACATGTGTAGTGCATGCATCCACTAGAAGTATAGATAGCTTTCCTGACTTGGAGCATGTAATAATGTAGATATTTTTAAATTCGTTGGAAAGATTATCAATATCTTTTTTAATTCTTGGGCCAAATTTTCCAGAAGATTCTTGTAAGCACAAAAAAACTTTTGGCAACAATTTGTCTGTTGCCGTTACAAAATATTGTACAGTGTATGAGTGACTGACTTTATTAATGTCTCCGATATAAACTTCGACAACCTTTTGTCCTACACGCTCTAAAGTTTGATAAACGTTGTTTCTATATTCACAACCCATTTGGTCAGTGTTAATAAAGTCTTTATTAAAAGTTGATGTCGTTATGCGACAATCATTTTTAAAACTTTCACTTGATGATGTTATTTAATCTAAAGATCTATGCTCGGTTTTTTCACATATTTAGTCACTCTTTTCTGTTTAACTCTGAACTCTTTCTTAAAATCTTTAATCCAGTGAATCCAGATAGAAGCATTAAAAGAATAACCCTCAGCTTTAAATTGCATGGCAGTTTGTAAGCCCACTCTTGCAAATTTCTTGTTGTGATAGGGTTGTTCATTACACGAGCCTCTCTAAGCCGATCATGAACCCAAATTTTGATTACTTTGCTTTTATCAAATCTTGTCTCACCATTGATAATATCTCTTCTCTATCAATTAACTCATCCTTCCTGGTAAAATACTCATCTATATGGGTTTGAAGTGTTTTGAAGCTCCAATTAGGATGCTCTCTTTGTAAATTTATTTTCTCTAAAGGTATCACCATCCGTACTTTAGCTTTTTCTCTTGGGGCTCGTAACTTGATGGTCGACTTGAAGATGGATAAGATTCTATAAATACATTTATTGATAAAATATTTTAAATATATAAACATTCAACAACTATATATTATTAGAAAACGCTGCCAAGTGCTTTGGCGCAATGCTTTTTCATAGAGCTCATTGAGTTAGAGTAATTTGATTATATATTTTTTTAAGTTGATTTCAATGTAAAAACAGAATTTCTATTCAAGAAAAATTAGTGAGTGTAAGAGAGTGATTAGGAAATAGGAAGAGAGAGTCAGGGATGGATAAGAATGAGGTAAAAATGAGGATTAATTTAAGATAGAAAGACAGAGAGGCAGTGAGGAAGTGAAAAAAGAGTTAGTGAAAGCGTTGAATCAGAAATCAAAAGAAGTAATCAAAGAATTACGCTAAGAAAATTATTTTTTTGTCCTCAGGCCGCAAAATGAATTTTTGTGTCCTGTATACGGAGCACAAAATAGTGTATTCTTGTCCTAGGCCGCATAAGAAAAATGTGTATATCCAATGTATTATTTTAATAAAAGTTTGCAGAAAAACGTTCTCGACGTCTCTGATTCTTAAAATTAAACTTAATGAACTGTTCGTTTTCCTTAATATCGCTATCCTTTTCTCACATATACTATACTGGGTATGCGTTAACGAATAACTTAGACTCAATATATGGGTATTATGAAAGAAAAGGAAAGAGCGAGAGGAAGAAATAGTTACAAGTTTCGCGTGTTAAAACTTTTTCTTTTTCTTTCTTCAATAATATTTTATAATTATAATTTTCATAGTTTAGTTTTAGTTTTATATTTTGTTGTATTTTTGTTTAATTTTAATGTTATATTTTAACAATTATTAGTTGTTTTTATAATCGATTTTTTTTAATTCTATTTTTTCAAAACTTTTTCTTTCTTATTTTAAATAATAATTTTTAATTATAATTTTAATGGCTTAGCTTTTTTTTATATTTTATTGTATTTTTGTTTAATTTTAATTTTATATTTTAACAATTATTAGTGGTTTTTATAATTGAATTTTTTTTATTATTTTTTTTATTGTATTTTAAGAATTATTAGTTATTTATTATTTATAATTGAATTTTTTTATTAAATTCTTTTATATTTTAGGAATTATCAATTATTTTTTTATAGGAGGGGGGCTCTACCCCAGCTTCCGCTAAGCGGCCCTCGGGCAAAAAAAAAGTATATGCAGTCATGGCCACAAACGTATCATTCTTGCTCGTGCAGCTGGAGCGGCCTCGCTACGCTCGGCTCCTCAGCATGCACTCGCAAAGAATGATACGTTTTGCGGCCTTGACGCATAATAGAACATTGTTTGTTTTTCAACTATATGCTGTCGATTTTCTATTATTTGGACATCATAGCTCCATATGGTGTGTGGACAAATATACCAAAATCATGCTATAAGCACGCGTGTAATCATTTTACCATCACTAGGTTGTCATATACAGACCACCAAGTAGCATTTGTCTGCTAGTGAAATGTACACATCGATAATAGTTTGCTAGTTTCTCAAACATACAAAAAAAAGTGCTAATTAAGGTTACACATCATGGGGTTATGGTGTTTGTATGTGTTACTAAGACCAGTTTATATATTCTGAATTTGGTTAAATTAAAAAACAGAAGAAAAATATCTATTCTTTTAATTAATGTACTAACATTGATCTGGTTTTTAATTGTATATTGGCTATTTATTAAAAGCTGATTGTACACTTATAATAACAAGGCTGGCGTTCTTGAGATTACAAAGAGTTGTTTTAAGACTTTTAAAACTTCTAAGCAAGCACGTGAACCAACTAATAATCATTTATAAATATTGCTAGAAAATGAGTAAATTTGATGTAAATTACGCGCTTAAGAGCATTGTGTGTACGTGGACTGAGTATGCTAAAATGTAATATAGAATTTAATAGTATAGTCAACACTTTGCTCTTGAGAAAAGTAAGTAACGCGAAAATATTATAAACATAAACTTCTACTTTGGCGTTACTTACTTCTCTCAAAAACTAAACAATAGACCTTTTTTTCTTGTGCATAGATGTTCATAATAATAATATCTATTGCGCTCAACCTTTAATTTGAAGATACACCGATTAATACTTGAGTAAATAACAAACAACTGAATTGTTTCTCGGTCGGTATCAGGTTCTACTCCGGCCTGCCGTTAAAAGGGAGAACTTGAAAGAAAATTTATCAACTTAAGAGGAGATCACGTATCTCTGTCCTTTTCTAATCAAAGAAATGATTTTTTTACAAAAACTAATAACTTTAGCAAAAAATGGAGAGAAAGCCGCATCTTGTATAAAAAAAAGCAATATTTTCTTCGATAAGAAAAAATTAATTTTATTGATTCGTTCTCAAGAAAACCTTGAAAAACCAAATTGTCCACCCTAACCTCTATGATTTAAGTTGTTCAAGGTTTTCTTGAAAATCAAGCAATAAAATTAATTCTTTCTTATCAAAGAAAATATTGCTTTTTTTGATACGAGATACAGCTTTCTCTTCATTTTTTGCTAAAGTCATTAGTTTCTGTGAACAACTCAATTCTTTGATTAGAAAAGGACAGAGATACGTGTACCTCCTCTTAAGATGTTAAATTGAAAAAAAAACATAAAAAGTATTTATTAAAAAGCTATTTATAGGAACAAAGAGAGTTTTATTATTAAAAGGTGAAATAGACAACTGTAGTGAATTACACAGAACTGAAATAGCTGATGAAGTAAAAATTTATTTACCAATTTTTGATGGTAAAGACTATAGTATGTGGAAAAAAAATTTTAACGTTTCTAATATTAAAAAATATGAAGAGGTTATAAAACGTGCTGAAAGACCAAATGCAATAACTGAAGAAATTTGGAAAGAAAAAGATTTGAAAGCAATAAATTATATATGGTGCACTCTCGAATAAACAAATGGAATTAATTACTGATAGAGAAACGTCTTATGAAATTATTAAAAAATTAGACGATTTGTACTTAAGAGAATCAACGGCCCTACAAATTTGTGTTAGAAATAAATTAGAAAAAATTCAATTGACCGCCTATAGTGAATCAAGTTAATTTTTTAGTATCTTTGAAAATTTGATAATTGAATTAAAAATGCAGGAGCAGCTATTACAGAAAAAAAATTGAATTATATTTTTAGAACCCTGCCAACATCATTGAATTATTTTGAAGATTTAATTGACGTTTTGAAACCAGAAGATCAAACTGTTGATTTTGTTTTAAATAAAATAAAAATGTATGAAGATAGAAATTCAAGCACTAACAATAAAAATCAAATTGGAAGTACAAATGTGTTTAAATGTGAAAAAAAATAATGATAAAAGATGCTTTAAATGCGGAAAACAAGGACATTTTCAATCACAATGTGTAAATTTAAATAAATATGAAACAACGTCTAACAACCACAGAGGTAGAGGAATGCAGCAGATGCAAGAAGGGGGCAAAGGTCAGCCCAATCAACGAAAATTTAACAGTAAGATTCAAAGCACAGGTCGCAGTTTCACTCTACATGGACGAGGCAGCTGGTGGCAACCACAATATCAAGACACTCAAAATGTAGGAGCACATTACGGCAACAGTAATGCAACTGATTGCGAGCGTGATTTATTTTGTACAGAACTAGGTTATAAAGTAAGCCAGGTGAACAACAGTAAGACAAATAGCTATAATGCAAATAAAATTGAATGGATTTTAGATAGTGGTTGTACAGACCATATTCTTAATGATGTAAGTTAACCTACTGAAAAAAATGACATGATATCTCACGTGAGATCTCGTGCCGCGAAATTTCATTTTTCCTGATACCCAATCTTACGTGAGATCTCGCGAGCAAGAAAATTAATTTTTCCTGATACCCGATCTCACACGAGATCTCATGTGCAAAAAAATTTTATTTTCTTCTACACTTATAGCTGTAATCAATGTCAACGACATCAAATCCGAAATTTGGTCTATAATTCAATTGATTTTTATGTATTCTAACATTACGATTGAATGATTCTACTCTACATCTACAAAACAATTGTTATCTAAAGCATGCTATTATGAATTACGGTTTTAAACTATATTCGAGCATGATTATACTTGGCGATTGAATAATTATAAAAACAATCGAATTTTTTACGAAGATTCAGATGATATTTACAAGTTATAGTTAAGAAACTAGTCACTACAATTATGAAAATCGCCTTTTACACTTAAGAAGGTCATCACTTTTCAATGAGGTCTGGAGCGATGCCGGCCGGTCGTATACAAAGGTTTGTACAGAATTTGTGCATTCACAAATTGAGTAGTAACTCAATTTGTGAATAAGTATATTTCATATCACAGACGACATCATGTATACGAGGCTCGGGGTCTGTTAACTAATTAATGACAGTTATTCTAATCAATAGGGAGTGTCGTTCTATGACGCAGGCTGCATCTGGTGTAGATTGATGGCATAACATGTCTTACCAATTGTTACACAATTTGCATGTTGCCGTGAAAACAGTTGCAGGTTTATTTATGTCTTAGGACATTATGACAAACTACCTTCAATGAACCGATAGTGACTTAGTACTTAATATATTTTTTTATTGTACTGATAAATTACACAGGCCCACAAAATGAAAAAAAATGTCTGAACTTTTGACCGGACATACATATTCCCATGTATTTTTCGACGCTGAATCCGAATCTGTAATAAAAATATAGGGTTTTCCTACCTTTTCTCAGAGTTTTATTGAAAAAACCTCATTTTTTACGGTTTTTTTGCGGTTTTTCGAGTCTAGAAAAAACAAATCATGAGATACGGTTAATTGGACTTCAAAATCGAATTCTGCGGGAAAAAATACACGGGAAACCATACCTTCAAATTTTTTTAACGCGATTCTAGTCCTCTGTATGGGGCTGAAAAGATGAGGAAATCGGTAAAAGTCGAAATTTTGCCTAAAATGGATTTAAACAATATTAAAATTTAATCATGCGTCTTTTGAAGAGTCGATAAACATTGGAAATACTATCCTGGGGGTTTTTCAGATTGCTGATCATGAATTTGAAGTCAGATTGTGTAAAAACTACTTCTAGAGGGCGGTGACAAGAACTGTATATGGTAAATTTATCGATTTTTTAAAAATTTTACGTCTGAAATACTAATTTTAGAGTCTTTCACAGCATTGACTGTAAATTCAAGATATTAACTTAGCCTATTGTGTACGTTAAACTTAACATTTTGTCTATGTTTGTCTCTCTCTCTCTCTCTCTCTCTTCCGATGTTTTTTTAAATTGGCTTACGCTTACGTACACGTTTCTCTTCGAATGACCGATGTAGTGGATTTCTGACACGTTTTTGTCCTTTTTCGCAGCTGTTTCTCTTTTTATCATCCAGCAGTAATCTGCTAACATGTTGATACCCCAGTTTCCTTGAAATCTACGTTCAAACTCCTTTAAATCTTGGTGAAATCGTTCACCATGCTCTTCACTAAAGTCTCCGTTATTTTCAGGAAACTGATCAACGTGTGAATCAAGAAAATGAAGTTTTAAGTTCATTAGACAACCCAATTTTTCAAAATTACGTACCATTCTTTTCACAATAGCTTTATAATTCGTGTCTTTGGCATTACCCAAAAATTTCGTCGATACCTCTTTAAAACTTAACCATGCTGCCTTTTCAACATCAGTCATGCTTTGTTCAAAGTTTTCGTCTCTAAATAAAGTTCGGATTTCAGGACCATCAAAAATACCTTCATTTAATTTAGCATCAGATTTATGGGGAAATACTTTGCTTATATATTGGAAGCATTGACCGTCCTTGTCCAAAGCTTTAACTAATTGCTTTATCAATCCAAGCTTTATATGCAGAGGCGGTATCAAAATTTTCGAAGGATTAACGAGTGGATCTTTTATAACATTCTGTTTTCCAGGTTCAAACGATTCTCTTGATGGCCAAATTTTCTTTTTATAGTGTTTTCTCTATCTCTGCTATCAAACATGCATAAATAACATGGGTACTTCGTAAATCCAGATTGTTGTCCAAGTATCATAGATAAAATCTTTAAATCGCCACATATTTGCCATTTATGTTCTCTATATTTTATTTTCGTTAAAAGTAGTTCAAGATTGGAATACTCTTCTTTAAGTACTGTTGAATGTGCTAATGGTATAGGAGCATATTTATTTGTGATATTGAGGAGTACTGCTTTAAGGCTGCGCTTTGATGAATCAATGAATAGTCGCCAATTTTCAGGTTTGTATATGTTGGGTTTCAATTCATCAATAAGACCTTTCACGTCCGTGCAATAAACCATATTAGAATCATTCTTGAAATAATTTCTAAAGCGCTCTTCTCGATTACGATATGCACATACTTTAGTACCCTTTGTCAACATATTTCATCTCTCAAACTCAGAAGCCATAAACTCTGATTGTTTCTTAGATAAACCACTCTTTCTAAATAAATCGTTCAGACTTTTTTGATCAAACTTTTCAACAGTTCGTTCTTCACCCTTAGGAATATACTCTTCATCACTATCCAGAGAATGTTCTTTAGGTGAACTTAGATCTTCTTCATTTGATGAGCTTCCGTCTGCGGCAATCACATTTTCAGTTGTTTCATCTGTCGAGTTTTCATCTACATTTAGATTCCCTAAGCCTGTTGTAAAACTATCTCTCGAATCTTTATTTTCAAAAATATCTATAAAATTCTTGGATGGAAATTCTATACAAGAAGTATTAGGATATACTATTCCTTTTTTCTGTATCTTGTCTAAACCTTGTATCTTTGTTAAACAAAAATAGCAATCATTTTCATCTTTTGGTTCCTTCCACTTTGTAGGTATAGTAAATTTTAATTTGGACCTAGCCTGACTGGTGTTGTATCGATTCATCATGGCATAACATGAAGCACATATATAATGAGGAACCCAAATTTTATCCTGTTGAGAAATCTCAATATCAAAACATTTTTGACAGATAAAATTAATATTATCTGTGATTTTTCTTTTGTTTCGTTGTCCAATATATTCTGAACATACATAACAGAAATTATCTTGAGATCCATTACACGTATGATTAAAACTGTTATTGGATGTACCAGCGCAGTTTAAAAAAGGTTGAAAATTTGAATTAGCCATATTGTTGAATTAAACCCCACACACTAGGAATCCTGTTCCGATCGCAGGTGAGTCCGCCGTCCTAGGGGTGATAACTCTCATACCTCCCCAGGCCTAAGTATGGGAGCTTTCCGACTTTGACGAGGACAATGTCAACTCGTCGTCGGACACACTACGGCATCATTCTCACATCCTAGTGCTCCCCTGCAGGACAGCGCGCCTTCGCTGGGTTCGTTACTGCAAAGTATTGAGTACACCGAATCATTCTACACATCCCATTTTCAGGGCAGTTGTCATCGTGACCAATACTTCGCAGCAGCAGGTTTTTTTTAGGTACCCTTATAGAGTACTGATATATATATATATATATATATATATACATATATATATATATATAGCTTTGGAAAAAGATCATAAGTCCCATTCGTTTATAAACAATGCTTTAAGATCAATGACAGTGTACAACAGTGATTAACTGAACGGAGCTTTAAAATGAAACCGAATTCATTTCTAAACAACAGTACCCAGTTTTACAACAGAATAAGTATAACTAAAAAATTGACAGATCAAATTGTCTCTGACACAAACACACCAAATGAAGAAGATCTAAGTTCACCTGAAGAACATTCTCTGGATAGTGATGAAGAGTATATTCCTAAGGGTGAAGAACGAACTGTTGAAAAGTTTGATCAAAAAAGTCTGAACGATTTATTTAGAAAGAGTGGTTTATCTAAGAAACAATCAGAGTTTATGGCTTCTGAGTTTGAGAGATGAAATATGTTGACAAAGGGTACTAAAGTATGTGCATATCGTAATCGAGAAGAGCGCTTTAGAAATTATTTCAAGAATGATTCTAATATGGTTTATTGCACGGACGTGAAAGGTCTTATTGATGAATTGAAACCCAACATATACAAACCTGAAAATTGGCGACTATTCATTGATTCATCAAAGCGCAGCCTTAAAGCAGTACTCCTCAATATCACAAATAAATATGCTCCTATACCATTAGCACATTCAACAGTACTTAAAGAAGAGTATTCCAATCTTGAACTACTTTTAACGAAAATAAAATATAGAGAACATAAATGGCAAATATGTGGCGATTTAAAGATTTTATCTATGATACTTGGACAACAATCTGGATTTACGAAGTACCCATGTTATTTATGCATGTTTGATAGCAGAGATAGAGAAAAACACTATAAAAAGAAAATTTGGCCATCAAGAGAATCGTTTGAACCTGGAAAACAGAATTTTATAAAAGATCCACTCGTTAATCCTTCGAAAATTTTGATACCGCCTCTGCATATAAAGCTTGGATTGATAAAGCAATTAGTTAAAGCTTTGGACAAGGACGGTCAATGCTTCCAATATATAAGCAAAGTATTTCCCCATAAATCTGATGCTAAATTAAATGAAGGTATTTTTGATGGTCCTGAAATCCGAACTTTATTTAGAGACGAAAACTTTGAACAAAGCATGACTGATGTTGAAAAGGCAGCATGGTTAAGTTTTAAAGAGGTATCGACGAAATTTTTGGGTAATGCCAAAGACACGAATTATAAAGCTATTGTGAAAAGAATGGTACGTAATTTTGAAAAATTGGGTTGTCTAATGAACTTAAAACTTCATTTTCTTGATTCACACGTTGATCAGTTTCCTGAAAATAACGGAGACTTTAGTGAAGAGCATGGTGAACGATTTCACCAAGATTTAAAGGAGTTTGAACGTAGATTTCAAGGAAACTGGGGTATCAACATGTTAGCAGATTACTGCTGGATGATAAAAAGAGAAACAGCTGCGAAAAAAGGACAAAAACGTGTCAGAAATCCACTACATCGGTCATTCGAAGAGAAACGTGTACGTAAGCGTAAGCCAATTTAAAAAAAACATCGGAAGAGAGAGAGAGAGAGAGAGAGAGACAAACATAGACAAAATGTTAAGTTTAACGTACACAATAGGCTAAGTTAACCTTTTAAGGACGGGACTGGTCGATATATCGACCACCAATTTTATCAGGCACTCCACGTGATATATTTTTTCATTTTATGCACAAATATTGTTTAAAAAAAAAGTCGAATTTCAACGTCAAAATCCCCGTCCTTAAAAGGTTAATATCTTGAATTTACAGTCAATGCTGTGAAAGACTCTAAAATTAGTATTTCAGACGTAAAATTTTTAAAAAATCGATAAATTTACCATATACAGTTCTTGTCACCGCCCTCTAGAAGTAGTTTTTCAGCGCATAAAGGCATAGTAAGCGCGTGACCTATATACAAGGTTGTATATAGGTCAACGCACAGCTGGCTTACAGCGCGCGAGGCAACCTCACAGCGCGCTTACTATGTCTTAATATTTAAGCATATAAGAGCGAGCGAGACGGAGAAATAAAACTCCGAAACTTTTTAAAGCCTGTAAGCGCGCGCAACTTCAAAAGCTCCCCACCATTGTAAGAGAGATGGAGAGAAGCTCGGCGCGTATAAAAGCCCGAGCCTCGCTGACTCGCGCGCCTTATTCTTGAATCGACTCAGACCGGTAACAATTGGGATATACAAGCGCTTAGGCTTAACGCCCTTTGTTTACCTGAGTTGATATTTAATCAAGAACCCGATATAAATTTCTTGACCATAGAATAATTTTCGCTTAGCAATTGGGACATACAAGCGCTTAAGCTTAACGCCCTTTGCTTTCTAAAGCAAAAAATTAAAATAAACATAATAAACCGATAACAATTGGGATTTATAAGCGCTCTAGGCTTAACGCCCTTTGTTATCTAAGGTTTTTAATAAAAAGAAATTCAAATTGAGCTCCATTGACGCTGGGGACATACAAGCGCTCTAGGCTTAACCCTCCAGGTTAATATTAAGAGCTTCCTAATAAAATAAATTGAGCTTTCATCTTTAAAGAGCTTCTCTTTTTCTCTCACCGGAGAGTTTTCATTTTTTTTATATTTTTGTATTTACATACGTATATTTTTGATGAAAATAAAAGAATATTTAATAATATATATATATTTCCTTATTATTATTATAAAAGAATACATTTAATACTAACCAAGGAAACGCCTAGCTGTATTAATAAGCAGGCGTTTCATTAACAAAATACTTAACAGCTACCCTCTAATCTGGCCTATTGCCCGAACGGAGCTTGTGTAGTTTGTTAAAAAGGGAACTAGCAGCTACACTCCAATCCGGCCTACTGCCCGAACGGAGCTTTTTGTAGTTTGCTAGTAAAGTATTTAATAGCTACCCTCCAATCTGGCCTATTGCCCGAACGGAGCTTGCGTAGTTTATTAAATACATTAAAGAAAATTATACAAGTCGCGTACATAAGATTAAAAATCTATCGCGTTTATATTATACGCAAATTAATCTAGCATCGAACTTGGACCATAATTTATTTTTTTTGAAAAGTAACTATTACCCACTTGGGTACGTTACAAAGTTTAATAGGATCTTCGCCAATTAATAAAAAAAAATTAAAGCAAAAGCGCTATTCACAGGAAAAAGCAAAAAAAAAATTACTGAACTTATAAATAACAAAATTTTTAATATTAGTAACGATGGTCCAGACAATCATATACTTTTCGGACGGGGCGAGTGGACAATATGAAAATAGAAAAAATTTTATAAATCTCACACATCATTTAGAAGATTTCAAAATGGCAGCTGAGTGGCACTTTTTCCCAACATCACACGGTAAAGGACCATGTGATGGATTAGGTGGAACTCTAAAGCGACTTGCTGCTAGAGCAAGTCTTCAAAGAGTTAATAATCCGATACGTACACCAAAAGAATTATCTGACTGGGCTACAGAAGCTCTACCTAGTATAACGTGTTGCTTTTCAACCAATGACGAGTACAAAGAAGAGGAAAAACGATTATTTGCACGTTTTGAAAAAGCCGTTATGATGAAAGGAACATTAAAATATCATTGTATGATTCCCATTTCACTTCAAGAATTGGAAGCAAAGCAATTTTCTTTGTGTGAAAAAAAATATCGTAAAAATTTTTAAGTAAAAAATGAATATTACATTTATAATAAATATTTACACTATTATGATATTGAAATAAAATAATGTAAACATCAAATGCAAGTGAATTGAAATATTAATACATCACTTTTTTGTTTGAAATAATGTAAATGTTTATTTATTTTTCCCCAATCGTTTATGAAACTTTATTTATTAATAAATAATATTGTTCATTTGAAAATGTAAAACATAATATATACTACTATTTGTGAAATAATCCAGAGAACAACGGTATAAGATAAGAATATCATATGTATTTTGCAACTTGAGAAGATGACGTCAAGTATCGCGATAGTTTATTTTATTTCTTTGCAATAGTAATAATCTTTTCTCCATTGATAAAAAACTATTTTTGATGTAAAATTTGACGTAGAATACGATGGTCATACTTAAAACACCCTAAGTGGTGGGTTTTGTTGTTAAAAATTGATTTAAACATTCAAATTGTTTATAACAATATAAAATTTTTTATACATTTTTCTGGATTAATTTTTTTCTTTAAAATTCACTCTTTTACCTTCAAAATAAAAAAAAGTTTTCTGTAGCTTTAAAAGAACCGGAGCTATGAATTTTTGAAAATGAATCTCCAAGGCAAAAATCACGAAAATTTCCAATTTTCAACACTCTCTATCTCGTAAAAAAAAAATAATCCTCGAACACGTATCTTCTTTTTTTCGATATAGAACACATAAAAAAAGATTTAGCCAAATAAAAAATGTAACGGTTAGATTTTGCCTCAATCTGTTCGGTTTGTAAAATAATTACCCATATATGAAATTTCATAGGCGATTCCATATGAGATCTCGCATGAGAGTTCATATAATATTTTCAGTAGGGATAATTTTTTTGTCTTGCTCTTTAAATTTATATATATTTACATTCTTCCGCTTTTTATTTATTTAAAATAAGTTCATACTATAGTATAATTGGTGGTAGCGTAGGGGCTGAGGCTCTTGGCTCATGCTATAGTAAACCAAAGTTAAATCCCCGGGAAAATTTTGGAAAAATTTTTTTAAATTTTTCAAAATTTTTCTAAATTTTTTTTAATTTTTCTCTGTGAAATAGAACTAGGAGACTAGAAAAAATTAATTCAAAAGTCCCCCTAGCCAATAAAAATTACATGAGCAAGGTAAAATCACGGGCCTCAGCCCACAGCGATAAAAAGGCCCACTGGCAATAAAATAGAGAAGAAGATGATATCTCCAATCCCTAGATGAAATATAAAATGTGCATTACTGTTTGAGATAGTTTGAAATTATTCAAAACTGTTTAAAAATGTTTAAAATTATTTAAAACTTCAAAATAGTTGATAAGTGTGAAATTTGGGACATTTAAAACAGTTATAAACGGTTTTAAAAATTTTTTCACAGTTTTAAACAATACAGAATAATTTGAAATTAAAGTGAACATTTTCTCGTATATATTATATAAATTTTAATATATGTAAGAACATTTTTACAAACACAAAATCATGAAACAATGTTTGAAATCATTTCGAACTTTTTAAAACTGTTTAAAACTGTCTAAAACTGTTTAAAGGTTTTTGAAACTGTTTAAAACCATTCAAAACTGTTTCAGTTAATAAAAAATAGTTCATATTGATTTAAAATTGTTTTGAAATATTTTAAATATTTAAAATAATCTATAACTTCCAAACATGAAAAATTCAAGAGAGCGCGGTGGCGTAATGGATAGAGCTCTTGCCTTCAACGCGGAGGGCATGATTTCGAATCCTGGCCAGGTACCTCTAACTTTTTTTCCGAAAGAAAATTAGTGTACGTGCCATTTATATCGTGACTCTCAAAAATTCGATCTCATTGGATGTCGGTTAATTGATTGTTGGTCACAAAAAAGTGGCTGACCATCCATCGGTAGTCAAAGTTTTCGGTATGGTGGGTCTGACAGTCTAGCCTGATGTAATGTGTTAAACAGATACCGGGTGGGGACTCCCTCGACCTCACCATGGAAAAAGGTTAATCATATAGAGGACACTATCCTTTATATATTGATCTTTTTTATTAAAAAAAAAATAAATAAATAAAAAAAAAAAAACATGAAAAATTCAAAACTATTAAACACCGTTTGAAATCATTTCGAACTTTTCAAAACTTTTTGAAAATATTTAAAAATGTTTAAAACTGTTCATAACTGTTTCAAATGTCTCCATAACTGTTTTAAACAGTTTCAAACAGTTTTGAATAGTTTTGAACATTTTTAAACATTTTGTACTTCTGCTAGGGATTACAAACAATTCTGATATCTTATCTTACTATTATATAAAAGTACAGCGTTTGTTTGAATGTTCTCAATTATCTCAAAAACTACTGAACCGATCGTTTACAAATTTTAAATTTAAATTCTTTATAATGTGACGAGTGTCATAGGCTATATAAATAATTACTTTTTTAATCAATAATTGCAATAAAATAATTATAGACCTAGATCTTAACGCGTAGGGAATAAGGACTACTTTTTTTGGCGTCCTGCGGTCAACATGCTCTATCCTTGCTACTTTCCTTGGTTGCCCAATAGGTGGCGACAGATTTTGTCTTTCACTTTATTAAACTGGTACGGTAGAAATACTTATACACCTATGATTTTATTTTTCTTTAACAGATTTTTAAACTTTTTTTTTATATTTTTAGTTTTAAAGCATTGATACCATGGCGCATTGTACTATTTTTCCAACTTTACGTGTTCTTACAACTACTTTTATGCTTTTATTTATTAATATATCAAAAATATCAACAATAATCTTTGAAATAAACCCCGGATCGAATATTTTGATCAATTAGAACCAAAGTTATGACGATTTCAAGTTTAAAAAAAAATGCTGAAACTTTAAATAAATATATTTACTTTGAATTTTGAATTTTGAATTTTGAATTTTAAATTTGAATTTTGAATTTTAAATTTGAATTTTGAATTTTGAATTTTGAATTTGAATTTTGAATTTTGAAAAAGTGAATTTTTTAAATACTAAAATATATTATTTGGTCATTTTCAATGAACAAATAATATGCGATACAATTAGGAAAGAACACTAATGAATTGAGAACTAATGTGAATAAAAAAATCCGAATTTGAATAAGACCTTTCAATTTACTTCTTGCCACTCATGTCTCGAAGTTTTGGCAGTGTAGATTTGGTTTCATTAACTTTTCCAACAGTGAATCTTTTGAATACCTTTAATTTGTTTTGCATTTCCTAACCATTCCATTTTTTTTATCTGTCGAAAAACTTCTAACTCATCCTTGCGGATAACAAGAATGTTAATCGATGGAGTATATTTTGATACGTGAGTGGCAAAATTTTCAATATTTCTAATAAAATCTGCACTGTTCTTGGACAGATTATGCGTGGTAGCATAATGTTCAACTAAACCACCATTACCGTCACAAGCGCCTTTACCATGACCTGTTGCTGAAAAAAGCCATTTTCTGTTTACTTTTGAATTTTGAAGCTCATAGAATTGATATCTATTTTTAAAATGACTGGCAGCTCCATCGGAAATGGTTATGATTTAATCAAGATCTTGCGCAATATGTTTTTATTTTAAGTTATCGATAATTGAATTTATAGCCATTAGGGCATGAGACAAATCATGTTTAATATCGTCAGAAATGGTGACATAACTGACTGTTTTATCATTTCCAAAATAGCACACTGACGTAAATATTGATATTTGGTTTTTACTCCAATGATAGCTTCGAATTTCATTTTGGAGTAGAACTGTCCAATTTTTTGCAAAATCGACATGAATAACTAATTGGAAGTCATTTTTCTTCGCTAAAAGTTTAACCTCTTCAATTGCTATACGTTGAATTTTCTTGACTAATTTATGAACTCTTACAGTGAGAGCACGCTCTCTTAACTCTATTAAGAAATTTTCAACTGTGCTAGTTTTATTCAGTAAATTTGATTTTTCCCAACACCATGAATTATTTCTTCATATAAATCTTCTTTTGTCGAAGAAATTACTTGTAAATCAATAGAATCTCCAATGGGACATTCTTTACATTTTCTTAGTACGCATTTCATATCATCTTTTGAACAAAAAAGTGAAGAACATATTTTCAATTCCAAATCTGCAATGTCTTGTTTATTCTCTTTTTTATAATTATTTAAAGCATCTAACATAAGTTTAAGATTCTCGCAGTAAACGCAAAGACACGAATCGGTGGGTGGATGTGGTAAACCCACTTCGGTCTTAAAGCGTAGTATGTTGATTTACCAATTTTTTTTTTTATTTCAGGATTTTCGTCTTTAAATAATTGATATATTTCTTTTATACTTCGCGTAAGAAAACGTTTGACTTTTTTAGTTTTTATACCATTTTCTTTGATAGATACTGTGTCGCTTTTATTTGCACTTTGACGAGAACAATTAAAATCATCGTTCAGATAATAATCTTTTATTTTCATTACAATTTCACTATCCAAAGAATGGCCACAATAGTTCTCAGACTGCTTGTAAATTTTTTTATTATTTACCAATGATCGTGCTCGATCAATCATATAAATAGTTACATTTGGTAAAACTGATAATAAATAATCTTTGGAAATATCACTTGGTATAATACTCAACAATCGCACTTTCTCAAGAAAATTTGAACAATTATCTAATGCAATTTTAATATACTCAAGCCATTTATCATTTGTTTTACATTCATTATTTTCATTCAATGTGGGCAAATCCGTTATATCGTAGACTTTCATCATTATACTTGCTATTTGTGAATCAAATGCATTGTTTATTTGTTTTCTTTTTCGGAGAGCATAAGATTCTCGCATCTTGATATTGATACTTCGAGGCATTTTAATTGGTGAAATGTTTAATTTCAAATTATTTGAAGTATCGTTAAGCTGTTCTAACACAGCCTCACTATGAATAAAATCTTCCAAAGGTTGTTGACTGCTTGAAGTCGATGAAATAGGCGCATTTTTCACTTCATCTAATAATATTTTGTAACACGAAGGGCATACTTTATCTTCTCTAGAGAAAGAAGTATTTAAATACAAGCGCTTCAAAGACTCCGTTAGATCACCTAATTCTCCAAGCGGACTTTTGGAGCAATCATAAACAACTTTTTTGTGCCTTTCTTTTAAACCCTTGCACTTTATTTTAACAATTAGTGATGCCATTATTGATATTCTGTTCAATGACAGATCGAAAAAAATAATTTTTCTTAAACATCTTTATTTTTTATCTTCCTTTTCTTATATTTTCGAACGCGTCAAGTCGTTAATGAGAATGCAAAGAATGAATCATCGCCACCTAGTGGTGACATGCGTCAACTCCCTACAAAATAAATTAAAATTCTATGCGCGAAATTCGAACTAATAAAAAAATTATATTCTCCAACAAAAAAAATTTTCAATATAATAATGTACCATAAAAAGAGGATAAATGGTTATGTATTTTTTCATCAAAATAACTTTGTTTTTTTAATTAAAAAATTCATATCTTCAGATTTTAATCTTTAACGAAAATTGCGTTTCCTCAATGTAAATATCATATTTATTTAAAGTTTCAGCATTTTTTTTTAAACATTAAATCGTCATAACTTTGGTTCTAATTGATCAAAATATTCGATCCGGGGTTTATTTTAAACATTATTGTTAATATTCTTAATATATTAATAAATAAAAGCATAAAAATAGTTGTAAGAACACGTAAAGTTGGAAAAATAGTACGATGCGCCATGGTATCAATGTTTTAAAATCGAAAATATAAAAAAAACGTTTAAAAATAAGTTAAAAAAAATAAGGCAAAATCGCATATTCTCACCTACCCTAGAAGTTAGTATTTCTTATGTATAAAATCATATAAAAATAAAAAATAAAAAAAATATATAGTTTTTGAGAAAATCGTGTGTGAAAAAAATCGCTTTTTTCGGTTTTTTGTAAATAACTCACTAGGAGAGTGTCACACCTCCAGATCACGGATTTTGCTCAAACTTTGGGATAAGTTTTCCATATGATAAAATATTGAAAAAGCTAAAGTTATAGTCATAAATACTTAATATTTCCCTAGTTACAGACGATTAAAGAAAATCACTAAAAAAGTTACTAGATTTTTAAATGCATATAGTTCTTTAGCGTCGATAGCTACAAGCTTGAAACTTTTTTTAAATTAAAGCTGAGCTCAAATCCTTTCGAATTAGTAGTTATAGCATGTCAAAATATTATTTTTTCTCAAAGTTAGAGCGTGGTAAACATTGGACCTGATTTTTCTTTTAAAAACATTAATTAATAATCAAAGCTGAAATCAGGTCCAATCCTTATTACGCTCTAACTTTAGGAAAAAATAATATTTTGATATGCTGTAACTACTGTTTTGAAAGGATTTGAGCGCAGCTTTAATTTAAAAAAAGTTTCAAGCTTGTAGCTATCGACGCTCAAGAACTATATGCGTTTAAAAATCTAGTAACTTTTTTAGTGGTTTTCTTTAATTGCCTGTAACTAGGGAAATATTGAGTATTTATGACTATTACTTTAGCTTTTTCCATATTTTATCATCTGAAAACTTATCCCGAAGTTTGAGCAAAATCCGTGATCCGGAGGTGTGACACTCTCCTAGTCAGTGAGATCAAATTGTATAACAAAAATCGAGATTGCATTTAAAACTAGACAGAATTCCGCACATTTTTGTTAAAAGAACGCACAAAAATGTTGAAAATTGACGGAGCTATAGTCATTTAAAAGTAGAGGTTCATTTTCAATCCTTGAATTTTCGTTTTCACATCAAACACTAAAATTGCTGTAGTAAAAAAAAAAAATTTTTTAATTTTCTACGAGGTAAATTTTATCTTCATATACATAATAGAAGGTATTTATCATCCTGTGATATTTTCAAACAAATATTCCAGCAAATTTTCAGAAAAATTTATTCAAAAATAAAATTTTTCCATAATTATGTCGATTTTAGTAAACATAAACTAAAAATGACAATTAAACCTTTAGCACTTATTTATTTAAAAATGACAAAAATCTGAAATGAGAATAAAAACTTTTTAAAAAATAATGACATTAAAAAATTTTTTATTTCTTCCATAATTATGTCCATTGTAGTAAACATAAACTAAAAATGACAATTCAACCTTCAGCACTTATTTATTGAAAAATGGCAAAAATATGAAATCAAAATAAAAAAATTATTGAAAAAATGATTTTATTGAGAAAAATTTTTTCTCTTGAATATGTAAATTTTTGTTCAAGCTAAAAATGACAATTTATCCTTAAGCATTTTTTCTTGAATAAAATCGGTAAATATATATAATATTGAAGAAATGTATTTTTTCCGAAATTTTGCTCAAATATTTGTTTGAAAATATCACAGGATGATAAAATCAACGTTATTTGCGATTTTGTTAATAAATGAAAGAAAAAATTTATTTGTATGAAAATGGTTAAGTTTTGTAAACATCAAATTTCTTGGAAAATCTATGAGAAATTGTATTTTGAATAAAATTAACGTGATTTGAAAGTGGGTCAAGTATCTTATATTTTTTGTTAATATATTTGGAATAAAATTTTTAGAAAAAATCGCAAATCATACATAATCATTTGTTATTTTTCAAATTATTTTATTAACCATGAAGGGTTAAATTCTCATGTATAAGCCAATAAATATTTGAGGAATAATCAATTTTTTTTTAATAAGATATAAAATACTTTCTAAAGTTAAAAAAATTGTTTAATTTTTGATTCTGCCTAATGGAATAAGAAAATATTTCATTAAATAATTCGAGGTAATGTTACTCTGTGATTAGAGAATATGCAATAAAAATTTATTATGTTGAAGTCACGGAATATCATAGGTGTATAAGTATTTCTACCGTACCAGTTTAATAAAGTGAAAGACAAAATCTGTCGCCACCTATTGGGCAACCAAGGAAAGTAGCAAGGATAGAGCATGTTGACCGCAGGACGCCAAAAAAAGTAGTCCTTATTCCCTACGCGTTAAGATCTAGGTCTATAATTATTTTATTGCAATTATTGATTAAAAAAGTAATTATTTATATAGCCTATGACACTCGTCACATTATAAAGAATTTAAATTTAAAATTTGTAAACGATCGGTTCAGTAGTTTATGAGATAATTGAGAACATTCAAACAAATGCTGTCCTTTTATATAATAGTAAGATAAGATTTTATTAAAAACGAAGCAATTTATTTAAACATATTTTAACAATGAAAATAATATTTTTAATTTATTTAGAAATAATACTTCTAATCATATTTAAATAATGAAAACAATTTCAATTCATGAAATTCATAGTAAAGGATTAAATATTTTTATCTTACCTTTAAGAAATAAAATGTTGGCTATTCGCCTTTGTGGCTCGAAGGATTACAGTGAAGTTCACAGTGGTGGTTTTTAACTAACAAGGAGAGTGTTTCACCTTCGGTTCACCGTTTTTATTCAAATTTTGGGAATGTTTTCTAGATGCAGAAATATAAAGAAAGCCAAAATTTTAGAGGCCAACGCTCAATATTTCCCTAGTTACAGGCCATTCAAGAAAATCACTAAAAAAGTTACTAGATTTTCAAACGCTTATAGTTTCTCAACATTATTAGCTAGAAGCTTAAACCTTTTTTTAAATGAAAGCTGAGCTCAAATCCTTTTGAAATAGCACCTATAGTATCTCAAAATATTATTTTTTCCCAAATTTAGAGCATAATAAAGATTGGACCTGAATTTTTTGTTTAAAACATTAATTAATAATAAAAGCTAAAATTGGGTTCAATCTTTATTATGCTATAACTTTAGAAAAAAATAATATTTCGATGTGCTATAACTACTATTTCGAAAGGATTTGAGCTCAGCTTTCATTTAAAAAAAGGTTTAAGCTTCTAGCTAATGATTCTGAGAAACTATATGCGTTTGAAAATCTAGTAAATTTTTTAGTGATTTTCTTTGATAGCCTGTAACTAGGGAAATATTGAGCGTTGGCCTCTAAAATTTTGGCTTTCTTCATATTTCTGCATCCAGAAAACATTCCCAAAATTTGAGCAAAAACGGTGACCCGAAGGTGAAACACTCTCCTTGTAAGTGAAATCCGTTATTATCAAAGTCATCACAATCATCGGGCATAAAAGACACAAGAGTATCTTTTTTTCATACTCTTCTAATACATCGGCTTTGTTCCAAACACTTTTAGAAATAGAAAACAAACCGAGTTTTATAGACCTGAAAATTATGCTAACTATATTCATGTAAATTATGTTAGTACTAATAGTCCTTAAATTATTATGAAGCAATAAATAGTTGTGATAGTGAAAATTGGCAAGAAGCCATGAACAAAGAAATGGAATGTATTGAAGCGGTCCCGACTTTATTGACGGTCGCCAGGTAATATTTTAATTACCGAATTTAAATTTACTTCATTATTTTAATTAATTACATGCATATACAAGGTGCATACAACAATATTGTATAAGAAAATTATGTTTATCGACGATCTCCTCCAGTGCAATACTCTTGGAGATGCGATAATTTATAATTTTCTTTACGTGTGGAGGAGAGGGTAGAATGATAAAAGTTATTATCGACGACTCCGTTGAGTGCAATACTCTAAAGAGTGCGATAATCAACTTTGTTATTATATGAAAAATGCGGAAAAGTGTTTAAATCGACGACATCTTTGAGTGCAATACTCTTAGATGTGCCATAAATAACACTTCTATTTAATGCAAAATGAATCAACAAATTATTATCGACGACATATCCAAGTGCAATACTCTTCAATGTGCGATAATTAATTTGTTTAGTATTTATATGAAAAATGATTAATGAGATGAGATGAGTTATACTTTTATCAATAACTTTTTAAACACAGTCTCATTTAAATTTGAAATACTTAATCTTTTTATTAAAAAATTAAGAAACTTTATATTTTACAAAGATTTAAAAGTTACATAGTACTTTAAGACAGAATGCTTAAATCTTATACTTCTGACAGTATAAGATCGAATGAATATAGAATCCATGTTAGATGTTACATGGTCGAATATCTAAAAGATAATGAGAGAGCTTGCTTGAGTTCACGCTCTTTTATATTATTTCTTAAACCTTCTATGAGGTTCTATTTCTTATTAAAGAATTATATTTTAGGAAATAGAATGTTCCATAACATTTATTTTAGATATTTACAAAAGAAACATTTAATTAAGATAAATGTATTAGTAAAAGAAACATTCTATTTCCTTTACATTTCAAATAACTATTTTTTATAGTTAATTTTATTATTTATTAATTGAAAAAGTTAATCTTTTATATTTTAATTAATATCTTTAAACTTTAAACAGAGTAATCAGTTTCATACATATTATATAAATTGAATGTTCTATTTATATATACACAATTATTTTAGAAAGTTACATTTTATTATTAACCATTAAATATTGATAATACTTTTTATTGAAAGAAATAGAACATTCTATTTCTATAATCATTTTACTATATCTATATATATACATTTGAGTTATCTTATCGACCTCAGTAGGTAACTATGAAGTCCTACTTATTCTTTTAATGTAATTTAAATTTCTTATAACTAAAATTTATTCTATTTTTTAAATAATATAGTCATTCTTATGACATATTTGTGTTTAATTTAATAATTATACCCAAAATCAATATGAGCCGTTACAGTATTAATAAAAACAGAACTTTCAAATTAGTTGAAAAATCAAATAATAAAAAAATAATTAATTTGAAATGGGTTTTTACAAAAAAATCTGAAAATACATATAAAGCTAGGTTAGTCGTAAAAGGCTTTCAACCAAAGTAAATGATAAAAAATAGATATTTACCGTCAGCTAAATCACAAACTTTGAAAGTATTATTAATATATTGCGTACAAAATAATGTAATAACACAGGTCCACAAAAAAAAAGTTGGTGGTTCTGGGATGGAGACTATATTCTTCTTTTGTATTTTTTCCCACTGAATCCGAATCTGGCGTCAAAAATAGGGGGTTGGCCGCATATTTCGAACATAACCTGAAAAAACTGTCAAAAAAACCGTGTTTCTGTGGAAAAACATGAAAATAAAAAATAGAAATTGTTCATTTCTATGCATTCTGGCCTGCTGAATCCGAATTTGTTATGGAAAAAGAGAGTCGACCGCCTTATTTTAAACATAACCTCAAAAACTGTCAAAAAACCGTATTTCTGTAGAAAAACATGAGAAGAAAAAATGAAAATTTTTTCCAGCTCATCCAAAACACTTTATTTTTATGTATTTTAGCCTGCTGAATCCGAATTAGTTATGGAAAAAGAGAGTCGACCGCCTAATTTTGAAGATAACCTCAAAATACTACTTAAAAGTCGATTTGCAAGGAAAAGCTAAATTGACTTACGCTTGCATATACGTCTCTTTTTCTTATTAGGTTGTACTTCGCTTTTTAGCATCCAGCAATAGTCCGCCATTATGTTTACGCTATATTTTCCTTACCATCTACGTTCAAATTCCTTCATGATGAAATCTTTCACCATGCTCTTCACTGGAGTCACCTAAGACTGGTGGAAATTTATTAATGTGTGAATCGAGAAAGAGGAGTTTCAAATTTTTTAACCCTTTCACTAGCAATGTATCATACATGATCAAGTTAAATAACTGCTGCATTTTTTAACCAATTTATATCAAATTCAGTGTGTAAGGGTTTTGGGGGTGGCTGATTTTTATTGTCTTACCATTTTCGGCACGTAAAGTAAAAAAAGCTGCACTAGCGAAAGGGTTAAGCAACCTAATTATTTGAAATTTTGTACCATATTTTCTACGATGCTCTTGTAGTTGTCGTCTTTATTGTTACCAAGAAATTTTGTTGTAACATCTTTAAAACTCAACCAGGCTGCCTTCTCGGTATCATTCATACTTGTGACGAATTCTTTGTCCCTGAACATTTTGCGAATTTGAGGTCCATCAAAGAAACCTTCCTTCAATTTAACCGGAGTTATATTCGTAAAGATGGTTTCTAAGTATTTGAAGCATCGCCCTTCTTTATCGAGAGCTTTAACAAATTGTTTCATCAGCCCTAATTTAATATGTAAAGGCGGTAAAAGGATTTTACTAGGATCGACAAGTGAACGACTGATAACATTACTGGAACCTGGATTAGGTGATGGTCTCGCTGGCCACACTTTTGTATTATAGTGTTTTGCTCTATCTCGACTGTCAAACATGCATAAATAGCATGGTTACTTGGTAAAACCTGATTGTTGACCTATTATCATTGACAATATTTTCAGGTCTCTGCAAATTAACCATTCATGCTCACTATACTTTATTTTATTTGAAACGTTTTTGATATTACAGTATTCTTTTTTGAGTACAGTTGAATGAGCCAATGGTAATGGAGCATACTCTTTCGTATTGTGAAGAAGAACTGCCTTCAAGCTTTGTTTAGATAAATCGATGAATAACCTCCACTCTTCTGGCTTGTATGAATTGAGTTTAAACTCATTAATAAGTCCTCGTACATCGGTGCAATACACTAGATCAGATTCGCTAGTGATGTATGATCAAAACGCTTCTTCTCGGTTTCGATAAAATGTAACTTTTACGTATTTTTCTAATACATTGAAAGTCTTTAATTGAGAAGCCATTAATTCAGCTGCATCTTTTGCTAATCCAGCATTCCTAAACATGTCATTAAGTTGAGCTTAAGAGATCTTTTTTTGGCTTTTCTCTTCACCAATGGGAACATATTCGTCATCACTATCCGAAGACAGTTCTTATTCACTTTGGACGGATTCACTTTCTGCTTTCCTCAACGATTCATTATTGTGAGTATCGTCGTCTGTATGGTTGTTAAGATTTTCCACGTCTTCTTCTATACCACAATCAACTAGCATACTATCCATTCCTTGTATAAAGCCGTCTTGTGAAGCCTCGCCTATCGAACGTTCGACTATTTGCTTCTGCAGACGAACGACACTAGAAACTATTGCATACAATATTTTATCTGGTCGCACTTCATTTACCCGACTTACATTTGTCAGGCAAGTGAAGCAATCACTTTTACCTCATGGTTTTTTCCAAATAGCTGGTTTCAGAAACTTTGTTTTACTTTTATCTCCAGTTTTATCGAATTTATGTAACATTTTGCAAAAAATATATTCTTGGTAATACAGTTTATTCAAATAACTTGAAACAACATTAGTCTCAAGACAAATCTCACGAATGCTATATCTTGAAAAGAAGAGAGCTGGGAGTATTCGAATTTCACTTATTTGTAGTGTTATCTCGTGTACATTATTCCCTCTACTGAATAACTTAAACTTTTACTAACTGCATTTTTTATGTAGTCATTTTAATTCTGCTGCCACGGAAGACACTGGAACGATGACAACTGCCCGAAAGGGATGTATAGCATGATTTGCTTCCAATCTTCCGCTGTATGAAGCCAGCGAGGCGCGCTGTCCTGCAGGGGAACGCTAGAACGTGAGAATGATGCCGTAGTGTGTCCGATGACAAGTTGAAATTGTCCTTGTCAAAGTCGGAAAGCCCTCTATTTAGGCCTGGGGCGGTACGAGGGTTATCACCCATAGGACGGCTGACTCACCTGGGATCGGAACAGGAATTCTAGCGTGCGAGTTTTTCAATGAATCTATGAATACTAAAAATAATTTTAATAATATTGGGATTGCTTCGGGATCTCGCGAACAAATTGATCACGACTGTGTAGGTGATTTCGATAGTTACTGCTATATTTGTACGGAATATGTGTGGAAAAAATATAAGAAGCATATAACTAAAAGAATAAGAGATTTATTTAAAGCCTGCTTTGAAGTAAAAATTTCTCACTGAAATTCAACCTGGGTTTCGCATATTATATGTGCTAAATGTTACAAAATGTTACATACATTAGATAAAACTGAAGATAAAAGTAAAATAAAGTTTCTGAAACTAGCTAGTTGGAAAAAACCATTAGGTAAAAGTGATTGCTATACTTGCGTGACAAATGTAAGTGGGGTAAATTAAGTGCGACCAGATAAAATATTGTATGCGCAGTTTCTAGTGTCATTTGTCCGCAGAAGCAAAAAGTCGAAAGATTGATAAACGAGGCTTCACGAGACAGCTTTATAGAAGGAATGGATAGTATGCTAGTTGATTGTGGTACAGAACAAGACGTAGAAAATCTTAACGACCATACGGACGACGATACTCACAATAATGAATCGTTGAGGAAAGCAGAACGTGAATCCGTCCAAAGTGAATAAGAACTGTCTTCGGATAGTGATGACGAATATGTTCCCATTGGTGAAGAGAAAAGCCAAAAAAAGATCTCTCAAGCTCAACTTAATGACATGTTTAGGAATGCTGGATTAGCAAAAGATGCAGCTGAATTAATGGCTTCTCAATTAAAGACTTTCAATGTATTAAAAAAGTACGTAAAAGTTACATTTTATCGAAACCGAGAAGAAGCGTTTTGATCATACTTCACTAGCGAATCTGATCTAGTGTATTGCACCGATGTACGAGGACTTATTAATGAGTTTA
This sequence comes from Anastatus disparis, assembly GCA_017163975.1. Lineage (NCBI taxonomy): Eukaryota > Metazoa > Arthropoda > Insecta > Hymenoptera > Eupelmidae > Anastatus > Anastatus disparis. The sequence continues at coordinate 4,760,918 of JAFFSR010000328.1, read as the reverse complement.
AACCCAATTCATACAAGCCAGAAGAGTGGAGGTTATTCATCGATTTATCTAAACAAAGCTTGAAGGCAGTTCTTCTTCACAATACGAACGAGTATGCTCCATTACCATTGGCTCATTCAACTGTACTCAAAAAAGAATACTGTAATATCAAAAACGTTTCAAATAAAATAAAGTATATTGAGCATGAATGGTTAATTTGCAGAGACCTGAAAATATTGTCAATGATAATAGGTCAACAATCAGGTTTTACCAAGTACCCATGCTATTTATGCATGTTTGACCGTCGAGATAGAGCAAAACACTATAATACAAAAGTGTGGCCAGCGAGACCATCACCTAATCCAGGTTCCAGCAATGTTATCAGTCGTTTACTTGTCGATCCTAGCAAAATCCTTTTACCGCCTTTACATATTAAATTAGGGCTGCTGAAACAATTTGTTAAAGCTCTCGATAAAGAAGGGCGATGCTTCAAATACTTAGAAACCATCTTATATCGAATTCCATCGAATATAACTCTGGTTAAATTGAAAGAAGGTATCTTTGATGGACCTCACATTCGCAAAATGTTCAGGGACGAAGAATTCGCCACAAGTATGAATGATACCGAGAAGGCAGCCTGGTTGAGTTTTAAAGATGTTGCAACAAAATTTCTTGGTAACAATAAAGACGAGAACTACAAGAGCATCGTAAAAAATATAGTACAAAATTTCAAATAATTAGGTTGCTTAATAAATTAGAAACTCCACTTTCTCGATTCACACATTAATAAATTTCCACCAGTCCTAGGTGACTACAGAGAAGAGCATGGTGAAAGATTTCATCAGGATATGAAGGAATTTGAACGTAGATGGTAAGGAAAATATAGCGTAAACTTGATGGCGGACTATTGCTGGATGCTAAAAAGAGAAGTACAATCTAATAAGAAAAAGAGACGTAGGAATCTTTTACATAGGTCGTTTGAAGACAAGCGTATATGCAAGCGTAAGTCAATTTAGCTTTTCCTTGCAAATCGACTTTTGAGTAGTATTTTCAGGTTATCTTCAAAATTAGGCGGTCGATCCTCTTTTTCCATAATAAATTCGGATTCAGCAGGCTAAAATACATAAAAATAAAGTGTTTTTGATGTGCTGGAAACAATTTTCATTTTTTCTTCTAATGTTTTTCTACAGAAATACGGGTTTTTGACAGTTTTTGAGGTTATGTTCAAAATTAGGCAGTCGACTCTCTGTTTCCATAATACATTTGGATTGAGCAGACCAAAATGCATAAAAATAAACAATTTTCATTTTTTCTCCTTATATTTTTCCACAGAAACACGGTTTTTTGACAGTTTTTTGAGATTATATTTGAAATATGCAGCCAACTCCCTATTTTTGACGCCGGATTCAAATTCAGTGGAAAAAAATACAAAAGAAAAATATAGTCTCCATTCCAGAACCACCAACATTTTTTTTCGTGGGCCTGTGTAATTATTCAAATGGATGTAGAATCAGCTTTTTTGAATGGTAAAGTAAAATCGGAAGTATATGTTAAACAACCTGAAGGTTATGACAATGGAACCAACCGAGTTTGTAAATTAAAGAAGGTGTTGTATGGATTGAGAGAAAGGCCGAGAGCCTGGTATGATTGTTTGGATAAATATCTAACCAGGAAAAACTTGGATTTCAAGCGTAGCAAAAATAATTACGGTATGTATTACATGTATGAGGGTAATGAACCAATTTACTTATCATTATTTGTAGATAATTTATTAATATATAGTAAAAATCAGAGAAAAATAAATTATATTAAAAGATTATGACCGAAAAAATTTAATATAAAAGAATAGAAATTATAAATTTGATGTTAATGATGGCTAAATAATTAAAACAATTTTTGCAATAAATGGTTTGACCATCAATTTATTTGACAAAACTTTCATTATTCTACGTTTCGGTTTCTCATTAAACCCTCATCAGGAACTGCAATATTAAATTAAAAATTATAAGAATGTACATGACAATAAAATTTTTTGTACATAACCAAACTTTAAACATGCTTAATTTACACATCATAAAATACCAACCTAAAAGTATCCATTTACAATCCAATATGACTACAATAAGTGTGACATTTTTACGATTCAAACTAGAACAAGAAATGCTTTTTTGCTCTTACAAATCTTAAAAAACAAACAAACGTTAAAAACGAGCAAAAGAACTTCCATACAGCATTATATCAGTCATTCCAGTATAACCAATCATAAACAAGAGCGCAAAGAAAATATGTACCTCCAACTTCCAATGTTGGCAACATTAAAACATTAAATTATTATTCACGCATAGGACCAAATGCCAATTCGAGCTATGTAACAGTCTTTTATTTAAGCATTATCAAATACGATAAATAGAATATTTATAGTAACAAATCTATCAACATTAATCTAAAATATAACATAGCAATATTATTTTTTCAAAAGTTTGTGAACAAAATTTTTTATAACAGAATTAAGATTCTGTGTATCTACTATTCTATTAATCGTTTTATGCTTTACAATAAATATCATTTCTGATATTAGTCTCTTATAATAATCCTGTTCAATATCTAAAATTTTAATTTTTTTAAGGTCAAATTCAAAAGTATGACCTGTGTCAAAAATATGCATATAGACAGCAGAAGTATCTTTTTTATTTTGAACATCTTTTTTGTGTTCACCTATTCTTGTGCAAAGCATCCTATTTGATTGTCCCACATAGCACATATCACAATTTTTACAATCAATCTTATAAACTACGCTTGTTCTTTCGAATTTATTAATTAAATCTTTCCCTAAATCATTTAAAATTGGTATCTTATTACAGGATTTATATATTATATTAAAATCAAACTTCAAAGATATAGCTTTAAAATCGTATTCTAACGTTTTAATAAATGGCAAAACTATAAATTTACTCAAGTCTTGACAAGGATTGGTTATCAAATTATGTTGGTTGTTTAACTTTTTTAATCTAATTTTTATATGTTTTTAATAAAGTAATAAGGATATTGATTGGCACTAAGGACATCATAAATATATTTTAAATTTAAGTCATGAAATTTTATATGCGAAAGTTTGACAGCTTTATCAACCAATCCATACACAATGCCTTTCTTTTGTGATTCTGGATTGTGTGACCAAAAATTTAAATACAACCCAGAATGTGTAGGTTTCCTGTACCAGTTAGAAATTAAGTTTCCATTGGAATCGACTTCCAACGAGATATCTAAAAAATTAATCTTATGATTAATAGAATTTTCCAAGGTAAATTGTATTAAAGGGTCATAGCTGTTTAAAAATTCCAAAATATTATTACCCTCCCCAATAGGTATCACTGCCAAAACATCATCAACATATCTAAACCATTTTAAAATAGGGATGCTAGTCGTAGATAAACAATCACTTTCTAAGTCTTGCATGACAATATCAGCTAATATAGGGCTGATAGGACTGCCCATAGCACAACCAGAGATTTGATGATAAAATTTATTATTAAAAACAAAAAAATTGTTATTTACAATGGAACCAATAACATCCAAAAATTCATCCAAAGATAAGTTAATCTTAAGTCTAAGTAAATGCCATCTTCTAATAATGGAATTATTAATAGCTTTCAAATGGACATTATTATACAAGGCAACCACATCAAAACTAACTATTTCAAAACCATTTGGTACTTTGTAATCATTGACAAAGGTTAAAAGTTCATTACTATTTTTATAGTGTATTGTGGTTTAGGTAAACAATTTTTTAAGAAATTAGCAAAAACCTTGGAAATATTATATGTTGGAGAACCTATTGCAGAAATAATCAATCTCATAGGCCTATCTATCTTATGCAACTTAATTAATCCATAACATCTGGCTAATTGGCATTTGTTTTTAACAATTTGAAAAAATTTTTATTCTCTTTTTGTTCTAAAAATTTATTATCATTTAAAGTCTTAATAAGTTCATCTGTTATCTTTTCTAATTTTTTAAGAGGATTAATGGATAAACATTTGTATAAATTGTCATCATTAAGACTTAATTCAACTTTACTAATATAATCCTGTCTATTCATAATTACTATAACACCACCTTTATCAGACTTTCCTATAAAAATGTTGTTATTTCTTTTTAGAAATTCATTACTACGTTTTATATTAAGTGCTATGATCTTTTCCTCATAATTTAATTTTTAATTTTATTTTTATGTTCATTAACACAATGTAAAATATCATTGCATATATTATTATTGGTGTCATTATTAATTCTTAAGTTATTATTACTATTTAAACTCTTAAAAATATGTAAACAAACCTTCTCATCTAAATCATTTGTAAAATTGAAGTTTTTTCCTAAACATAAAGTATTTAAAAGAAAATCAGGTAACATTATATTACTCAGATTCTTAACAAAACCATTTCTAATGGTATCAATACTAGCAGAACAAACAACATTGTTTTTAGTTTCATTATAAATATTTACATTATTCAAATCATTCGCACGATTAAAATTACTCAAAACATTGACACCATTAAAAGAAGAATGTGTGGGACAATCATTACAAACATTATTATTTTGTGCTTCTAAGATAACATTACAATTGTTATCAAAATCATCTCCAGTTGTATTAAACCAACTATTATGTGAACTAATACTATTATATTTTAAAGAAAGTAAACTTTGCAATTTTTTGTCTAATCTAAATTCCATACTATAAGCTACTTTACTAATTCTGTTGTCAAAAAATTTTTCAATTGAACTAAGAACACTACAAGCTAACAAAGATTGTAATTCATTTCTATAAAGGTCTTTTGATTTTGTTAAATATTTTATGTATGCATTAATATCTGAAATTTCTAAATTTAAAATTCCTACCTTAGTATTAAACATGACCTTATATAATTTGAAACTTAAATTTTTACTATATAAATGTAATTTTAAAAAATGTTTAGATAAATTACTAATATGTGCAGGAAATACACAATGAAATCGACATAAAATCAAAAATCTGCATCTTTTTCTGGCCATAGTTAATTCCTTGACTACTTGATAATAATTTTGCAGCTTAGTTACTGTAAACATGCAAAGAACCGTCCTCAAAAGTCCAAAAAATTCTTGATTGCTCTTGTAAAAACTGTGATTGATCAATTCTAAAATTTTTTCCTCTTGATACATCTTGGTATTTTCTTTTAAATTGACCTTAAAAAAATTAAAATTTTAGATATTGAACAGGATTATTATAAGAGACTAATATCAGAAATGATATTTATTGTAAAGCATAAAACGATTAATAGAATAGTAGATACACAGAATCTTAATTCTGTTATAAAAAATTTTGTTCACAAACTTTTGAAAAAATAATATTGCTATGTTATATTTTAGATTAATGTTGATAGATTTGTTATTATAAATATTCTATTTATCGTATTTGACAATGCTTAAATAAAAGACTGTTACATGGCTCGAATTGGCATTTGGTCCTATGCGTGAATAATAATTTAATGTTTTAATGTTGCCAACATTGGAAGTTGGAGGTACATATTTTCTTTGCGCTCTTGTTTATGATTGGTTATACTGGAATGACTGATATAATGCTGTATGGAAGTTGTTTTGCTCGTTTTTAACGTTTGTTTGTTTTTTAAGATTTGTAAGAGCAAAAAAGCATTTCTTGTTCTAGTTTGAATCGTAAAAATGTCACACTTATTGTAGTCATATTGGATTGTAAATGGATACTTTTAGGTTGGTATTTTATGATGTGTAAATTAAGCATGTTTAAAGTTTGGTTATGTACAAAAAATTTTATTGTCATGTACATTCTTATAATTTTTAATTTAATATTGCAGTTCCTGATGAGGGTTTAATGAGGAACCGAAACGTAGAATAATAAAAGTTTTGTCAAATAAATTGATGGTCAAACCATTTATTGCAAAAATTGTTTTAATATAAAAGATATGGGAGAAGTAAATACCTATTTGTGGATAAATATTACTATTACTACTATTATATTAAAGTGAAGAATTTAGACTTTTTTTTCTCACGTAAATATCTTTTGTATTATTGTCACATACATACATACACATACACAAGTACAGCATTAACATATACATACACGTACACATACATGCATACACGTACACATACAGACATACACCTACACATACATACATGCATACATACACATACACAAGTGCAGCATTAACATATACATATATACATACACATACATACATACACACATACACACATACACACATATTCACATATCCAAACACATATACATACTCATATACATACACACACATACACAATATCCGTCACTCCATCGCTCCGTCTCTCTATCTCCGTCTCTCCGTCTCTATGTCTTTGTCTGTCTCCGTTCCTCTGTTCCTTTCTTTGTCTCTCTATCAAGCTAAGACTTAAGCTTTCTAGGTCTGAATGGATTACTAAATTCTTTGTTATTAGAAACTTTGCAAACTGTAACATTGATGCAGTCAATGATACTGTGAGTTCTAATCTTTCTTCTTATCCTCCTGCGAATCTTTCTTATTTGTGTCCTTCTTCTACAAACTTGTTGTCCAATTGTGCATTTAATCCTAGTTATAGTTCAGTTGACTTTTTGCAGTCACCAAAGATTTCGAGTGCTCATATTATTGATTACAAGGTTGATATTTTTTCTTCTAGTATAGTTAAAGCTTTTGACAAGTTTGCGCCTGAAAAGGTAATAAAGATTACCAGTACACGTCAGCCTTGGGTCAATCATGATATCAGGTTACTTATGAAAAATCGTGATAAGTGTTATAAACTGGCTATGAGAACTGGGTCAGATGACGCTTATGCTCGTTTCAAGTTACTTAGGAATGAGGTTTATAATTCTCTTAGTAAACTAAAAAACGACTACATAGCTAGTAAAGTTTCCTTGGCTTCTACAGTCAAGAGCAAAGAGTCTGAATTACGTAAGCTTTGCCTGGCTAGTAATGCTCTGCCTTCTCCTCTCAAGATCTTCTCTTCATCAGTGTTCCTAAAGCATTATACTTCTATTTTTTCTCAGAGCTCAGCTTTAACCGATGCAGATGTTCATCGGGCTCTTGCCATACCGCTTAGAATGGATCTTCCGGTGTTTAACTTTGCCTCAGTTGACCCCTCTAACCTTGTTAATCTCCTTCGTTTATCCAGCTCTAGGGCGGTCGACCCTGATCACATATCAGCTGATATGCTCAGGATGATTGATGGTCCTGTGTATATAAGCTTGGCTTTTATCGTAAATGACTCTTTAACTCTTGGCCATTTCCCTGAGACCTGGAAAAGAGCATTTCTTTTACCACTGGTAAAACAAACTAAGATTGATGATCCCTCTCAAACTCGTCCTATAGCTAAATTATGCGGAATCTTTAAGGTTCTAGAGAGGGATGTACACACACAGTTAACGGCTCATCTTGAGTCTAACTCTTTGTAACGTTTTCATTTCCCGTGGGTGGGAAATGTTACGTCTTTACCTCCTGTTGCCAGACGCTTCAGTGAGTGACCAGGGTTCGAGGCAGGAGGTCGGTTAGGACGGACGGTGGAAAGATGAAGGATAGTAAACGGGTTGACACGTTTGTTTATGCTAGGAAGTACCAGAGCTTTATTGTACTCTAAACGCATATCTTACAACGACGTATAACAATAACAATGAAAAGTAATAAACTAACCTAAATTATATAAACCAAAATGACTAATCTAATATGTGTACGCGAGATACAAAGAAATAAAGATTGAATTTAATATAAGCCACTTGACGGCTTTTATGCGCCTCTTGTTGGCGACGAATATAAATGAAATCAAAAGTAATAGAAATAAACTTTTCTTTAATAATAAGTCAGATTAGACTAACGGCGGTTAACGGCCTGGATGTTTCTAATAAACAAACAAAGTTATAATAATTATAATATTAATAACCTAATCTAATATCGGTGGGTGGACGACACCCTTAATGCGGTAACGGAATACGGCTGAAGGCCTATGATTCTCTAATGCGCGACCAGATGCACATGAATAGAGTAATCCTGGCTTGCCTTTTCCGGCGGCGGCAATGGGTGGGAAGCACCCTTAATACTAACTAAATGCTACGGTTGTAACGGGTGGAAAAACACCTTAAAGTTGCTACGAACCAATCTTAGACTAAATGTCTTATATACGGGTCAGCGCGGCGGCTCGGCGGTATATAACGGTTTTGCGTAAATCAGCCTTAATATCAAATGATTAATTAATATTAAATTTATAAAGTTTCTACTTTATCGACGGCCGGTACGGCGGCTCGGCGGTACAGACTGAAACAATCTTACATTAAATTAAACTAATTTATTTACAACGCGGTCGGTACGGCGGTACGGCGGTGCGGAAGTGCAGTGTCGGTTCTCTCGGTCGCATTTTATCTAAGCCAGCGAGCGCACTCGGCAAAGATTAAATGCGGCTCGACTTGCTTCTAACGGTTAGACACATTAGAGCGAGCGAGAGAGTGGCTTTTCTTATAAGGCGTGGGAGCCCCTTATAAGAACGCCAGTACTGTATACTGCTTTCTCTCTCTAGGCCAGCGAGCGCACTCGGCTAAGAGAGAGGGAGAGCACAGTCCCCAATGCCTCGACTCTTCGCTGAACCTTAGCTCTTATATCTCCTCGAGCTCGCTGTTCCTCTTGCGGAAGCAGCAAAAACTGACGGCACCTGGCGGTTGAGCCTGTTACTATCGTGCCTCGCGGGAGATTTGAATATCCTGTCTGCACGATTATGAATAATCGTTGCATCTTTACTGGATTGTTACCAGGCTGGCTTTAGAAAAGATCATAGTACACAGACCGCTCTCTTACATCTACTTGATGACTATAGATCTGCCATTGATCATAGAATGATCATGTTATTGCTTCTGTTTGACTTCTCTAAGACTTTTGATAGAGTTCCACATAGTAGACTTCTCATCAAACTTCGGTCAATGAATTGCTCTGATGTTGTCATCAGATGGTTTGCGTCGTACTTGAGAGGTTGGGCCTATTCTGTTATAGATGAAAGTAATCAATCATCTGTTTGGTCCCAGGTGACTGCTGGTATTCTACGAGGTAGTTTGCTTGACCCACTCTTGTTTTTGGCTTACATGAATGATGCTCCGCTTGCCTTATCATCGACAAAGCATATTCTTTTTGCTGATGACCTTAAGGTTTATAAATCTTTTTTGCCTGTAAATCTGGAAGATAAGATTAATCTTATCAACCTTGATGTTGCATCTGTTATTAAGTAGGCAGGGGACAATGGGCTTCTTTTGAATGCAGGTAAAACACAGGCCATTTTCATCGGCAGTAAGAAATTTATTTCACGTTTGAATGACAATGCATCTATCCCATCTATATATGTTGGAAATACCATTGTCCCATACTCCTCTGTTGTTAAAAATTTCAGTCTGTGGATTTCTTCCACACTGGGCTGGAGCAAGCATGTCTCTTTTACTATGCGAAAGATTCATAACACCTTGGTATCTCTTAAATTCTATAAACATGCATTGGCCCTGGACACGAGAAAGCAATTAGTAGAGTCTCTTATTTTTCCAATTCTTGATTATGCATCAGTTGCTGATAATGACCTGCCTGAAACGCAAAATTTACGTCTGCATAGAGGCTTCAATATGCTTGTAACAGATTTTTTCATGGCCATATTGGTTGGCGTAGCAGAGTTACACCTTATAGACTTGACTACCGATGGTTGTCTGTTCAAAAAAGACGTCTATATCTTAAGATGTCTCTTGCTTTTAATGTTATTCCACATAATTCTCCATGATTCTTCGTTTCAAGGTTTATAAGGCAACATGTTGATGCATCAGTGCATTCGTCAACAAGACTACCACTCAGGTTGTTCATCTGTCCAAATGTATGTACTGCTGCTTTCCAACACTCATTTGCCTTCTCGGCAGCAGAGTATTTCAATGAACAGTCTTCTCTTTCGAGTCTTTTTCTCCTAAGGCTTTAATTTCTTTTAAGCGTTCCTTGTGTAATAGGCTTTTATTGAGTAAATGTGAGTTGTGGCAGCTTGAGACTGGTACAGGCTGAGTTTCATTGTAGTTATAATTAGATAAAACTTAATTTTCAATTCTGAATTTTATCGATTTACTATTGCATGAAATTTAAATTTAAATTGAGCATAAGATTATTTAACAACGAGTATACTCACTTAATTATTGATTGTTATTGCATATGAAATTAATATTGCTATTGGCTAATTAATTATTTATTTCTCTTATGGACCACTAGGAATATTACTTATTTTGAATCTGCGTTAAGAATTACTTTGTAACATTACTTTTGAAATTTTACTGTTTTTTTTTCTTATTTCTATACTACATTGCAATAATTAATGCTATGTTGATATAGTTACTTATTTTATATATGATATTCTAATTGATTTTCTACATGTTCATTATCTATATCATTGTTGTTATTTTTATTTGAATATCATTAGAAAAATGTATATTATGCTTTCAAATTTGATCTCATACTTTTTATTAATATTATTATAAATTGTAATACGTCGTTGTAACTGATTCTCTTGTGCCAGACAGGGTTCTACCCCAAGGCCAAATAAATAAGTCAAAGTCAAAGTCTCCATCTCCGTCTCTCCGTCTCCATCTCCGTCTCTCCGTCTCTCCGTCTCTCCGTGTTCGTCTCTCGATCTCTGTCTCCGCGTGTCTCCGCTGCTCTGTCTCCGTTTTTCCGTCTTCAGGTGTCTTCGTTTCTCTGTCTTCGTCTCTCTATCTCCGTCTCTCTGTCTCCATTTCTCTGCATCCGTCTTTTTATCTCCGTCTTTTTGTCTCCGTCTCTTCGTCTCCGTTCTTTCGTCTTTGTCTCTTCATCTCCGTTTTTTCGTGTTTGTCTATTTGTCTTTATTTCTCTGTCTTTGTATTTTTATCTCTGTTTATCTGTCTTTGTCTCTTTGTTTCCGTCTCTGTCTCTTTGTCTGTGTCTTAATCCCTTCGTCTTCGTCTCTCCGTCTCCTCCTTTCCATCTCTCTGTTTCCGTTTGTTCTTCTGTTCTGTGTCTCATTTTCCCGTCTCTGTCTTTTTGTCTGCGTGTCCCTCTACTTGTCTTCCTTTTTATGAAATTGTTTCGAGATTTCGATGCCGCCCTTTGACTCTGTTTCTTTGCTTCTGTTCATACATACGTACGTCTAAACATTGATGCTGATGTTTGAGTTAATGATGATGATGATAATGATCACTATATGTTTATTGTTAAATGAATTTCAAATTTTACGTTCCGTCCCAGATCTGTTTATAGGATTCATCAGTGAAGCTTTGTGAGAGAAGAAAATCTAAATATATAGCCATTAATATAGTTTACTTTGATTAAAAAAAGAATTTCTAGATGAATATTTTCACTTCCGAACTTATATTTGTAATTGATTTGTAGCATTTCGAGAAATCATCAACTAAAGCTTTTATTGAGGGCGCATCAAGGCTAGATTCTATAATGATTAATTTTTAATTATATTTTCTTGTATTATTTGATTTATTCAGATTGTCTTCTTTGTTATAACAGATTCTGCTTTAGACGTTACTTTTGATAATAATTTTAGTTCTTTTTTGCTTAGTACTAATATTAATATCCTTGTTCCTTTAATTACGCAGCGCTCACAATAGCAGTAGTATAATTTTCATTATACAACGTTTACAATAAAAGTCGCGTTTTATCAATAACACCGTGCTCACATTGGCGTTCGAGTTCCTTTAACTACACAACGTTTAAAATAGCAGCCGTGAATACCCAATTACACAGCACTTACAATAGCAGCCGCGTATTTTCAACCACACAGCGCTCAAAATAGCAGCCGCGAATTTGTAACCACACAGCGCTCAAAATAGCAACTGTGAATTCTTAATTATACAGCGCTTACAATAGCAGCCACGTTATTTTAACCACACAACGCTCAAAATTGCAGCCACGAATTTGTGACTACACAGCGCTCAGAATAGCTGCCACGAATTTTCAATTACACAGCGCTCACAATAATAGTTGCGTTCTTCATCTTCAGCTCTTGAAATAGCAGCTGCGTTTTTTACAACAGATAGTGCTCGGAAAAGCAGTCACGAATTTGTTATCACACAGCGCTCACAATAGTTGTTGTGTTTTTTAAGTACACAGCATTTAAAATAGCATCCGCGTATTTTTAACCTCACAGGGCTTAAAATAACTGCCACGAATTTTTAATTATACAGTGCTTACAATAATTGTTGCGTTTTCCATCTTTAGCTTTTCAAATAGCAGTCGCGTTTTTTAAACCAGATATTGCCCTGAAAAGCAGTCACAAATTTCTAATTACATAGCGCTTACAGTAGTTTTAGCGTTTTTCCTTATCAAAGCATTTACAATAGCAGCCATGTATTTTTTAACCACATAGCATTTAAAAAAGCAATCGTGTTTTTTCAGTGGCACAGAATTAACAATAGCAGCCGTGATTCTTAACCACACAGCGCTTAACTCCACTTCATAATTTTAAATTTTTTTATATTTAATGTTATATTAGAGTTTCGAATGTTTGATTTTATTTTCTAATTCATTATATTTAATTTTTGTATTGTGGTTTTATAATATTTCTTTGTAAACGATGTTTGTATAGATCATTTTATCTTTAACTTTTTTTGATTTTTCTGTTAATATTTTCAATTCTTTTTTATAAGTTATCTTTAAAAGTGCCATGTATAATCGCCCATGACTGAAAATTAGTGTTGGTAAATACACTCCTACTTTTTTAAATGACAATCATTGCTTCTTATTAATAGTTTTTGCATGAGCGAGTTTTACAGGAAATTGTTTTCTGGTCATCTGTAATGGCAGTTCATCATTTGCTGATAAGGTCATACGTGGTAAGAATATAGTGCTCCTTTTTTTTCTCCCTGTTAATATTTGTGCAATAATAGTAAATTGTTTCACTTCCGTTATTACAAATCGAGTTTCGAAACAAAGTCCTTCATTGAAATTGACACTTCTTAGAAGCATTACTATAGCTCTTTTTTTTAATTATATTCTTTGTGAAGGTGAATCGTTGGGAGTTAAAATAGTTCAAAATTCTGTTGGCAAAATTACGTCCAAACTTTCGTCATTTACATCTTTTGCAGAGTTAATGCTCAAGTACTCCATTACTGGTTCATTTATTTTTGATAAAATTTTTCCATTCATTTCGGTTACATCTACGTTTTTAGGAACTAATATAGTATTTTCGTCATAGTCACAATTTTCAATATTTATATTATGCTCGTAAAGGGTACCCCCCATTAAGATAGTCAAAATTGCCCTGTCCCTGAAATTTTTGTTTCACCTAGTAACTTTGTTTTAGATCGAAAATAAATGGTTTTTGTCATATTTGCAGACTGCGACCCCTTCCCCTATCCACAGCATGAAAAAAATGACTTTATCACGATTTATTTTTTTTCTCCGAATGTAGTCAGTAAAAAAACCTCAAGGAAATCGTGCTTATAGTTTAAATGTTTACAGATCTTGTAAAATTTTTTCATGGAGATTTGATGATGCTATATAACCGAAAAGGATGGAGAAAAAATTAAAACCCTTCCTATTTTCACGGGAAATGCGTTACAGGGCCTACCCTTAAATATTCTATTACTTTAATAAAAGAAAATGTTTTGATAAATAAGTTATTTCACATGTCGAGCTATATTAAGTACGGTCGAAATATCAACTTGAGGTCACATGTGAATTAATGAATTGATATTTCTTTAGTAAAACTTATCAATACAAATATTAGAATCCATATATAATAATTTTTCTCATTTAAATTTGTTTTACACTCATTTTCAAAGGTGTATATTCCCATCCAGAAGGATCTGCAAAATTATAGGTAAATGTATTAATATGAAAAAAAATAAATAGAAGCGAACTGTGAGTGTTTCAGAAAACTGAAATAAAACCATTAATTAATATATATTTTTCATTCCACAGACATACACACACACACACTCACGCACCCAAGCACGCACGCACATACACAAACACACACACACACACACACACAGACACACATATATAGACATACACACATACATACATGAATATAAATACACCGACAATTACAAAGAAAATCTCACAAAGCACAAAGAAATATACTGATACACATACACATACACGAAAGGATCATGATAAAATTTACACACCTATCGTAATTCACATACTTGTCAACACACACACACACACCCACACACACACACACACACACACACACGCACGCACGCACGCACGCACGCACGCACGCACGCACCCACCCACACACACACACACACACACACACACACACACACACACACACACACACACACACATATACCGATATATACGCTACCACCAAAACCTAAACGAACACATGCATACTAACTTATAAACAGGCATTTAACAAACATAAACTCTTACTCTGCTACGAACACATATTAACTGACATTGACGAATTCACTTACATACACAAAACCATACAGCTGGAGCTACAAATACTATACAAGACACTTTTCAAACGAGATTAACACTTTATCGATACACACTTCTACACCATACATTTATAAACACATACATGAACGCTTATACACATACATATACACACACGCAAACATACACGTACACACACTTACACACACACACACACACACACACACACACACACACACACACACACACACATACACACACACGCGCACACGCACACATTCAGCTGGCACGGACATTTTCTCGAGTACACTATCATACAGGCGCATTAAATATACTGCCCTTATCAACCTATATACTTATAGACAAAGACGAACCAACTAATACGCACAAACAAACATACACAGTGGTACAAATACAAAATAACACACTCTTTAACTGACATGAACACTTTTACTAATACACATACGCACGATATATACGCACACAGAATTATACGCAGTCACACGAATACAAAATGGCATACTTTCTAACTGACGTGAACACTTTCTCTAATACACACACTCACGATGTACACGCACATAGAAACATACACAGTGGAACGAATACAAAACGACACACTTTATAACTGACTTGAACACTTTTACTAATACATACACACACGATATATACGCACACATATACATGTACACTTGGCGGACAGGATATTTTTCCGAATGTTAACCTCAAATGGCAACATCGCATATTTTATCACAGGCATAAGATAATTGCAAATTATAGAGCAAATTTCGCATCATTGTTACTTATTACTTAATGACATAATTTTAGTAAACAAATAATATTACTTTTTTTTTCATGATCCGAATTATAATTTTATTAAATAAAATTTTTATTTCTTAGTTCAATAATCATATAGAATCTATTATTGTGAATTTAAATTATATAAGCAATAAAATTTAGGTTGTTATCATTTGAATTTTACACGAGTGACCTATAAAAAAAATAAAATAATCATGATGCGAAACTCAATGCATAATTCGAAGTTTTCTTATGTCTGTGGTAAAATATGCAGCGCTGCCATTTGAGGTACACATTCGGAAAAATATCCTTTTCGTCAAGTGTACATACATACACACACATACCATACATACACACAACACACACTCATACACATTCACATAATACATAGACAAATAAATACACACACACCCACATAATATATGCATACACAAACACACACACATACACGCGCGCGCACACACACATACACTTACACGCATGCACGTACACACATACACACTCACAAACACGTGCACTAACGTACACACACTAATTTATACGCAATTTACCAACATAAACTTCTTTACTTCTATGAACATATACTTACGGACAGCGATGCCGAAAGTGGCAGAGTCAGAGGGGGAAATTCAAAAATTTGTAAAAAAAAAGTATTAAAATAAATAGTTTCCAAAATTTGATAATGAATAATTAATTCTAAAAAACAAAGTTACTATAACAAAATAATTTTTTCTCTATTTTTTACATTTTTTTGAGTTTAACAAAATTTTGTTAAACTCTCGGTTAATTTTGAACCTAGAAAAAAAAATAAAATATAAATTTCAAGTTAAGCAAAACATCTTTAAAACTTTCCGTGTAAAATTTTTTTACCATTATTTTCCGAAAAATGATTTGAATTTAAACACAGGCGAATAAAAAAATTTTTTTTTCTATTTTTAAGTCGTAATATTTCTCAGACAAGAACTCACAACTGAATTGCCAATACACCATTAATAAGTCTTTACAAATGCGTTTTTTTATTTGAGTGGTCCTAGAGTTCTGGACGACCCTTATTTGTTGAGCTACAAAATTTTTAAATTAGTAATTTTTTTCTCAAGGGTGGCTCTTTTTTATTGGACCCCACTGTATACATAGTTGTCAGATCAAGATTTCAGTAGCTTCCACCCTTCCCCTTGTCCCTCCTAGCCCTCCCTCGGTATAGGCACTCCTCGAATTACATTGTGATTCTTCTTTTTTTTCATTATTTAACGTCACTGTATTTTATGCTATCATTGCCATGCTAATTAGCGACGAATGATCTTCAGTGTGTTTGTGAACAAAGCACATGTAACGTACAATTGTGCTTGTATCATTCAGCCAAGCGTATGAATCAAATTTGGAGCCTTGAGATTACGAATCCATCGCTTTACCGAATGAGCCGCTGACGACCTCTAATTCTTTTTCTACATTATTATTTACGTTATTGGAAACGAAAAGGCCTCTTTTTCTCCTCCCCTTAAAACCTCACCCACACCCCCTTTGATTTATATGTCCCCCCCCCCCCCTCAACTCTATCTCACACCTTTCTCTTACTTTAATATTCTGTGGTAATAATAAAGATTGATCATTTTCATTTACATTTCATTACTGTGATTATAATGATAACTAATAATTACTGCCTGTTTATAATTATAACTAAAAGAGAATGAAGAACTTCTTTTCTCAATTACATATCAGTCTGATATTACATTACAATAACAAAAAATAATATCTTTATTGATATTTTATTAATATGATTACAATCACGATTAATTGATAATATTAACTTTCTCTCATTATTTACTTAACTAATATAAATATGGCTGAATCCATTCAGATTCATGCAGGCCATCACTGATCGAATTTTTTTTTTCTTCTCAGTAATAAAAATACCTTCTATTATGTATATGGAGATAAAATTTACCTTGTATAACGCTCAAAAAAATTTTTTTTTGAAGCTATGCTTCTTACGCGACGTTACGGCAGGGGCACTAAATGTATAAAAATCGACAGTCCCAAATGTCACCCAGCGTGAATGTACGAATATGGCACAGGGTGCCATAATTCTATCAACATACAAACACTTAAATTCTTTTTTCTCTTTCTTTCTTTCCCTCTCTCCCATTCCGCTTAAGAATATGCGTGCATATACACAAGTGGATGTGCGCGTTGAATGTACTACGATTGATGCTTGTAGTGTGTGTGAGTGTGTGTGTACATATATATAATATATACACAGTAAAATTTTGAGGAAAGTATCTATATCTACCAGAACGTTATAGGTAAACACAAAGCGGGTATATATATATATATATATATATATATATATATATATATATATATATATATTATTTGCTCAGTTAAAAAAATATAATTCTAATAAAAAAAATATTTATTTTCCCTAGCCTTCTTACATATCTTTATTTCTTAAATAGTTATAAATAATTGAAAAAAGTTAAAAAATTCCACAAATTTAAAAACTATTTGATACGGTAAAAAAAATAGAAAAAAATGACTTAGAAAAATTTTACAGCACAAAACAAAATTGGTATTTTATCTTTATTTTAATTTCTTTTTTAATTTTTTATTCTTTGTTTCTATTTAAAAAATTATTTTTTTACGAAAAATGTTTCGTAAATTTTGGTATTGTACATTTCTGTATATTTTATTTGAGAAACTAGAAAGTTTTACTGCTTCGTTTTTTATATCAATGAAACTTTATAAGCTGTGTATAAACATTTCTTTCTTAATTTTTTAATAATTGATATTAATAAACTATATTATTAATATATTTTTAAATACATAATACATTGAATGAAAAATAACCAGTTTTCATTAAAAAATTAACTATAATTTTTGAACTTCCTAGTTTCTATATATATACTGGAAGCATAGCTTCTGTCGGCCAGTCCCCACGACTGCCACTCCTGTTTTTTCTTACTACAGCAATTTTAGTGATGGATGTAAAAACGAAAATTCGAAAATTGAAAATGAACCTCTACATTTAAATGACTATAGCTCCGTCAATTTCCAACATTTTTGTGCGTTCTTCTAATGTAAATATGCGGAATTCTGTCTAGTTTTAAATGCAATCTCGATTTTTGTAATACGATTTGATCTCACTGAGTTATTTACAAAAAACCGAAAAAAAGCGTTCTAGGGTAGGTGAGAATATGCGATTTTGCCTAATGTTTTTTAATAGATTTTTAAACGTTTTTTTTATATTTTCGATTTTAAAACATTGATACCATGGCGCATCGTACTATTTTTCCAACTTTACGTGTTCTTATTTATTTAAAGCAGAAAAAATTTTCAATTTTTCAGAATTTTCTTTGCTTATAACGAAATGATATAGGTTAGCGAACAAAATATTTCTATATTTTTGATATAGAATGATAGGAAATTTGATCTAGTTTAAGAATCTGTCCGGTTTTTCAAATTTAAGTAAGTAGAACCTGAGATATCGCAAATTTAAGCTGTAGCGCCAACTCCTTGCAATACGAAATATGTGTGCATTATGGCGATCGCTTTCTTTATTAAAAATTCTTTTATTATAAGGTAAGTAATTTCATTTTTTTGTAATACAATTAATTTTAACCTTGTATTAGGAAATTAAATAAAAATTTAATAAAAAAGGATTCAGTTAAAAATAGATGACTCTAATAAATCGGAAGGTTAAAACAAATTTTTTTAATAAAATAGATTGTTGTTCTTTTTGCAATTGCAAAAAAATAAACAAATGTAAAAATACTCCATAAGTTGAGTAAATTGTTTACTATTATAGTAGAAAAATCAATGATTATTTAAAACTCTAAATTTACTTTATTTAAATGTATTATACACTTCGAGCATATACTACTGGAGGAAGCCTCCGAATGGCAGAAAGCGTTACAAGGCGAAGAGAGAGAAAGCCTCTATTTTGGTACGTGCTGTCTCTCTCTAACCTGATTTGATTGGCTGCTTCTGTTTCCCACTAAGAAAGTGAGAGAGAGATAGCACGTACCAAAATAGAGGCTTTATCTCTCTTCGCCTTGTAACGTAGTTAATAGCTGGGAGGCTTCCTCCAGCAGTATATGCTCGAAGATTATACATCATTAATATTATGACAAAGTATATAAAATAAAGTCGAGTCAAAAGTGATTTTATTAGGAAAGGATAAGGTTACTTACCTTATAATAAAAGAATTTTTAATAAGGAAAGCGATCGCTATATTGCACACATATGTCGTATTGCAAGGAGTTGGCGCTATAGCTTAAATTTGCGATATCTCAGGTTCTACTTACTTAAATTTGAAAAACCGGACAGATTCTTAAATTAGATCAAATTTCCTATCATTCTATATCAAAAATATAGAAATATTTTGTTCGCTAACCTATATTATTTCGTTATAAACAAACACGATTCTAAAAAATTGAAAATTTTTTCTGCTTCAAATTATTCTAGCTTATTTATCAACATTTGAAAGTAATATATAATAATTTATCATTAAAACTGAGACTCTGACATTTTTCAAACACATGTTGAACTTCAAAAAATATCAATTCGTAGTCGAGTTATAAGGTTTTTTACCAGGGCGTTCCGCGCTAGCGCTACGTCTCTATGTTTTTTTGCAATATATTTGCTATATCTCTGGTTCTAATTATCGAATCGAAACGCAACATAAACGATTTTTTTTGTTTTTTTATTAAAGAACAAGTTTTTGCAGAGAAAATTACTGCATCTATTGTAGTTCATAGACTATAGTCATTTAAACAATTAATTTGTTTATAACAAAGTACTCGACCACTTGCGCGAAAAGCAAGTTGCAAATTCGGATTCAGCGGTTCAAAATTACACATAAATCACCTGCTTGCTTGGTGGGACCTCTAACTTCATACGAAACTCTCTGGGCGCCTAGACTAATAAAACAAATTCAATTGTCATGTTTCAATTAGTAAAGAACAATTATACTTATATCAATTATAAAGCGATATCCAGAAATCAGCAAACTGTCCATCACAAGGAATTGTCAAAGATGATATTAAATTTTCAAAAAATTAATTTTTAATATCTTGAAGAAAAAAAGTTACAAGAATTGGCACGACAACAATGATTATTAGATAACATAAAATGTTTAGAGGCAAAAAAATATAAACCAAAAACTTATCTACAGAAAATTTACCAAAACAGTGATAAAAGAAAATATAAACAAACTAAAGAAAAAATTTCAAAAAATAATTGTAAAGAAATTAAATACAATAGCATTGAAGAATCTGAAAATGATATTGAACAAAAACCAATTTTGACATTCAAAAATGAATTTGATGATAAAAAATTATTAAAATTAACAAAAGTTTCGATTGAGAAATTGAAAGTTGCATTTAGTTGTTGCATAAGTTGCAAGAGATTATGAAAGTTGCAATTAAAAAATGAAAAATTATTAATATATTGCAACAAGAAAGTCAAATTTCTAACAAAAATGAATTTATAAAAAACAATTAAGAATCCTCAAACAAAAATAAGAATTTAACATATCAACAAAATCACAACTATGATAGACGCATTCATGACAAATCGTATTATGAATATAATAAAGATAAAGTTTTAGAAAATAGAAAACAATATTAATTGAAAAACAAACAAAAAATATTGAAACGTTTAAATGAATCTTATGAAAAAACA